>CACVBS010000047.1:165-33488 GCA_902728275.1 Cyclocybe aegerita | reverse complement strand
CGACCAAATTCTCCCTGTGTTTGCCCACGTCCTTGACCCAAGCCAACCGGACCAAGTTGGCGATGAGGTTCGCTCCGAACTGATCCACCTTATTGCTCTCATCAACCAAACGGAATCAGCCAAGGTTCAGGCAGCTGGCCTTGCGCCTTTCCTGCCGGGAGCGTAGTAGATGAGTGAGTACACGATACCCTATGTCCTTATTTTTCTAGTTCCTCGCTTGCACTGCTTTCTCTCGCTCTTGACCTTTAACGGATTACATTTACGAATGCGCCAGCTTCCATAGTACACCTTTGTGTTAGAGTTATGATTGGTTAGTATCAGAATATGAATAATTGAAAGAGGATCGAGGACGCGTTGTTGTGGTATGTTGACGGTAGTATTACCTGGGGAGGAGCGGTGTTCAGCCGCCTTGGCTCTCTCTGTGCTTGAAGTGACCTCGCTGGCCGACTCGTTCCCCGGCTCGACCTGAAAGACTTCCCGCCCAACACAAGCTTCTATGTCTGTCATTCTTTTGTTTCTCCTGGCCTCTTTTACGGCTACCACCTACGCCGCTTCCTCGGTCACCGTGGTTCAAGATCTCAACCACCAGCTTCCTCTGGTCGCAAGGGTCAACCAGCCATACTCCTGGACATTTTCACCGTACACTTTCAGCGCTTCAGATGGCCCTTTGAAATATACTACATCTACACTCCCTGCTTGGCTTCTTTTCGACGATTTAACTCAGACTTTCCATGGAATACCCTCAGCGAACGACACTGGCTACCCGGAGATCACTGTTACCGCTCACGCTACGAGCTCGTCGACGTCTTCTAGATTTACGATATGCGTCACGGGAGACTCCCCGCCTTCTTTGAATTTGCCGCTGTATCAACAATTCAACTCGACCAGCAAATCTTTATCCTCTGTCTTCTTTCTACGGCCGGGTTCCGCAATATCTTCACCCAATCCGACTCTTAGGGTTCCTCGGAAGTGGTCCTTCAGTGTCGGCATCGAGAGCACTACGTATGTCGACGGGGATAGAGATGTCTTTTATGAACTTCGCATGGCAAATGGCTCCAACATACCCGACTTCCTGAACTTCAACTCCCAGACAGTTGCGCTGGACGGTGTCGTACCTACTGCTGATAAGATCCCTCAACCATCCCTCCTCCCGTTCTTGCTCTACGTGTCAGACCAAGAAGGCTATAGTTCAACGACGGTGCCGTTCGATATCGTGGTGGCGGATCATGAACTCTCGCTGGAGACCGCGTCCCTTCCGACGATCAACATCACGACCGCGACCCCTTTTCTCGTCAGCTTGCTTTCGTCTGCTGATTTCACCGGCGTTCTTGTCGATGGCGGCCCAATTCAGCCGTCGAATATATCTACGCTGGATCTCAACGTCTCGGGCTACAGCTGGCTGCATTATGACGCGCCTAGTCGCACCTTGTCTGGTACTCCCGGCAGCGATGTTACTGGCTCGAGCCCTCTTCTTCCTGTGACTCTGACGACTATCTTCAACCAGACGATTAGGACGAACGTTTCTCTGGCGCTGGTGGAGTCGTACTTCGTGATGCCTGATTTGCCCTCTCTGCATGTGAGTCCTGGCGATCAAATCCACTTCAACCTGGCACAGTGGTTCTCTACTTCTACCGCCATTCCGGGACATGATAGCGCCAATATCACAGCGTCTTTCGACCCGATTATAACTGCGAACTGGCTGCGCTACGATGACAACACCTCTAACCTCACAGGCACGGTCCCGCCGGATTATCAGTCCCCTTCGGACCATGTGACGGTCACTTTCACGGCGTACTCTCGTGTTACACACTCGACCTCCCATGCAACTCTCGCCATCTACATACCCTCCACCAATAACACCCAAGCTATTGTCCCTACACGTCCTAGCGGGCTCGATGTCCAGGCGCATAAACGGCTGGTTCTGGCCGTCGTGCTCTCCTTTGGGCTCATTGGTGCTCTGGTTCTTCTCGTGGGCTTCTTCGCACTATGCAGGCGCTGGGCGCGGGTCAAGGACACCGCCGTGTTGGGCGAGGAAGGGAGGAACGCCTGGAGCGAGAAGGACAGGCGGTGGTACGGCATGACGCTCAGCCCTGGCGGCACAAGGGTGGTGGAGAGGACGCCGACGAATCCGTCTGGGTCTGAGGACAGCCTGTCGCCGTTGACGCGGCCGCAGGAGGCGTTCCCGAACTATGGCCTGGGCTTAAGGAGGGTCTCTGAACGGAGCCACCCGCAGGGCTCTCCTGGAGGAGAGGTGATCAGCCCTGGAGTGCTGAGCAAGAAAGAGTTCCTGGCGAGGCTTAGAGAAACGGTGCGCAAGGTCAGCGGGAAGTACGAGCAGAGGCAGCGCGCGCTGCCGAATAGGCCTATGATTGGGAAGCCTATTCTCGTAGCGTCGACGAGAGGGCCTGATCAGACCGACTCGATGATGCAGAACTCGACGTCCAATCCGTTCGAGGATGCGCCACTTGGTCAGCCTGGAAGCACGTTCATGACTGGCTCGCCGTCCAACTCGACTGGAGAGCATTCGATTCCTAGGCGGCGACCCGACTTTGCTCCTCCCAAGAACATGGCTCAGGTACACTTTGATGACACGAGCTTCCTAGTACGACAGGTCTCTACGGGTTCGATGGGGTGCGTTTTTATTCCTTCTAGACGTTCTTTGGGATTGACCCTAGTCATATAGCGCCAACAGCTATCGCAGTGGAAAAAGTGGGCTTTCAGGAGAATCTTTCGTAGAAGTACCGATGGGCCCGCCTACCAAACCTCGACTCGTTCCGTTCACGAGTTCAACACGTGTTCCTGTCCCTCAGGCTACTGCTGTCGTGGTTGGGGCCCCAGGGGGCAACTTCCCGCCGAAACGCGTCGCAAGCCAGTATGCTAAGGTGTGCAAGGTGGACTCTAATGGTGAAAGCGTTGAAGAAGGCATCAAGCTCAGCGGAACGAGTGACGAGCTTACGATGGGGATTCATTACGTGCGCTCGCTTGGTGCGGATCAGCTTGCGGTGAACACCAGCAGCCTCGGCGGCGGGTCTCCAGTCTTGTCGAACATTCGATCGTCTTTCACCTCTCTCGAGTCGTCTCATCTTGGGCACAGGTCGGAAAAGGGGCCGATGAAGGTCTTGGTCAGAACTGGAGAGAGGTTCAAGTTTAGGGTGCCTGTTGTCTCGACGGGTGGGAAGGGTAAAGGATATTATGTGAAGCAGACTTCTGGTCAACCTCTGCCGAAGTTCATTCACCCAGACCTCAATGGTATTGGGAACAAAGGGGTGCTGGAATTGTCTGGGGTCGCAACCTTCAAGGACATTGGGGACGTCAGCATCGGTGTATATGCGGAGAAGGATGGGGCCTGTGTGGCGACTGTGGTAATAGAAGTCGTCGGGAAGCGTTAAATTTTCTTTTGGTTCATTTTCTTCCAATGTATCCATATCTCGGACGATGTATCTTTTAGACAGCCTATTGACGTCAGATAGACAGCATGTTCATACTATACTCACATTCGTTTTGTTGCAATAATCTTAATACGTCGCTCATATGTTCGAAAGGCAGGGGGTTGAGCGGGAAGAGAAAATATAATAGAGAAAGTCAATTACAGTAAAGAAAGCGAAGCAATCCTCTGATCTACCCCTAGGTTCCAGGCCCAGCGTACGCCGTCTACAAGAAGTCCGTCTTTCTCCGAGTGTATGCCGGAATGACGATGGTGAGAGAAAGTCTATGACTTCCAGATGAGGATAGCGAGGTTGCCGACATAGAAATAGATGAAGTGTTTGGTTTCTGCAATACAGCATGGTCAGGTCGAGTCATACGAGGGTGGGATAAATGGTATTTTTAGACGCAAATTCGTGCCCAGGTATAATGCCACTTGTGAAATGCGCGAGTTGGACGCGTCTTTTGGATAGTGGGGCGGCGAAGAGAAGAGAAAGCAGCAGCGAGGACATACCATGGGTGACATAACTGCCAAAGTTCTTTCCTACAACGACATGCCAGGTGGGACCGTGTCTTCGGTCGAATTCCTTCTTGATTTGAGCGGCGATGTCTTTCTCGATGTTGTATTTCTCGAGCGCGGCGGACGCGATGTCGACGCTCTCTTGCTGCATCTCCTCGCTCATGTCGACGTTTTTAATGATGGCCTTTGGTGAGGCGCCGGTGAGGGCCTCCTTGATGGAGCCGGTGTCTGTGGAGGAGGTTGGCGCGTCGACCTTGTCTGCCATGGTGGATGTGAAATGGATGGATGGTGGTTGGCCTGTGGTGGTATTTGAGAGAGCGGGGATGCGTGTTTGTATTGAGGCAGCACGTGGTCCAGGGCCGTGTGCCACTCGCTCGATTCGTCCGTCGGCTCTCTTCGGTCCTCTCCCCCCAACAGCTCGCCCAGTCCTCCCCCGCCTCCATGTGCTCCCACTCCAAGCCATACGCACAAGATTCGCCTATCTTTGCTACAGTGCTTAATTTTGTAAACGCCTCACCAGAGCAAGCCCGTTCTGCTGTGGCCGCCGCGTGGACAGTCAAGACCCTCCCAGTCGCAAGAAACGTTGGTCTACATGTGCAGGTCCATCGTACTCTTCTCGCGCCGGAAACGTGTCCTCTGTGCACATATGCCTCCTTGCTTCTCCGTGTCTAGTTGGGTAAACCCATTCTTGGCGCTAGTCCATGAAGGCACACTCATTCATGAAATCCTGGCCTTGATCCTTGTCAGTGGCGTAATCTTATCTAGACGAGTCTACAAACACTACCTCGGCCTGCTTCTGCATTAATCCTTGACATCTTTGCCGAAGCAGCTCGAACTCCGTGTTTGAATGCGTGTTGCAGCCAATACGCACCGTATGGGCCCTCCTTGTCTTCTTGAAATGAATGTTTCGTACGCACAAGGTATCCATCACTGGCGGTTGGGGACCGACCATGATTTGAAGGCGGAGACCGCGAGACCGGTTCAACAGTCTTTTGAAACCCCAACGCATGCTACATCTCTTACTGTGACCAGCCAAGCTTTCTCTTGTTGTTCCTGCTGTTCATATTCGGACTCAATCTAAATGAAAATAGGTCGGAGGAAAGACTAATTATATCCATTGCACTAACTGGTCAATCTCTCTTCCTTAATCCTTCAAATCTCCCTGGCTTCTTTGCCGGGGGCTGCTGGGCTGCTGATGTGAAGCATATTTACCGCGTGTAACACGGCTTTGTCGCTGGCTATTCCCGTCATGAACCATGAGTTTATCAGAGATGTCCGGGCAGAGAGGTCATCGATCACGGCGTCCGCATGCTCGAGCCAACATCGGGCGACATTGGGTGTCTTCGGAATAGTTGGGTTCTTCCGAGCGAGGCCGTTGCGGTGGGTTCATCATTCATTGGCGTGGAAGTAGGGCAACAACATCTCGGAGAATGAATGGATTCCACTGGGGCTAGTTCCCGCAATCTCACTCACGTTTGTCCACTGTCCAGCGCTGTGATCCTTCTTCATGATTCCTACCCCGAATTTCTTTCTAGTGTCCTTCCGCCGCGAGAACAATCAATGCCGAGAATGCGCTGATCGTAGAGTCCATAAGACCATCCTCCGCCGATGTCGAAACGCTGATTCGTGACGCTGGATATGGTTTTCTCTATCCTCAGTGAAGTCAAGGCTCTGACAGACACCTTTGTGAGAACTTGGCTGACTTACGCCCAAGTCGGCGAAGGCGGATGCATGATTCTGCCTTCCAATTATCCAAGTTCTCAGCTACATGTGTGTTTGCTGTCATGGATTTATTTTGAGCACTAGAATTAATGGGTTGCTTTGCCTCAAGAGAGACGGGCGCCGGTATTTTGACACTCTGACACCAACTCATTCCGACGACCGAGGTCAGTAAACTAAGTATGGAGCAGATTACACCAAGGGTAATAATAGGGTCGATAGAAACAATAGGTCAGTGCATTATATATTAGGTCTGTATCCGCGCGTGGAAGCCTATCCAAGACTTCTGAACCACCTGCTTCGAAGACTTATGACGGAAGAGAAGTACAGATGGCATGACAGACATAGCCTCGAGGCGAGTGGAATCTATCGGAAGTGTATCTTGATTTGTCACGCTCTCTACCTATAATTGGTGCTTTCCCATATTAAGAATAGACGAATATCACCGAATAAATCCATGAATTAGCCAAGCGCCACGGAGGCATCACTCGAAGGACTAGTAGGTTGGTGAAGACATGAGGGCCACATAGGCGTTACGAGAGTCTAACCATACTGGGAGTGATGCAATTTTCGAGGGATGAAATACTTGGATTTCGGGCAGTGAAACTTGCATAGCAGAGGAGGCCTGCGAGGTTAGGTGGCGAGCACAAACTGCAGCGTGATGATGATTGCCTTATCTGGATATATGCTTGCCCCATTCGGTAACTCGGTATACCCCGCCCTCCAGGAAGCGCCCCAACAATCTTTCGTATCTGCTCGTGCATTCGAGTTGTATCAACATCAATTCCATCATTTTTTTGTCGGTAAGCGGTATAGAGGAATATTTATTTGGGCTGAACCTTTCTACCTCTACCAACCGAGAAGCCCTTCTATCCATCTGGTCAATTCCCATTGTCCGGGAGGAACCAATAAAATTAACTAAATCTAGGGATGGTTCTCTTGCAATAATTCTTGCTCGACATGGGTGTTCATCCGCCAACGGCATTGGTCGAAGAAGGAGCACCGGAGATCATACTGGACGAGGTGGTCTGATCACCCAAGGTCCACTTCCTCACCAGTTGGTCATAGACCCCCTTGAAAGTGTCGAGCGACCCTTTCTCTTGTACAAGGAGGAGAGAGACGAGAAACCCATCGTGGCAGAGTTGAGGAGTCGGCCACTGCATCTCGACACGAAACTTGACAGACTTGGCAGCCTGTCCGTACGCATTGTTGGGGTCCTTCACATCATGTGAACGACATTTGAGAACACCCAGCTTCTCAGAGTCTTCGAGCGAGACCAGCATGTCCATCTCGACGAGCAGCCGTCGGCATTCGCTCCGCGTAGTGTGAACGTCGTATCGAGAGAGGAGGTTGTACGTCGCGGTCTTGAACTTGAAGACGTTGTCCAGCCAACTGCGCTTCGGAGGCCCGCATGACCCCGTCGGAGAGCCGGTGAAGGAGGATCCGGCATCAGAGAACATGGGTGAGACGGGCGAGGTTGAGTATCGCTTTTTCTTGAGCTTTGAGGGTTTCCGCGAGACGGGGGCGGGTGTCGAGTCAAAGACCTGCAAGCGCTTGTTGTCGCCCATGGTCATGCTGTGGGGAGTCAGCGGGGACCGACGGTGAATAAGGTCGGCCTCAGTGATGCGTGCCTTGTTCTCCTTGTCTGCTGCGTCGAAGGTAGTGATTATGGGACGAGGCAGGCGACTCTTCTGCACAGATAGAGGCCGCGTACCGTTGGGAGTCTTCCGAAGTGGCGTGGAAGTTTGTGCGACTTCCATATCGCGGCGAGGAGACGATGTCGGCATTGTCGGTATTTCTGGTAGTTTCAATGCAGGAGGAAAAACGCCCAACTCTGAGGCAGGAGCTGGGCTCGATGAGCGAGAGTTAGCGTCCATGGAATTGGTTTTAGCTCGAAGAACGTTCAGGTGGTTCGCGATTTGTTGGAAGAATACTTGGATCTTTTCATCCTCGAGTTCGGGAGCAGTGATAACAGGGAGTTCCATGCCGACTGCGATGGCAGCAGGTGAATTGGCTCGAGTAGGCCTTTCGGGTGATGGAACAGAGAGTGAGATGAGAGGGGGGATCGGAGCAGTTTCATTTCGAGTGGACGATGCGTCAGACGTAGACCTCTTCATGCCGCGATCTCTCGCTCTGCGAGGAGTAGGAGGACCGTCACGAGGGGGAAGAGACCGTTCTATCGCCTTTGCGGCCTTTTCGGCTCTCTTGCTTTTCCTCCGTTCCATCTTTGCTCGGAGCTCCTCCGACTCTTGGCGCACCTCCGCGTGTTTCTTCCGATAGTTGAGGAGTAGGTGA
The DNA here is from genome assembly GCA_902728275.1 of Cyclocybe aegerita. Lineage (NCBI taxonomy): Eukaryota > Fungi > Basidiomycota > Agaricomycetes > Agaricales > Hemipholiotaceae > Cyclocybe > Cyclocybe aegerita. The sequence goes on along the minus strand of CACVBS010000047.1, from coordinate 25,531 downwards.
TATATTCCCTTTTGCCAGTTACGTTCCGGGTTCATGAGGGCGTCCATCAACTCCTCGTCCTGCGTTCCATGCCACAGGGTTCGTAGATTCGCAAAAATGTCGGGGTCAATGGCGGATTGACTTCTAATAGGGTGCGCGATACTGTCTATCTTAAGACCTGACGACATGGACTTGGGGTTTTTGAGCGGTTGAGATAGGAAGAATGGATGCCGCATGATCTCGGGCATGGTTATGCGCTTCTTCACGTCTGTGGTCAACATGCGCAGGATAAGGTCTTGTGCTCGTGGTTCGATATCTGTCGGCATGTCGAAACGGCCAACCGAGATTTTTTGGAGGAGAGCAGGGCAGTCGTCATCGTCGAAAGGAAGTTTGGCGGCTAGCAAGGCGTACAGAATAATGCCGCAGGACCAGATATCGGCCGTCGCGCCGTTGTAGGGTTTTCCAGAGATCACCTCGGGCGCAGCGTAATGTGGGCTTCCGCATGACGTTCGAAGAAGATTTCCTCGTGCACTATCTTGCCAAGCCGCCATTCCGAAGTCAGCGACCTTGATGTTGGAGTCTTGATCGATGAGGATGTTCTCCAGTTTGAGGTCGCGATGGGCAATGTTGAATCGATGGCAATAGTCGACAGCACATATAATCTGCTGGAAATATCCAAGGGCCTCGGACGTAGGACGGCGCCCTTTACTGCATAGGTATTCAAAGAGCTCTCCCCCTTGCACATATTCGAGGATGAGATATAGACTGCTGGATGTCTCCCAAACGTCGTATAGCTTCATGATGTTGGGATGGTCGATAAGCTTCATGACCACTATTTCGCGCTCTACAGCAAGTAGGTTGTGCTCTACCTCGTCCGGGAGGCGATTGAGAGACACCCTGCTTCCCAGCGAGCTCTTCGAGATGATCTTTATAGCAGCGTATTGCCCAGTCTTCGAATGTCGCGCTATACGAACATGACCTGTGCCAGAAAGTATAGGTCTTGTGTTATCTATTTTTTTTTATCAAATGGGTACATACCAGAAAATCCCTTTCCCAACGTTCGGCCAACTTTCCACAATCCAATCATTTTCGGGTCATGAGATTGTTTTGGCGGCTGCATCGAGAAGGGACTTTGAAGATCAGTCATGGCGAGCAAAGCAGACGGTCAAAGAGAAGGAGGTTTTTAGCGGCTGACATTGTAGTAGAGGAGTTGGATGGAATGGAGAACTTGAGAACTGGACTGGAATCACTGGAGAGGCTGAACCTCGGCGAAGGCGGTGACAAATAAGGCCAAAGAACGCGTCGCACCCGTGTCGTCACGGGGTCTCCGTATAATTGACTCGCGTCTGACTCTGGTATTAATTGCCACTTGAAAAGCTATTGTCCTCCTCTACCACCACGAATCGTGAACACTTCAGCCATTGTATCAGAAGATATCTGCTGTGAAGTCAAAGTTTTTCTGCCGCCCAACATGATGCAGCCAACTCCAGCACCGTCATCTGCCCCAAACTCTCCTGGCCACCAGAGTGAACCCCAGCTTGAGAAGCCTAAGTATAACCCACCACCTCAGAATGTTGGAAGTGCGCCATTTGGAATTCTTGTTGGGCTGTTTGAGAAGCTACAGAACGAACGCAAACAAGACCGGCGACGAAAGTTGATTGACGCATGGTTCACTGTACGCCGCACTTCATATCGTTTCCTTCAATTCACTGGACCGCACATGTAGCATTGGCGACAAGAGAAAGGATACGATCTCTACCCTGTGCTTCGTCTTATTCTTCCCCAGGTATTCTCTCCGGTGTTCTTTCAATAACAGATTGGATTCAAACGGAGACGACAGAAAGACAGAGAGCGTGCAGTATACGGCCTGAAGGAGAAGAATCTTGCGAAGGCCTACATTAAGCTGATTCCTCTTGGGATGAGAGACCCTGATGCAATTCGTCTTCTTAATTGGAAGAAGCCTACTGAACGGGAGGTATGTTGCTCACTGGCCTTTTCTAATATGGCGTCTCTTGAACTTCGCAATCCTTCTTGACGGTCAGAAATCCTCTGGAGATTTTCCAACAGTCTTATTCGAAGTTGTCAGCAAGCGCTCTTCAGTTATCGAAGGCTCTCTAAGCATAGACGACGTGAATGATATCCTGGACGAGCTCTCGAAGGGCATGGGGAAACAGTGGGTGTTTTCGTCTTCACCTGCGACTTGACTCATGGCATGAGGAATAGGGATGTCCAATCCAAGATTCTTCAACGGATATATAATCGCTCAACTGCTGAGGAGCAGCGCTGGATTGTGCGGATTGTGTTGAAAGGTACGCACGCTGACATCGTTCGTGAGGTTGTACCTCTAACATGGGTGTTGCAGATATGGTCATCTCAGTCAAGGAAACTACGGTGTTCTCGGTGTTTCATCCCGACGCACAAGATCTTTACAACACTTGCTCAGACCTGAAGAAGGTTGCTTGGGAGCTCTGGGACCCATCGTTTCGCCTCAACGCAGAGGTATTATTCCCCTTCATGATTTTTTATCGGATCCTAGGACTTACATTCGTGTTAAGGATAAAGCAGTTCAACTATTCCACGCCTTTGCGCCCATGTTATGCAAACGTCCTACAAGGAAAATCGAAGAGACAGTACGCGAAATGGGTGGTGCTGAGTTTATCGTGGAGGAGAAGCTTGATGGAGAGCGAATGCAGTTGCACAAACGAGGAAACGAATATTTCTATTGCTCTCGGTGAGCGTGTTCTGTCTATCTTTGCCTCCGTTTGCTAAATTCGTGTAGGAAAGGCAAGGATTACACCTATCTATACGGCAAACACGTCGGTGTGGGAAGTCTCACTCCCTATATCGACAAGGCCTTCGATCCTCGGGTCGATGAGTGGGTGACAGGTTTCAGTCTATGGCTGTACACTGACAGCGCCTTTAGCATAATATTGGATGGAGAAATGTTAGTTTGGGATCCAGTCTCTGAACGTAACCTCCCCTTTGGCACGTTGAAAACTGCGGCCCTAGGTAAGAGTCAATTCTCTCTCAAGGAAGTATTTTCTATATGCTGCTCTAGATAAGTCGAAGAAGGAACTTAACCCGAGGCCGTGCTGTAGGGAGATTGCCTTTCTATTCCACCTGACCACGATGGCTGAACCCTCGGAATTTCTAGTCAAAGTTTTCGACTTGTTGTACCTGAATGGACAATCCCTGCTTCATCGTTCAACACAGTTCCGGAAGAAGAATATGCGACAATGCTTGAAGGAGATTACAGGTCGCATTGAATACGCTGTCGAGTACAGAGGAAAGACGGCCAAAGATATCAGGGAACGAATGGATGAAGTTATGGCCAATAGAGGTGAAGGGCTGGTCATCAAGCACCCAATGGCCAAGTACGTTCTTAATGGCAGAAACCTGGACTGGATTAAGGTAGGCACGTAACTCTTAAGAAAGGAACGAGGACTGAACCTTCCTTTCTAGGTCAAGCCGGAGTATATGGTACGTCTGAAAGCGGGTTTATAGGTCCTCGACCCTTACGATGAAAAGGACAATATGGGCGAGACCGTCGACTTGCTTGTTGTCGGTAAGTTTGTTTGTCTTCTTGGGGACTTTTGCATATGTTAAACCTTTTCAGCGGGCAACTATGGCTCTGGGAAGCGTTCAGGAGGCGTCTCGACTCTTATCTGCGCCGTATTCGATGATCGAAGAACCTACGAAGATGATGAAGATCCCAAGTCAGTTAATCCGTTTCTTCAACCCGACTGGGCCAATAATCATTGTGAATTCAGATACAGCAGTTTTGTCCGCATAGGCACTGGGTTATCGTTCGCCGACTACGTCTGGATAAGAGCCAAGCCATGGAAACCTTGGGACCCTAAACACCCGCCAGAGTTTTTGCAAACGGCAAAACGAGGACAAGATGACAAGGGCGATATCTATCTGAACCCAGAAGAGTCAGTCCTTGTCCCCTCCGGCTATTTATTTATTTTTACTGAGGAATCTTATAGCTCTTTCATCATCAAGATCAAGGCGGCAGAAATTACACCATCTGGTAAAGAACTAGTTTATGGGCAATCCACAGGCTCACAGAAATCCTACTCGAAGATCAATACCATATGGGTTATACGATGAGGTTCCCTCGCGCACTATCCATTCGGGACGATTTGACTATCGCCGACTGCATGCCCGCATCTGGTACGCAATAGGCAATGTCTCCACATCGAACACCTTAAATCTGACATGGATGTTCTCAGCTGTCTTCGAAAGCTTGCGGACCGAAAGAAAGCGGAAGATGGAAAGCGACGCTGGGTAGTTTATCCTGGCAAGGCACAGGGGCTCCGCTGATGCAACATTTTTTATTTCTCTAGAGTCACAAAGAAAAAACGCAAGACCACCGTGAAGAAGGTGATTTGTCGCTTTGTGTTCCCTTTGTCCTGAGCTCATCGTTGGCAATTAGGCAATGGTTCTTCCTCAATATCAAGGGCCATCCAAGAAAGGAATTACTGTGGAAAGTGACATTTTCGAAGGCATGAAGTTTGGTAAGCAATGCAGGAGATTGTGAAATGGTGGTTATCCTTCACTCATTCACGCGTGTGTAGTTGTCATGTCGGACCCGAAGTCGAGAACCGGTGAAGAAGACAAGAAAACCATCACGAAGTCGTTCGTATCTTGCGCCCCTCGTTTCAAGAAAGACGCTTATCCTCGTGCAGGATCTACGCAAACGGAGGAACCTGTGCCCAAATTGCGAACAATCAGCCCAATCTCTACGTCATTTATGGTGGCTCCATTACCCGTTCGTTGTTTTCCTTTTGTTCCTGCCTTGCCTTGCCTTGCCAATGGCTACTCATATTGTGATGCTAGCGTATGATCTTAAGCTGGTGATCGATAAAGGCAAGGTTGAGGTGTTAAAGCCGAGTTGGATTATGGATTCCATTGAACAGGGTGAGAAAGTGCCCATGCGAAAGAAGTAGGTGTCCTTACTATAAATAATTAATAAAAATTGACATTGTATCAGGTATTTCTTCCATGCTACAGATGTACGTCTAGCAGAAGATGACTACGACGAACGGGACGAGGAAGATGGTGTGGCGTCAGCTGTCGCTGGTCCTTCTGCGAAGGTGGAGGAGGATGTTTCTATGAGCTCTACTGAAGACACGGAAATTACACCCAAAGTGGAAGAAGAGATGGACCCTTCGCTTGCAGACTGGTTCAAGGTTGCTGGACCATCAACCGAAAATGACGTAGACGAAGATTCAGTAACCGAACCTGATTCCGACAACGCTGATATTGTCGAACCTGAGGAAGAGGTCGATCTGGATGACTGGTTCCAGGTCAAAACTGAAGAGGCGTCAACATCTGAAAAAGCAGCTGGTAAACAACCAGAAAAGGCTGCTGTATGTATTGGTTCCTGTTCTTTCGAACAGTTTTCATTTCTTGCTGTCAGGATGAAGATATAAAAATGGGCGAGACGGAAGACTCCACGGAGTATGATCAAGACCTCATCTTCAGACATCTGTATGTCCCCAGATATCGTATCTTCAAATCTGTGCTCAACCTCTACCAGTTGTTTCTATTTGGATTCGCTGGAGAATGCTACACAGAATGGCTTAACTGTCAAATCCTCCAAGCACGAGAAGGACATGAACCAAAGGTCAGCGCTCCTTGAGATGCCATGCCCAGTTTCCTTCGCTCGGCTCACAAAACGCAGTTTGGCACGGCTGTCCAAGCTAATCACAGACAATGGCGGGAAGGTGGTTGATCTTGATGAGCCTAAACTCACACATATTGTCATCGATCGACGGGACGACAGTAGGCGTCTCGAGCTGATGAGGCGTACTTCAAAGTTCGTGTTCTCGCAATGCGTTGACGCTGTATGGACTGACAACTGCTATCACAAGGCCCAAACGAAGGCATCTTGTTATCTCCGACTTCATCCAGGCCTGTTTGGACGAAGGAACGCTCCTCGAGGAAGGAGGTGAGAGACGCGCCAATTGAACAACACATTTCACTAAACGTGGTCTGCAGAATTTGCTCCTTAATCCCCGTTGGAGGACTTGAGGAGAGCCTACGTACTATGTATGCCTATCTATATGATGACCATGTATTTTTACTCTGTGGCCTCTTGTGGCACTTTGCAGGATTGATGGAGATAATCCGATTGTTTTTGCATGTTTTTGGTCGGAGTTTTTGGCGGTGTGGCCAATGGTCATCGTGCGCATCCCAATCAGGGCGAGACGCTCTGTAATTCACTCTTCCTCCACCGCCCCCCGCGGCTCTCTTTCCCTTCTCCTTACACCTGTATTTTCCCCCAGAAAATCTTTCCCCCCTTGCGACACCGGAATACGTCTACCGCCTTTTCCTCTCACCTCTACATTTTCCCCTTCTCTTTTCTCCCGACTGTGCGGCCACAGCCACGACAACTGCATCAATAATTTCAGCTTAAGGCCTCCATCTGAAAATGGCGGATCTCCAAGTATCACCCATATCTCAACTCCTCCACACACTGGGGTTAACGCGCGAAGACCTCAACAAACGCAGCGACCAGATGCGACAATTTCTCACAGCCGATGACGCCCTGTCTTCACGCGTTCTCGAGCGCGATAGTGGTCATAGACCAAGGTCTCGATCAGAATTAAACACTACTTCAAGACCTGCAGGCTCCTCGCGGTCGTTGGCGCGTTCGCTGTCCCGCGCCAGTTCAAGTTCCCTCCGTGAAGGCACCCCGCCGGCCACACCAGTGAAGTCCGAACCACACGAGAGCACAATCCCTCATCGCCGTATGGATAGCATGGAGATGGTTTTGGAAAGGCAAAGACGTCAGAGGAAGAGCCGGAAGGAGCGAGAGCGCGAGTCGAGCAAAAACATGCTACACCCGCCATCCCCCTCCCCCAGTAACGCGTCTCAATCCACGCCAAGTCTTGATTCACACATGCATTCACGCGATGAATCACGGAATAGTAGTCAAGCAGCTACGGCTGGAGGATCTAGCGTCCCCAGAGAGGTGAGCAGACGTGTTTTAACGCGTTGTGGCCCAGTCATTGATTCCTTGTTACCAGACCGTTGAGCCCCCGCCAGTTACTCCTCAGAAAAGCAAGTACTACAGAGACCATACAATTTTAAGCGCAACGTCGCAGCCATCCGAGGTGCGCGTTTTCTTCTTGTCGTATGAAACACTACTGATGTCTTGTAGGACTTGACATGTAAAACTGAGACACCGACTCCCACGCGCCCCATCACTCAGCCGCCGCCTCCTCCCCAGACCCAGCCTCTGCATCCCTACTATGCTTATCCGGGGTACATGGGCTATTCACATTATTTGCCCGTGGCCTATCGACCCGCACAACCCAGCTCCTCTTCCTCTATTCCTATCACCCCCCAGGCTCAGCGTACCCAATCAGTTCCCCGTAAAAAGACCCCATCACCTCTTCCACCATCTTCCCCACCTCCACCCTCGTCTCCTATGTCATCGCCTGTTCGCAGGATCATCAACGTTGTCTCATCTCCGGGACCAATGGGTCCTGAACCCGAAGAGAACGAATACGACAACTTACCCTATAAACTCCCTCCTGGACCTTATTCACCCAACAAACCAGACCTCTCCTACGCCGCACTCGTTGGCCGAGCGATTTTATCATCTCCAGAGCATCGTCTCACTCTTCAAGAGATTTATGACTGGATTACAATTGTCTACCCTTACTACAAGCGAGGCGAAACAACTTGGATGAATAGCATCCGGCACGTCTTAAGCACTACAGTGTGCTTCCGCAAGGTTCCTCGAGATCGCTCGGTCGGCAGGACTCTATGGGCTATCTATGACGAAGATTTGGAGTGCTTCAAAGATGGTGGTTTCAAGAAGCATTTGTGCAAGGATTACATAAACGGAAACGACGGCAAAGAGAAGGGTGCGTCCAAAGGTAAAGCCAGAGCGCGCAAACGGGGGGAAGATGACGACAATCCAGAGGGCCGCAAGACAAAGAAAGCGAAGAAAGATCAGACCGCTTCGTCTTCTACCGCTGACATCAGTGTTGTGCAGAATTCTTTGCGTGGACATGGACCGGTTTCCTCCCATCTCTTGTTTCCCCCAACGCGCCCTACGCCTCATCACCAACCGTACTATGAGAGCTGTGTTGCGCAGCCTCAAACTTTCCCTGCCGAGCTCATCTTCCCACCATTGCCTGCCTCTGCTGCCTTCAACCGAGTCGTGAATAATAGCAACGGTTCATCCGTTGGTCTTACGAGGTCAGATGCGAGGCCAGCTAGTGCACAAATTTCACCCCCTTCCACTCAAGATGGAAACTCTCCTGCTCCGCCTGCCCTTTCGTCAGCCTCGTCTTCGTTCTCCTCTGCTTCTTCTGTACCCGAACTTACTCCCAACCGAAACTCTTCCTCAAGCCCTCCATCGTCTTTACCCGCCACCAGCGATGTGGACACTGACATGCACGATAGCCGTCCTGCGAGTGCTGGCGGCGATATCTACAAGACTCTCAGTTCCACAATAATCGCAGACCCCCTCGATGATCAAGAGGAGGCTTCCGTTTCCGCTGACGGAGACGATGACGGTATCTTCAACACCATGTTACTTGGTCCCGTGCGATTCTGGGGCGAGTCTCCGAAGACAGCTGGAGGTCTCCAACCAGGCATTGAGCTCCTCAATTTCAGCGAGTCTGACGACGACAACGACTCTAACGAAGATAAGAAAGGGAAGAAGAAACAAGGCGTTCGAAATCGGAAGGTTGGTTTTCTGTGTTAATGACCATTTTCTTCATGACATGCTGACGACATCTTTTAGAATTCGTCATTCCCTCCTGTACCCACCTCTCCTACTCTCGCCTGTCGCACTAAGCAATCGAAGGCAAGCGGCACAGGCCGCCCTACCACACCCGTTTCCTCTTTGCCCCTACCGTCTACTCCTCGAAGTACTCATCAAATCTCTTCCGTCCGCACACCGATCTCCCACAAGGGCCTTCATATGAGCCCGTCGACAAGCCTTGCTCACTATAAGTCCAATCTCGATCCTCCTCCTGTCTATACTGGCGGAATAACGCCCACACCCTTGGATTTCATGCAGGGCGACGACGACGCCGATCCTATGCGGACGCCTCGAAAGTCTGGATCCAGCACTATGACAATTTTTGGTAACCCAGTTACACCAAGAAAGCTCATGTTCGGCATGTCTGATTCACCTTTCCGGACCCCAAGCGGCCAATCTCCCTTCCGCACGCCTGGTTCTCGCCACATCTTTGATCCCCATGACCCAAGGCGGCTCCTTGACGAGGAGTTGAACAGGATGAATAACGACAGTCCGGCCGGTCTGTTTGGCAAAGCGCGAGGTTCGCTGCTTTACGATAGTCCAGGTTTGGACACGGACTCGCATCCCAAGTGGTGGTGATTCTCCTTCCGCTCTCGGTCACATCCCTCATTCCCGTGTATTTTTGGTTCATCTTTCATGACAATGTTATGACTTTCATCATCTATCGACGATCTCTTTCCTGTCTTATTTTTTATTCTCTTTCAGACAGTTTCTTCCCTTTTACATATTGTGAACCGTTTCCATACAGCAGGCTTGGAACACGGACACCAATTGGTTCACCGCATGCCATTGACAGTTGCGCTTTGGTTGCCAGACACTCATGAATTCTCTCGTCTTGCTTGTTTTCCAGTTCATCTTCGCATCAAATATCTTTTTCCTTCTCCAATGTAGTCCCCCGAGGTACACATTGTACGTTCAGCTCCCTTGTCCGTCACAAACCGCTTGTATGTTTAGGTCGATTGTCGCGCTGTATTCCATGTACTCTGTCACTCTGCTTTCGAGTAACCGTCAAAATATATATTTGAATGAATGCGATGCGCTTCATTACAAAATAGAAAGGTAGATATCATTCACGATGTTGTTCAACCTGTGTAAAGGATCGAGAGTCAGAACATGTTATATAGGAACATATAATAGCAAAGAGCGAAGGAAATCAGCTGGCTGTTCTTAGTTTTTTTTGTATACAAGTTTCCCCAACGCCATTTGGCTTCGGAATTGGTGATATTGTTCACATCTTGAGAGACAGCGGGAAATGGAATCAACTCACATTGCCCATAAACGAAGACAATAGGTTCCGAAAGAGAAAATCTGCGATGTAGAGTTAGCATGTTTGTCTTCCAACGGAAAGAAGCAAGTTCAGAAATGCACGATTTGGCTGTGTGCTGAACCGATCATCAAAGCTGATAGCTACGACTGGGGCGGCAAAGATGTCATCAGACGTTGTGTAGAGACTGACTCACCGAGTCATCCTGCAGAAGGTGGAAGTGAAAAGCAGTCATCCTGAAAAAAAAAGCTCAGCCTTATAACTGGACCGAGCGTGTGAATTTCAGGCAGTCATATTGGTCATCACTTTTGGTGCACCCTCTGTCATCGACCACCACTCCCTTAAAACGCTACACACGAGGTATAATGTCTCCTCCGGGCTCACCCAGGTTGGTTGACTTCTATACAGTGCCAAAGGACATCCTCCAAGAGTTCCACGACCTTGCAGAAGAGGAAGATGTCGATCCTTTCGCTGAGACCGCCTCCCAGCGCCAAATCGCGGCACGACAGTCAGACTACCACAAGCGCCGCTTCAATCGTGTAGCCGTCGACAGCGCAGATGCATTCCAGCAAGGGGAGGATGGAAAGGATGCGGAGGGCGGGTATAAAGAAGCCATGAGGTTGGCCAGGTTGGAGCAGGAGGAACAGAGAGTGAGGAAGGCTATCGAGGAAAAGCAAAGGAGTCAGAGGGAGGAGGACCAGATGAAGATGGACCTCGACAAAACACCGCCTCGGGAGGAAATTGAAGCAGCGGAAAAAGAGCTTGCAGCCATGAAGACGGAGAAAGAAGTGTCGAGCACCAAGCGGAAGAGGCGGTGGGATGTCGAGGACACGGCTGATGAAAACGTTGACCCGAATCGCAAGAACAAAGGAGAATGGTCCAAGGAGTCTCTTGAGGCGTCAGCACCCAAAAAACGGCGGTCAAGATGGGATGCTACCCCCGCGGAAACACCTACGGAGACACCAAAACGCTCCCGCTGGGACCAGACACCAGCAGCTGCACCGGACGCACCATTAATTCCTATCATCATGAACGCTCCTGGTCTTCAGCAGGATGACAAGCACAATCGTTATCTGACGGACGAAGAACTCGACGCTATCCTTCCGGCCACAGGTTATGCAATTGTTCCACCTCCTCCTGGCTATGCTCACTCGATGGCCCCTCGCAAATTTATGGCAACTCCTGTGACAGAAGTCGGCGGGTTCCAAATCCAGGAAAGCTCCGATGCTGCTGCGGCCGCCGCAGCTGCAGGTCTTGCACCTGAGCTGCCTACAGAAATTCCAGGCGTTGGCAACCTGGCCTTTTTCAAAGCAGAGGACGCGCAGTACTTTGCCAAAATCTTGAAAGAGGAGGATGAGACAGAGTTGACTGTTGAGGAGATGAAGGAGAGAAAAATTATGCGTCTTTTGCTCAAGATCAAAAATGGCACTCCTCCTGTCCGCAAGACTGCACTTCGTCAAATAACAGATAAGGCTCGCGAATTTGGCGCCGGCCCGCTCTTCGACAAGATTCTGCCACTTCTCATGGAGCGCACGCTCGAAGACCAAGAACGTCACTTGCTGGTGAAGGTTATCGACCGAGTTCTCTACAAACTCGACGACCTTGTCCGCCCCTACGTCCACAAAATTCTTGTCGTTATCGAGCCGTTGCTCATCGATGAGGATTACTACGCTCGTGTAGAAGGCCGCGAAATTATTTCCAACCTCTCCAAGGCCGCCGGTCTTGCGCACATGATTTCGACCATGCGTCCCGATATCGACCACGCCGATGAATACGTTAGAAATACGACAGCAAGAGCTTTCTCCGTTGTTGCCTCTGCTCTTGGTATCCCCTCTCTCCTTCCTTTCCTGAAGGCGGTCTGTCGATCCAAGAAGTCATGGCAGGCCAGACACACAGGCATTCGTATCGTTCAGCAGATTGCCATCATGATGGGTTGTGCCGTCCTTCCCCATCTACGCAATTTGGTTGATTGCATCGCCCATGGTCTCTCAGATGAACAACAGAAAGTTAGAACGATGACTGCCCTTGGTCTAGCCGCCCTTGCAGAAGCTGCGGCCCCCTACGGTATCGAGTCCTTTGATAACGTCCTGAAGCCTTTGTGGTTGGGTATCCGATTGCACCGTGGTAAAGGCCTCGCCGCCTTCCTCAAGGCCATCGGCTTCATCATTCCCCTCATGGACCCTGAGTATGCTTCTTATTACACCAAAGAAGTTACTGTCATTCTCATTCGGGAATTCCAAACATCTGATGAAGAGATGAAGAAGATCGTGCTCAAAGTTGTTAAGCAATGTGCTGCCACAGAAGGCGTTACGCCCCAGTACATTAAGCAGGATATCCTCCCCGACTTCTTCAAATCATTCTGGGTTCGTCGTATGGCTCTTGACCGCCGCAACTACAGGCAGGTGGTAGAGACTACCGTAGAGCTCGCTCAGAAAGCCGGTGTTTCCGAGATTGTTGGAAGGATCGTCAACGAGTTGAAGGATGAGGCTGAGCCATACCGCAAGATGGTCATGGAGACCATTACCAAAGTTGTCGCGACTCTCGGTGCCTCTGATATTGACGAGAGGTTGGAAGTGCGTTTGGTTGACGGCATTATCTACTCTTTCCAGGAGCAGACCACAGAGGATCAGGTCATGCTCGACGGCTTCGGCACTGTCGTTAATGCCCTCGGTATCCGTGTCAAGCCTTACCTCACCCAGATCGTTTCCACTATTCTCTGGCGCCTTAACAACAAGAGCGCCAAAGTCCGTCAGCAAGCTGCCGATTTGACAACACGCCTTGCAGTTGTCATCAAGCAATGTGGTGAAGATCAGCTCCTGAGCAAGCTTGGTCTTGTTCTCTTTGAGCAGTTGGGAGAGGAATATCCTGACACACTGGGTAGCATCATTGCTGCTGAAGGTGCAATCGCAAACGTTGTGGGTATGACACAAATGAACCCTCCTGTGAAAGACCTTTGTGAGTATTCTCTTGACACTTGCTCAGCGTCGAACTTACTAACCGCTTTTCAACTAGTGCCTCGAATGACGCCAATTCTGCGAAACAGACACGAGAAAGTGCAAGAAGCGTCCATCAATTTGATTGGCCGCATCGCTGATCGTGGTGCCGAGTTTGTGCCTGCTCGTGAATGGATGCGTATCTGTTTCGAACTCCTTGACTTACTCAAGGCTCACAAGAAGGGTATTCGACGAGCGGCCGTCAACTCGTTCGGTTACATAGCCAAGAGTTTGGGTCCTCAAGACGTCCTTTCAGTATTGTTGACCAATTTGCGTGTCCAAGAACGCCAGAGTCGAGTTTGCAGCACAGTAGCCATCGCCATCGTCGCCGAAACTTGCGGCCCCTTCACTTGCATCCCAGCCATCCTCAACGAATACCGAACAGCTGAACTCAATGTCCGAACCGGATGCTTGAAGGCCCTCTCTTTTGTTTTCGAATACGTTGGGCCTCAATCCGCCTACTACTGCGATTCCGTCGTGACGATGCTGGAAGACGCTCTCACCGACCGAGATCTCGTCCATCGTCAAACCGCCAGCACCATCGTAAAACACCTCGCTTTGGGTGTTGCGGGTTTGGGTTGTGAGGATTCAATGCTGCATCTCATGAATCTCGTGTGGCCCAATTGCTTCGAAACCTCGCCCCACGTCATCGGTGCTGTTATGGATGCCATTGAGGCCATGCGAGTCACCCTCGGTCCTGGTGTATTGTTGAGCTATGTACTGCAAGGTCTTTTCCATCCTGCGCGGAAGGTTCGCGAGGTGTATTGGCGCGTCTACAACGCCCTCTATCTTGGAGCGTCAGACGCCCTGGTCCCCTTCTATCCTGATCTTGGAGAGTTGACAGAAGGACAAAATGTGTATGATAGGCACCCCCTTCAAGTCTTTATTTGATTCCCTCTCTGTCTAGTAGCTCTTGTTCGATTTGTGTATTATATTGTGTGCTGAAATGCTTCTAGTTTAATCCTGATGTTTTGAATCAAGCAATGAAAGAAAAGGGGCCGATTCAAGTCGTTCAATAGGACATTACAAAGCTACAGGTATAATGGGGGGGGCACTTATGAGGGTGTGCCTGTGAGGCCTGGTGGAAAGCCTGCGAAGTCCACTTGATCTTGATAGTTTTGGCCAGCATAAGTATAGGCAATGCGGAGACGTAGGCGGACATTGCTCTGTTGACATGCTTAAGGGCAGGAAAAGAGAAATTGCGAAAAATCACTCACGCCAACTGGGGCAACAACCCTCATTTGCTGAGTCTCAACAGCACCTGGATTGATGCTGGGATTCGACATGGGTAGCATTTGAAGTTGTTGGGACTGCAATAAACCAAATGTGGTCGACAACGGACAGAAAAAAGGTAGATAAGGCGAAAACCAACCTTTGGAACTGCGGCCTGGAAGGACAATCCGGTCACTGCTTCTGTTCCTGACACCTGGAAACGGGCCAAAATCATTACAATCCCCGGCTTAGCAGGTGATGTCTGCGGGGTCAGTGTGATCTTGAGGTCGTTCTTGTCATAGGCGCTGTATGCTGTTAGCCTCTGTTGAGGAGGAGCAGCCGGAACAGGTGTTGACACTGCAGGTGCGGAGGGTGGGAATGTTGAGGCGGGCGTCGAGGGGAAAGTTGGAGCGACACCAGGGTATGGTGTTGGAGGTGCTGGAGAGGCTGCAGCACCAGTACCCGTGGAGCCGAAGAGGCCGAGAATATCGTCTACCGTCGACTTCTGTTGGGTTGGAGGTGAGACAGTAGTTGAAGGTGCAGTTGACGATGATGAGCCAAAAATTTCCGCAAGCAAGTCTTGATTTGATTGGGCGGATGGGGCGGGTTGACCATTCGGTATTCCAGGTGTCGCTGGCACTTCGTCTCCGAGAAGATCAGCCTAAGCATATGTAAGGTCGACATAAGTGAACGAGACGAGATCAAAAGTATACCTCTTTTCCCTTGGTTGATCCAACAGGTTTCTTCTCGCTGACTAGAAATATAGCTTCAGCAAGGGAGGTATACAACGTAAGGAAGATACATACCGACACCCATGACTGTTGCCTTCAGCTCTGGAAGTGGCATCTGCTCCAGGACGCCAATTCTGGTTTCACCTAGGCTAAACAGACTGGCGAACTCGACTGCACGTTGTTGTAGTTCCAGCTCGGGACTGGTGGTATATTTAGCGAGCACCTCGGCAATACGATCTTGTTCTGCCGGACTTGTTGTGCTGCGGGCAGCAATCTTGGTGATTGCGGCTAGGACGAATTGGCGGATGAGGTAGTTGGCGTAAGGTGAGTCCATCACTGAAAAGATTAGATCCACAAGATCCTTGTCCGTGATCTAAAGTGACAAAGCGATTACAGAAATGCTGAATGTTGTATAATGAGGCATACCATGACAGTTTGCTCATCGTCAACAATGCCACCTTGTACGATGATCTCGCTATATTCACCGATAATCCATGTGGCAGCCAGAGTCAACGATTCCTGAGAAATGTCTGCCTTGAGAGCCAGATACAACTTCGACGCCGTGTAGTGTTGCAATTCGGGAGTGTGAGCAACCAGCCTGATGAAGGCGGACAGGATCTCCTCCCGAACGAAGTTCCCTGCCTACGGCATGTAATATGAGGGCACGGCAAACAAAGAAGTTAAGAGAGGACAAACCAATTTAAGTGTTCTCAATACCGTATCTATGTGCCATCGTTTATTCGGCGCAAAACGTTCTGCGGCCAGAGATATTTGTGTTGTCAATCCGAGCTTGAATTCATCGTCTGCAACTTCGAGGAAAGCAAGCAGCTCTCGGATAAGAATCCGGACGTTTTGCTCGTTGATTAGCGCATATGAGAGCTCGAGTGCCCGCCGTCTGATTGAAATGTCACCATCTCTCAAACAATCAAGAATGATGTTTCGATGACGTTGGACTGCATTCGTGTCCATCGATACGACCTTGTTTAACGTATTGAGAGCAACATATCTGTTGACGACTTGCATAAACAGACAACAAGTGTTGGTTAAAGGCTACATACCGAATGTTGTTATCCTTGTTGCTCAAGAACTTTCCGAGGATGTTGATTGCCATAACTCGCAGTCCCGTATCAGCCTCTATTTCCAGCACTGTTAGCACTGTTTCGTAAAGAATCGAGTTTCCAACGTTCTTCGTCGAATCCGTGTTTGTAGCAACCTAGGAAGCTTATGAGAGGCCTCAACGATGTGCAACTTCCAGTTGGGGCGTACCTGGGCAAGAATGTCGTTCATAGTCTCGCTCGCCTGCTCGTCACCTTTGCCCAGTAATCTTAGGAGCCTCAGTATCTTGACTTGAAGGAAAGGATCCGTGATGCCGGACACGTCATGCTCTGGACTATATCCCGTTGTGACTAACGATTTCAAGTTTCGGACAAGCAGAGGAACAGCCTATGAACGCTATCAGACGCGCTGCCAAAGGACAAAAAAGCCCGTAACATACCGATCTGAATTCCTCCAGAATTGCATTGTCGATCTGAACCATTTCGGTGACCAGTGTAATGGCTGTTAACAAGACGCCATGATTACGGTCAGTGAGCAGATTTTTGGCTTTGGCCGTGAAGTGATCTGCAATATCTGGGACCTTCTTGATTACCCGAAGGGCACAGAGAGCTGCCTAGGAGCATGTCAACATCGAACGAGATCGCCAGCATGTGGAGAGGACCTTTTTGCGAATGTAGGTGTTACTTGATCCGAGGAGTTTCTCTATTTCATTGGCGAGATCGCGGGACATTTCCTCAGATGCAATGTTGGCGAATGTGCACAAGGCAAGTCCCACAGCGTACATGTTGGAGTGGTTCATATCACTAAGAGAAATGAGCCTTGGAGTGTACCAAGAGCGAGATGAGAACGCACGCACTTCTTCAGAGAGTTCGTAACCAGCGTCAACACCTCCTGATTTTCGTCCAGTAGCAACATAATCCCAAGATAACCTAGCCGCTTGTCGGAGAAACGGGGGCTTGCGACGAGCTTCAGGCATTCGATCTGACCAAAGTGGGCGGGGGATCCCAGCATATGTATATACAGGAGTTTTGCGATATTGTTGTGCCGCTGAAAAGAGTCCTCTTCCCGAAAGGATGCCCGAATTGCGGCGGATTCTTGCTGGATGAGAGCGCGTTCATCGGCGACAGTCTTTGGAGAGAAAACGATGATCAGATGTCAAGGCATGGGTGTACAAGGATACGCCCAGACCTTGCAAGCACGAATACCCTTGATAAGCGCTGTTTGGGATATCAGGAGTTGTTTCTTGTGGTAGAGAGATGCGCATGCTCACCCTTGAGATTATGATAGACCATAGTGCGGTAATGGATGCCAAAGTCTATTGATTTGTGAGCCCTTCTGCCCAGGCAAGGCTTGCCATTTTCGGCAGAAATAGTTACGTGACGCGTGACGGGCCCGTTATTGTTCGCCTATTGCATTCTCCCACCCATTGTATTCCTTCCACCAGTGCTTACTTATAAATGAACACAACAATACAATCCTCCACCCCGTCCCCTTCTTTCTTCCTCTCCAGCCAGCGGGAACCGGCTGTTTTCCTTATTCATTCACCTTGAAGCCGGTCTTGCCACATACACCTCTTGACCATGAGGTCAACCGTAGCCTCCAGATTCAAACAGCTGCCACAGAACTCCCCTTTGTCCCAGTTCCTGACGCGACACGATGACTCCCAGTGTCGTGGTTTCATAACACGACTAGATAGATCGCCACTCGCAACGAAGAGGTTGGCATTTGCTCCTTTCTTGTTGCTACGTTCCTTATTGATTCTTCTGTCTCGTAGACTCGCTTTTCTTCAAGCGCTCCTCTTGAACGTCGTCGTCCTCACTTTCGTCATTGTATTCGCATGGATGACGATCTTCCGAGACATCCTATCCCCCTTACCAACACCTTTGCGACTTGCGCTCTGCATTACTCAAGACCTCCTCATCGCATCTGCAATTCTTGTCCTCATTCGATCAACGACGATTCCTTTCTTCCTTGGAGAATGTCGCCTTCGTCTCATGTATGGTTTCCGCCTCTCCGAAATCGTCATCCGCAAGCCACCGACCACAACATCGATGCTCAACGAGAGGGTCCCGGAGGATCAACGGATGGAGCGTTCTTGGCGAATGGCAATCAGGGCGGTCGACCCACGGTTGTTGTACTCGAACGCCAGCGGTATCCTATCTACCGATTATTGGACGGTCGAGTATGGCGCCGTTTTCGACGCTATGCGAAAGATAGCGGCATCCGAATTTGAAGAAGAGGACCTTGAGTTCGCTGTTTGGAAGCAGGACAGTGGCATTTGGCATTCAAGTGAGCTATGGAGGATGCACGAGATAATGTCGGCTCAGCAGGAGGTCGAAATGTTCAAGGTACGTTTCTGCCTGTCTGTCGATCTACCCGTCATTGAGATATTGACCGTTTGCTGTAGAAATTCCTGACCCGATCAGGCAAAGAAGGGCTTTTGGCCATCTGGCAAGAGATGCTGTCCAGCAATCCCGGCGAAACGATCGAACGTTCGGCCTCGCCGAAAGCATATCAGGTCATGGTCGACAAGTTTGCAAGGGAGGGTCTCGACTACGAAACTGTGTGGAGTCAAGTTTCTGAGAAGACACTTTCCCAATGATACTACAAGTCGAGTGTTACGCACACGTACTGCAAGGCTAATCTGCGCTCTCGACTTGACGACATGTATAGATTTTTACGACTTCTTTCTAAGTACCACAATTTGACGAACGCATCTACCAAAGTTGTATTACTATCGCCTTATCCTACTGTATTATATCATACTCGCGACACCCAATCTCTATCCTCATACATTTGTTCGTTTTGAAGTTTGAGATTTTGAAGACCTGCATTTGAACATCCCAGTGGGGCTGTCCATCCTGATTCCTGATAGACAGGCCTCCGAATCAGACTCGGCGTCACTCTCATGAAGTAGAATATAATTCCAAAACCACCACACCGGAAATTGAATTGCCCCAGACCATTGACGACGACCAGCATCAACAACGTTCCCTTTTACGGCAACGTGCCCTCTATGTGACTCAACAGGAACCGAAACAAAGAGCGTCGATGAAAGGCTAAAAATTGCCAGGCGCCCACACGATGTTCAGTTGGAACTCCCATCTCGAGCTCAGAGCCTGAATACGGCCCCGTTCAGTCTGCGCGCTCTAGCTGGCAGTCCCCTCTCTACTCGAACCTTCGCCTGTCTTTCTTCAAAACTTACTCTCTTTTCAAGTTGAACTTGCCATCATGAGCTCAAATAAACCCAAGATATGCATTTATTACCTGAAGAACGCCTGCCAACGTGGCAGGAGCTGTGTTTACCTCCATCAAAGACCTCCACTGAGCTACAGCAATATCAAGTCCTCCAAGTCGGGATGCAAATACTACCAGCTCGGCAAGTGTGCCTACGGGGACAAATGCACACGAGGACACGATCCTGGTCCCAGCACGAAGACCAGCACTCAAACAAGCGATAAACGAAATGGATCTTCCAGTTCTCGAGGCCATTCCCCGATGGGTGCTGGAAGCAGTGGCAGTCAACGTGGTCAGTCCGATGCGGAATCTCAGCACGAAAAACAACAGAACGGAGGTTTGGGCGATCAAGACACCGATCCCTGGCAGTCTCCCGGAATGCCAGAAGATCCCTCCTTTGATCAGCAGCAGGAGAGCTCAGCCAAAGCATCTTGCATTTTCTACACGCAAGGGGCGTGCCTTGCAGGGGATACGTGTGAGTTTAAACATGAAGACCCTCAAGCGCCGGCGTCTCCTCAGTGTCAAGGGAATGCTGCACCAGGTATGTCGGCTCTTTTCTCTCGTGTGGGTACCAACAGCGATTGACTTGAGCCGAAGACGAGCATGTAGTCGCCGCGATGAAGAGATCGGTCTGCAGGCATTATCTGAAAGGAAACTGCACCAGTGGTTTGCAGTGCAGGTACAAGCACACCGTCTTGGAATACAAGGAATCAACGGAACCTTCCGTGTCGAATTCCAACCTAGAGTCTTCCTCTTTTTCGAATCCTTTTGATCGGTCTGCGTCTGGTGGGCCTGACGCAGATGAGGAAGGCATTGGGCAATCGTACGAAAACAACAACGGCGAACAAGAAGAAGAGGCCGAGCAACCTCATCATTCTGAACGAGATATCACGGAAAGTCTCGAGTACGCCGCTTCAGATCCCCCAGACGAGGAAATCGATGAAGACGAACAAGAAATTTTTGTTGAAGAAGCAGAGGTGCAACGTAAACCTGATGAATATAGCGATGAAAGCCAATCTGATGAGGAGGATCACTACAATTCTAGGAAGGATTCTTTGCATAGTCCACGACAAGGCTGGAGCCTTCACGACTCGGCGACAGCATCTCAAGGAATTTCAGGAGCACCTCAGAGGTTAAGTGGATCCAACGACCACAACACAAACGGCCAGCCATCAGTACCATCACCTCCAATTGCCAACACATCGCCTATGATGCAGCCAACGATCCAACCATCACTACCTCAATATCCGCACGTCTCCGAAGTAAAGCTACATTGGAGTCAATTCGCTGATCCGCTCGCCAATCCAAACACCCCTTTCTGCAAGCTCCATGCTCAAGGACGATGTTTGCTGGACGAAGCCTGTCGTTTCCGTCATTCACTTACGGTCGCGGAATACAGCTCTCTCTTCCACGACCTCCAGCCGAACTTATGGACCCTACAGCGTGTGGCAAGTTCATCACAGATGCAACAGGAATGGCAGCAAATTCCTCCAATAGCACCGCCATCCGTTCCAGTCCACCAAGCAGTTGACATTCAGAGCCCACAACCACCCCTTTCTACCCAGCCAACAGCCCAAGCGAACCTTTCTACATCTACATTTGGTCAAGAGTGCAAATTCTACCCTATTGGAAAATGTCGCAATGGAGATTTGTGCCCATATAAACATACTCAACACCCTCCGACTGAGCTACAGGAGACAACAGCCAATGGTTCTGACGACTGGAATTTCGGTGCTCATCGACCGACTTCAAACCTCCCTTGTAAATTCTTCGCTCGGCGCGGGGTTTGCGACAGAGGAGACACGTGCAGGTACCGACATGGTGATGGTGGATATCCTTCCTCCAGGCCTTCTGGGCCTCAGTCTTCTCCAAGTTCAGGAGAGGACGAAGCCAATGGTTGGACTTCCAACTGGGAAAGTAAACATGATGACAAGGAGCACGGCCAAGATGACAATGGTGGAAACGAGTGGACGGCACAACCGGATGAAAGCGGTTGGGGTGAGACCCCAACATGGGGGCAAACCAACTCTACCTCTCGCCCCCGGCCGACGAAACCTTGTTTCGATTTTACGAAAGGACGGTGTCGACGAGAAAATGCTTGCAGATTCTCGCATGACATGGAACCCAGGAATGGAGACCAGAAGAACTCCTGGGCCTCCGGAGGCGATAGTTGGCCGCCTCAGGACGATGCATCGGGGTCTGATCCATGGGGCCAGCAGGGTGCTGGAGGCGCCCAGCAACAAGATGCAAACGATGATAATGGTTGGTCCCAATCATGGGAGCAAGAGCCATCCCCGCAAGCAGTTCCTATGAAGAGCAACATTCCATGTAAATTCTTCGGCCAGGGGTATTGTCGAGAAGGAGATAATTGCGCGATGAAGCACATCAAGGATAGTATCGCTACTGTGGGGCATGACGAAAAGGACTCCGTAAGTAAATTTGTCTTCGTGACTCCCTTCCTGTCCCGAATCTAACACTATACACAGGAATCACCGCCCACGGCTCCTGCTGCCATTGAGAATGACGAGAGGAACGACACATACGTGAACGAACCAGTGGGCGAGGATGAAACAGCGGAGCCCACTCATCAAGAAGAGGAGCCCGAGCCTGAAGAAGAGCCCCGACCTGAATCTGAGTCTGAGTCTGACCCGGAGCTTGAGCTGGACCCAATCGTGAGTTCTCTCGTTCGTTGTTTACATGGACCCTCATTGGCATTTCTGCTGTAGGTTTTTGAACACCAGGATTTCGATAAATTCATCCTCAACTCATTAGTACGGTTTGGATCTGATTCTACCCCAACTTCGGTGACGACAGCTGCTGAATCGTGTAAACTCGTCCTCGCCAACCTTCCCCCCGAAGTCATACCTCACGACATCAACGTCTTGCTGACACCCTACGGGGAAGTCAGAAACTGTCGTAGTTTGGACGAGACCGCAGATTCCGCTACAATTGAAGTTGAACTGGACACACCCGACCAGGCGATGGAAGCGTTCAGAAAATTGCATGGGTCCGACTATGAATCTCGGGAAATTGAGGCGTCAATGAAGACTAGGATCACGTTGACGATGAGGTCGCCGAACGATGGAACTTGCCTCAAGGTTTCCTGGCCGAAGGCGACGGCCTCTGCCTGGAGTCATTACCCAAACATCAGGAAAGCAAAATCGGAAGCCACACGCCTCGACGGCGCGATTCTCGGCGGTCAACAAATCAAAGCCACCTTTGTAACTCCAAATAAACGCCAGAGAGACTCATTCGCGATCGACCTACGCAATTTGCCTGCGACTGTCACCAAGGCTGAAGTCGAAGGCCTTTGTATTGGGAGCACCCTTGTGACCTTGAACCAGCCCTCTTATTCCGATGATCCTGTGGAGAGAATCCGGGATGCACTGTCCCACTTTGGAGAGGTGGACTTTGATGTTGTCCCTTCTCCAGAGAATCAGGTCACGTCCAACACCTTGACCGCTTTTGCGACATTCAAGAGTCAGACGATGGCCATTGAGGCGCGGGAAGCCTTAGACTCTAAACACCAGGAATATCTTGGGAAGCAACCGCTCTCTGTCCGGTCTGTTCATTATTGCCGCTACAAGATTTCACGGACGCTTTTCACCACCTTGCAGAAGGAGGTTGATCGTCTGGCAGACAAAGGGGGAAAGGAATGTGTTATACAATACAACGACTACCGCGATGGGAACCAGATCCGCGTCCATTCAGTGCCAGATAAGCAGGCAACCTTCGCGGATATTAACGGCGAGTTGGCGTCTCTTGTTCGAGGACAGGTCCTTGAATCAGACGAAGGGTATGTGTGGAGCACCTACTTTGAAACCTCGAGTAGCGCGAAGGCATTGAAACAGCTTCCCACCGACGCCCTCATCCACTGCGACCAGCGTGCGAAATGTGTCAGGATCTTTGGATCGAAGGCTGACCAGGTCAAAGCAAAGTCTCTCATGTTCAAGCTCCTATCGAAAGTGCACGCCCAACAGCACGAGTTGGATGTTCCTCGGCCGCAGTTGCATTTGCTGCTTAATGGCCTCTTCGACTCTCTCCAGACGGAGATGGGATCCCCGAAACTAGATCTCGATGTCATTTCTTCCAAAGTCATTGTTCGAGGAACACAAGAAGACATCTCGAAAGTGAAGGCCGCCGTCGATTCTTTGGATGATACGCCTGTGCAACAATTCAGACGCGGGCACTGTCAGATATGTCATCAACCACCAATGGATCCTGTCTTACTCTCCTGTCGTCACGCGTATTGCAAGGCCTGCATGAAGAAAGCCGTCGAATACGCTGGACACGCGCCCCTTCAGTGCATCTCACAGAAACACAATGCCGACGGTGAAGTTGTGCAGTGCGCCGCATACGTCCCATATGCTGTCATTCACGACATATTCATTCCGGCCGAAGAGAAGGCATTCCTACAATCATCGTTCTATGCGTACGTGCGTTCAAGGCCGGGTGATCTCTTCTTCTGCCCGTCTCTGGACTGCATGGCCGTTTACCGAACAGGAGAACCTGGGTTGAACCTGAGGTGTTCTTTCTGCATTTCGGAAATATGCACTTACTGCAAATCCCATGCTCATATTGGCTTGACGTGCATTGAAATGAAGAGAAGGTAGCACTAGAAGTTCTGGTTTACGTTCATGTTAGTTCGTACGCCCTGACCGCCGTTACGTTCACCCGTATTATTTACGAATGACGCTATGACATCCTAATGAAACACTATGAGTTGGAGACTACTGTCGTTCAAAAAAACAGATCTAATTCATCACGGTTGGATAGAACAGTGAGGCGGAAGCCGATACAGGAATCCATTGCGGACATCGTACTTTGTGTCCAGGGATGCTCTCAGCTCCGTAACAAAGAAATCTGTCTTAAGGACATTAAGCTGACGACAGGCTTGCAGGAAGCTACTGACTAGGTCTTCGTTGGCATTCGAAAAGGACAACCATTGAAGTTGTGGAAGATACCATGGTGGGTTCACGGATCTGCGAGTACCGTCGCACATTTTGGTATAGGTGTACAGATCAATGTCCACGTGAAGGCAACGAACTTGAGGTGGGAAGTGTATGAATTGAAAGCAGTCGAAAATATCGTCGGCAGAGACGTTGGTGTACAAAATGCGTACGGTCTTCAATTGAGGAACAGTTCCTGCAAATTTTATTCCATGGAATAAATCAGAAAGTAGCTTGGTTGTGAGTGCCGACTGTCGATTGGTGGGCTCGATTGTAATTGTAATGGACCGGCACATATCGTTGCGCTTCGTGGGCCGTCCCTGAAACGAGGAGTCGTGTAGAAGGTACATGTACCGTTCGAGGTATGAAGGACATGGGATGTGTGCATCCTTGGAGGCAATGTGAGCGAAGATGTCGGACCATGCCTTGTCCACTAGCTCGAAGGAGGTCATGCAGTGAACTCGTTCTGAAATAGGGAGGGGTGAAAGCCAGACCTCTTCGATTATTTGCCATAAAATGTCGTAGGGTAGTCGAGAGGTGTCGAAGGATTGCATGGAAGCAACAAGGTGGTAAGGCTAAAAAAAACGACGGAGAGTGGGTAATGAACGATTCAGACGGGACAGCTTTATGGAGTCCAGAGTCAATCCCCATTGGATTGAAGGGTTCTCCGAAGTCCCGGATGAACAGGAGAACCGATGTAAGACGCTGCCCCTCAGATAGGCTGCGTGTGTTGCTTGCATACCCATCCCTATCAAGTGACCAGCTACTGGCAACGATAACGACAACATCATAGGCACGACAAGCGCGTTGAGTTTTCCAGAGGATGAAAAACCTGCTATATTGGGAAAGGAAACAAATTACACGCGACTATAACAATCGAATACTCAGCCCCAACGCGATTTGGATTTGTCTCTTGAAGCAGAAGGCCCAGTTCCAGACCCATATGGCTGGAAGCGGCTCTTTTTCTGCGGCGCTGTCTCCTTTTCCTTTGGCCGAGCGAAATCGATCTGGGTCCGTTTTCCAGTTGCTTGAGATGCCATTTGCTTTTCGGAACGCTCTTTCTGAGCGTTAGCTTTGAATTCGTGCAGCCAAGCGTTGCAGCCCGCAGGATGGAAGCGATTCAGCGCCAGGAAATGAGTAAGGTTTGAGGGCCG
>CACVBS010000046.1:1423302-1509864 GCA_902728275.1 Cyclocybe aegerita | reverse complement strand
GGGGATGACGGGCAGAAAAGGCTGACACAGCGGGCAGGGTGGCGGGGCGAAAAGGGGCGAGTGGCACGGGACGGAACGGAACGAGCTCGAGGGACGGGCAGGCAGACCGAGAGTAGTGGGTGTATGCGTGTGGGAGGGGTGCAGCAGGGATGAGGGATGACGTAGGGCATTGCACAAGGGGCGGGGAGGGCAGCAGACACGGGGCATGGCGGGCAGAAAGCACCAAAGGCCGTGGGGCTGGTGGGCGTAAAGGGCAGGCAGGCAGGGCAGACGGCGGGGCGGAAAGGGGCGAGTGGCACGGGACGGAACGGAGCGAGCACAGAGGGAGGGGCTGAGCTCGACGGGACAGAGGGGTGGCACAAGGGGCGAGGCGGGCACAGCACAGCGGGTGAGATTGTCCGAGGAAGGGCCGGCGGGCGGGAAACGGGCAGGGCATGCGCACGGACCGAGTGACGAGCAGGGAGGGGAGGGCAGGCACGTACCAGTGCAGGGCATTGCACGGAGGTGGCGGTGCTGTCGCGGGCGCCCCAGCGCGCACAGACCAGGTGACGTGCACGGATGGGCAAAGAGAAGAGCAGCGCCCGCAGATGGGCAGGCACGTGCGGATGGGCGGCTGGCAGGGCGGGCGCAGGCTGGCGGGCGCCCCGCAAGATATTCGAATTTCCTGGGATTTAAATTTCGGGCCCATTCCTCGCGGCCCGCGCAGCTCGGTCAGTTTTCGTCCGTTTTTCACTTTTCCACGTGACACGGATAGCCCTCGACGGGCGCTCTCGAGGGGTGTGGCGCGCGTGACGGAAAAGTGCGTCACGGTCACGGAAACAGGCGGCCAGCACCGTGGGACCATTCAGGTCGAGCGCGGGCAACGGAATAGAGCTAGGCGGTTGACCGTTGTTCACGGCGTGTTTGACGAAGGAGTTCTTGGTTATGAAGTGCGTTCCTTTCCTCTTCTTTTTTGTGCGAAGATTAAACAGTCACTAATTCTCAGACGTTTAGGACCCACCCGCGAACAGATCTTGAACTGCGCCACAGCGTCCTTCTCTCACAACAAACGAGACGACACCGCTAGGACGATCTCATCGTAACATGCCATTTTTACTGCAACCCATGACCGCCCTCCGTGCCTCTGGTTGAACGGATCTCCTCGCCCGATCTTACGCCCAGGAGAGCTTCGAGTCCGGCCTCGACAGCTGCTTCGACCTCGTGTTCTCGCCCGCTGTCGTTGAAGCGACGGTGCATTCTCAGCCAGTAAGGTGCCTATACCTGCATGAGGAACTCGGTACGTTTGATTTTTGGCCTGACGTGGTAGTGTTCTGCGGCTGAAGTCGGACAGCTTCCTTAGGCACCTTGTAGATGGAAGATGGAAGATCCATACCCTTCGTCAAACGCTTCTCCCTTTCGCGGGCTAGGTTCGTCTATGCAAAGAACCTTTCGAGTTTGAAACCTAATGCTGTCATCATCTTCAGATTCATAGAACGCTGGATAAATCATGCCCCATACATAGCTCCTCAAATTTATTCTTGTATCCTACGCGAAGCTGCTACTCAACAATACGTCTCTCATTGGCCTGAAAGCTTTGAGGTTCCTGATACCTCATCTTTGATCCATGAACTGCTTCATGACGTGGAGGAGATCGTATACTTTTCTCGACTACGCTCTGCAGGGCGTGATTCGGGTCCCTCGGAAGATATAAGTATTTTGCTGACGACATCTTTGTCGAACAGCTGGGAGGTTTGTGGGATAATCCCTCCATTCAATTCTGTCGAGCATATCCGTGTTAGCGCTTAAGTTAGAAGGCTAGATGCTCAGCGCTCGCTCAGTACCAATCTTGACCCGGATATGCACTGAGTTTAAGCGGAAAGATAATTTTGGTCCCAAAGCTAGAGAAAATGGGTCAGATTTGCCCGTTTGTGTCGCCCACCATTGCGTCCGCCAGCGGTCCTGCTGCGGTTGCCTGGCTCTGTCTTTTCTTCACCAAATGTTAGCTCTGTATGCCGTTCACTTCTATGACCTCTATCCGGCTTTCACTGATGACTTATTGCTCCGTTCGAATTGACGATATTCCCCTTCGTCTTTTCGACAACCTCAAGCCAAAGGAAACAGAAGTAACACTCTCTCGCACACAGGCGCCACCAGTATGTGCCTATGCACCGTCTGCGGCGCGGATGGGACTAGTCGATACCCCTCCAATCCTCCAAGAAGCACTCTTCTGTGCCACTCCTGCCAGGAACTCAAGAACCTCGAAACCCAGATTACCGACATCGACCTCAAGTCCAACCACATAGAAGACGACTACTTCACTCACCGATTCCCTCCCGAAATCGCCTCCCACGTCTTCGCGCTCACCATTTCGGACCCGGAAACTTCTGAGAACGAGCATCTCATCCCTCTGAATCTCGGCGCCGTATCGAGAAGGTGGCGCGAGATCGCATGGTCGACGCCGAGGTTGTGGACGCGTGTCCCTGTCAACCTCGAGGCGTTCTTTCACCACCCGAAGGAGCTTCTCCTGCAATGGATAGGACGAACCGGCCAACTTCCCCTCTCAATCCACATATTCTACGATTACGATGTGTTGGAATCGGGCGCCGCCCAACACGCCGCAAGCTTCACGGATGTATTCGGGATCATCAACGAGCACGCTTTGCGCTGGGAGACGTTGAGACTCAGGATACCATTCTCACTGTACCCCCGTCTCCGTTCCAAGTGCGACAAAGCGCCGCTCCTTAAACACATCATCATTGACCCGCCCTGGTTCATCGAGAACTATGCACTCGACTACAAAGGAGAGATCCTTTGCGTCTGCACTGTCCCTCCTGGTCCTCAGACCGTCATGGTCACACAATTTCCATTCGCTTCGATCCGTATCAATTGGTCCAACGTCACGACGCTGCTCTTTGATCGAATCTCCGTCATTGATTGTCTGCGCCTCTTCCAGCAAGCTCTTCAGCTATCTCAATGCTCGCTCAACATCGCACACAGCGACTGGCGCGACCGCCGTCTTGATTCGAACCCTATCACCCTTTCCCACCTGACGCGACTGAGTATCCGCTTTTTGACCAGTAACCTAACAGTGGCAGGCGCTTTCCTCCACAACATCACCCTTCCAGCGTTGACGCACCTCGACTACACCGAGACGATCGATTATACGGCTCTCGCCGCGCTGCTCACTCGCTCGTCGTGCCCTCTCACCTATCTCTACATCGGGTATCTTAAGGACCGTATGCCGTCAACCCAAAGCCTCCTTCAGGTATTGCGCGCCAGTCTGAGCCTCGAAGACCTTCGCATCAAGATGACGCAGCTGCCAAAGGACTTTTTCGATTCTCTTTCAGTTCCTCTAGGCAACAATGTCGCCGACCAAGCTATATTACTCCCCCGCCTGCGAAGTTTCTCCTATCGTGGCAAGTTAACGTTTGATTGGTCCTCGTTCATCAATTGCCTCGACTCGAGACTTTGCATCCAAGGAGAAGATGGCCGGCCTTTACTTCGCTCGATTGACCTCGCGTTCTGTACCATTCAACCGCACTCGGAGTCGCCGTTGTACTACATCGATGAGCGAACAGCGGCTCGCGTTTTCCGCTGGGTCGAACGCGGAATAGACGTGCGAATCATGAACGGTGTGGAGGATATGCTGCAATACTCGAGGAAGTTCCATGAGGAGGGGGTTGGGCCGATGCAAGCTCAGGCTTAAAGGCGAGTACTGGTCGGTTATTTAAATGTTACCTATAGTCCATTGTACAAGTAAGCCTAGGTTCTAACAGTTACGGCCCAGGACGGTACCCAAGTGCAACATAATCATTTCTTCCCTACCCCGCATCAGCCCGGGCGTTCAAGCTTCAAGTACGAAAGTATGTCTGCTGTTCGGTCGTCTGACATCCGAACGAGACAAAAGCTTCGAGACCCGCAGGAAACATCAAAGCGAGCCCGGAAAATGTCGACTGGCGAGAGCGGCTCGTGTCCGTGTGGCCCCGAGCTTTACTGGCTTTACGGGAGACAGGAGGCAAACAATTTGAGTGGATCGCCCTCATGTATCGAGAGTGTAAGTGGGCTGCAAGGGATTTCGTGATCCATTTCGGAGGCTCATATGAGAAGCTTTCTCGAGGTTATAAAAACGAAGGAGACGAGGCAGATTAATTCATCGAAAACACCCCCTGAGGTTCAGCAGCTACAGTTAGCTTTTATTTCCCCTAAAAAATCTCTTCAAATGCTAGTTGTAGTTGTATACATTCATTGTTCAAGTATATTCGCCCCGGCGATAACGACCCGGCGCCGTCATTTCTAGGTTAAGAGTTGAGTGTGTGCTTTCCGTGGTGTTGCCAGCTCGAAGAGGATTTCGGACAGAATTGTCTGCGCGAGACCGCGGTGTGCTCGCTCCATGACACATATTCAGGCCGGCATACTCCGCGTGCGAGAACAGGTACTAAAGTGTCAGAAATATTTATGTCCGCCCAGCCCGTAAAGGAGAGAGAATGATACGATACCAGGGATGGCCAAAAGAAATTGTATGTCGAAGAAGAACGCTCCAGAAGTATTTTCTCTACAAAATTATCCAGTATCAATAAGGCTTTACATCTACAGATAACCTCGAGACGTCTAAACGCCCAAGGGCTGCCGGCGCTAATCAATATCATGGTCGAAGTTCCACCGAAAACTCAAGTCAGTGGTTACCAGTTCACCGGCCTCTCACTTGACTTCTTATTTCGAAATGCTAGGTGGCCGAAATAAGCCTCATCGGAACTTGATTAGGCTTTCATGAAGATGTTCATGGCAAGATGAGAGACGCTCGGAGCACGTCTAATCCAAATCTAATCTAATCGCGGGCGATATCATTTCCCACCCTGGCACGATTTCAACTCCACAACCTCTTTCGGTCTCGCAAGCGCAACACGAACACATCTCTGCCCGATGCAGCGCACGCGAATCATCCAGCGCCCATTGCGTCTTCTCAGACTCGCATCGGTGAGTTGAGTCCTGTCAACCCGCCTTCAACGTTAACGCTAACCGTCGGGTTCAGTCAGGTTTCACCCTTACTAGCCTCTCGCAAGCTCCAGAGCCGAAGGCTGCCATCCGCGATCGGTATCAGATGCCCAAAATCAAGCACGGAATTCCTGGGTGCGACCGCTGAGAGGTTCACATAAAGGACTGGCTGCGGAATGTAGACGGACGCTTCGATGGTACGTGGTTCTCCCGTCATTCTCCATCTCGTTGCGTGCTCGTGCTAACTTCTCTCATCAGGGCCCGTATTTCAGCGTTAGTTTTCTGAGCGCTAGAACCTCGAAGCATTCTTCTGCACCGGTGACCGTGATCTTCTCTGTGCATAGAAGATTTTGAAAGCCGCACCCCGTCCCATCTCAAATGGAACTCGAAGGAGTCGACACGCGGTAATCTTGGATGCAGGAATGGATGAGGATAGGTGGCCGGGGTTGGGATGATAAGGAGAGCGAGGATTGGGTCGTCTTCAGGGAACCTCGTACGTGTTCTTCGCTAGTTTTTCATCCTCCTTCGCTTTCTCGTTTCGTGTTCTTCCCTATCTCCTCTCTTCTTCTCGCTGTTTCCTCCGACCCATCTTTCTCACTGTATTTCTTAATCGTTCTAACATTCCGCTACCAGTCCTTCGACATTTCAAAATGTCAACGTTCAACCTCCATTCCGTCCATTTCGACAGCCACTCAACAGACTCCACCAATCCAATGCTTCTCTGTGTATCGAAGATGGAGACCAGAACTTCCAACTCTCCATCGCAATTGCCATTCACCTGCAGGGTCCACGCATCAGATGACCTGCTCCGTGCATTGCTCTTCCGGCTCCTCAAACTACGCCCATCGAACAACACTCTTCCTACTCAGAGTGACGAGTTACCTCGACATTCCCTTCGCCGTATCAACAACAAAAACCCGAAGCTCCGTGTTACGCAACACGAGCTCAGGAGAACGCGATACTAGGAACGCCCACCAACTTCAAGAGGGACCTCATCGCCCAAGTGCTCTGTATTATCGCCACCTCATCCATCACCGAAATCAGCGGCGACTCCCGCCCAAGTTGCGAATGTAGAAATACGACTTGCTCGATGGTTAGGTTGCGGACACGTTTCGCAAGTTTGTATCGTCGGTTGCGCCTCAGAACAATGGCGCTGCGGATGCAGGTTCTCGATCCGGAGGTCGTCTTTGTGTTGGATTTCCTGGTCAGCGGTAGGGCGATGTGAGAGCTGGCTGGGAGGAAACCGAGTATTCACGACCGACGTTGTGGTGTTGGTCGGTGGAGACCCACGTAGGTACGTTCTTCGATTCGTCCTCGTTCTTTTTAGTGTTAGAACTGATTTGATTGGATGTTTATAGTACCCATGCGGGCCTCTATCGCGGACGTTCAATAGATGGGTTGACGATACAGAAGATCGAGGTTGACAACATTGACACTCTGCGAGCTTACTGGGTAACGTCGGTTCTTGCTGTTCCTTCTCGCAGTTTGGCTAACTGTCGCCCCATTCTCTTGTAGGTCGCCATAACTCGAAGTGAAACACACAACGCTAAACGTGTACGTCCACTTAGCTCGCATATATAAGCATATATTCACTTTTCCCTTATGTTCTTTAGATTCAAGCCCAAGTCTTCGCCTACACAGTAACGAACGGCCTCGTCTCCTGCTACAACGCTCGCATCACCCTGCATCGCTCATATCTCATACATGCACTCGCCGAACTTATCGCGAAACGAACCCCCGCCAACGCCAACGCCGGAAGGGACGAAGGCTGCAAAAATTAATGGGTCGACACCACCACCAGTGCCAGCGTTATGTCTCCGTGTCGGCATTGTCAGTGCCGTCGAGGACGATGAGGAGAGGGACGAAGTGCAAGAAGTCCTCCGGACGTTGAACAGAGAGATCGCGAAGGCGTACGAGGACCTTCAAGGGGAGTTGAAGATAATCGGGACGGTCTTAACCGCATGTTTTGAGAAGGGTTCCTGGTCGCGAAGTGCGTCTCTCTTCTTGTCCTTCGTTCGGGCTCAATGATGCCAACTGACATGAATCTTCCGGACTCAGGAGCGGCCCTTCAATTAACGAGCGGCGGCAGTCGCCAACCACTTGCATGCCCTGATCCTCGTTCTCATCGCCCGGCTCGCACCACACGTCGACGGAGCATGCGGAGAGGATGCCCAACACCCAGTTCGATCGACTATCAACGGGGTTTGCTTACGTCGCTTTCACCTCCAGCTACTCAGATGCCAGCTCTTTGTTACCAGTTGAGTCCGACAACACGAAATCACAGGCCTCGAACGGAGGCGTACAATGGAGTTGGAAGGACGCCGGATATGAAGAAGGAAGTTGAATTGTCGGCGGCGTCCATGGTCTCTGACCCTCTGGTCGTGATTCCAGATGGTTGAGGATTGTCGTCCTTCGACCATCTCTGCGAAAGCGTGATATAACAGAATAGGGTGCATGTACGACTGGCCTCGTCCTTGGGGTTATCTATCCCGGGTGGCGCATGCCTATAGCGGCCCGCAAGCTCGGCGTGTTCCAGCGATTTCCCGCCATCTCTTCCTCGCCATCTCTTCCTGACAGCACCGAGGGTGAAAGGGAGGTTTTGGTCGTTTTTTTACCCCGGAGTATACCGGTAAGAGGAATTCACGTATAAGTTACCTTATCTGAATCTGGTGGTGAGAGTATTTTTGGCCAGAACGTGCTTAGAGTAGGTAAAGAAGAGAGTGCTGCCCGCGTTCCTCGAATACAATAAGAATCTAATCTCGCTTTCATCTTATCTTATCTGCTTGAATGTGGACCCTCCGAGTCATGGAAAATGAGCGCTGCTGTCTCTGACCCCCTTTCCCCCAACTCTAGGAACTCGTTTCTTGAGCTATCCAGGTGACTCTCATATATATATGTGGTGCAAAGCTGTCATACTAACATTATTCTACGTTTGTTTAGAGACCGCTAAGATCGAACGGCAACGAAAACTTCAAGCGTGATGACCTCGCCGATCTACGCCCTCAACGACGATGTATTGCTCCTAACATTCTCCAAGAACACGAAGCCAGAATACGAAGCCATTCGGAACATATTAGCGGTGTCGCGAGTGTGTCACTCATGGCGAATGCTTGCCCTGGAGACACCCTCTCTTTGGGCATCTGCTTTGAACATCAACGCGCTGACACAACTTCCAGAGAAGGGAAAACAGGAGATATTCAGGCGCACGGGGACCGCCCCTTTGTCATTCGCGGGAGATATTCGTTCATGGTCGTACCAGCAATTCCTTTTCCGCACGTCCTTCACGAATACTGGCCTCGTATTCATCGTCTCGACATCTTGATTCGCCCTTCTCTCGTGGACACGTACGACGAGGGGTGGTGTGCGATATATCAGCCGGCGCCATACCTCGAAGAATTTTCCATCATGTTCTCCACATTCCAGGGCGAAGAACCCACCGACACATCCGATGATGAAGACGATGAAACAGAGCACGTAATCCATAGCCCTCCAGGTTTTTTTGGCGGAGAGGCCCCACTACTCCGATCCTTTTCGTGCCCGTCGATTCACGATTTCGATTTTTCAGCACGGTGGCTGGTGAGCCTACGCCATCTCCAATTTGGACAAGGGGGGGAGGACGGGAAAATCGGAATACCATTGGCGACGTTCCTAGGAACGTTGGACAACATGAAGAATCTTGAAACACTTCATCTTTCGACTGAATACCTTGTCGTTCCGGAGGACCCCACCGTTACGCTTCCCACCGCACACCTACCCCGCCTTCTCGACATTCGTTTGGAGCCAGCAAAGGACGAGACACTCTCCTCACAGGTGTTTCTCTCCTCGAGCATCTTGTGCCAGCGGCGGGATGCGGACTGCACGTCCGTCTCAAAGAACGATCAGGTCGTCTGAGTCTCCAACACACAAAGAATCTCCTCCACGAGTCCCTGGCGATGCACTCCAAGAACTGGTTCGACGTTGGAATGGACAAAGCACCGCTTACGCTCCACCTTAACTACCGTGGGATTACAATTGCGCACCAGTATGGGATCAAGGCCGACACTTTTCTGTCACTATTCAAGATGCAAATGATGGCCACCCCGAATATCTCCTCTTCGTCCTTGACGCCTTCTCCTCATTCAATTTTGCAACAATCACATGGCTTAAATTAAAATTAGACAAGGAAATCTACTGGACGAACTCGCACATGCAGCCCTTCATCGCCATGCTGCTTAATATCCAGGTACTCGAAACCCACGTCGAGAGCCTGGACGCAATGACAACGGCCTTTGACAATTCGCCTGAAGTACTAGACCGCGTTCCTTTCCCAATACTTGCCCAGCTTCGGCTTCGACAATATTTCGGGGTAAAGGAGGGCATCACGGTCGAAGACGTGTGTAGGCGTTTTTCCCAGTGGAGGGATCGGATCGGCTACCCAGTCGCTATTGTTAGACCTGAAGACCGCGTATCTCCCGATCACCATGACACAGACAGTTCTTGAGAAGGCATCGCTAACCAGGACCTCAAAAGCACGCAGGGGTGAGGTGGGAGATCATCCGGCAGTCGGGATGGATTTCGGATTTTGCGAGCGAGGCATACATAGGAGGGCGGTGACAAAATGGCGGGCCTGAGATACAACAAAATCCGCGCCCGTGGTCGCTAGGTTAGGGGCGTACTAATTTTCTGAATCGATGACGTTGTCCGAACTTGAGCTTGAACCAGCATCAAAAATTGAATTGCATCGCGACCGAAGGCCTGCTGAAGCATTACCAAGACGACACACTGATTGGACCATGCCGGTATACTACTACTACTACTACTACTACTACTACTACTACTGACAGTCCATGTTCGTTCTGTTCGGCCCCTTTTTGTCAAAAACGGGTTGGAACAGGATTCAACTGACCACCACAGCTCCGTGGACGGCATGAAATATACCGAACACATACATAGTTTTGGGCTTCCGCTACTGTTCTGCATACTGCTTTCCTCCTTCTCCAGCTACAGTTTGATATTTATTTGCTGGAATATGATGCTTTCCCGCCACTTTCATATTCAAGAAAGCCTCTTAATTTTCTAGCCAAGAATGCGTGAGCTATCCTCGCATTCGGCCAAATTTACGGGATTTACGTAGATTTTTCCCACTGAGGACGGAATAATACAATAGTTACAGTGTTTCGTCCTTTTTTATACGACCTATCAAGGGTAATTACAGGAGAAAAGGAGGGAAGAGGGCTGATGTGAGAGAACCGTGTTTGCGAGAACCCGGCTTTGGTGTGAGCTTCGCCTTTGGAGGCGGAGCGCCGGTTTACTTGGTGCACGGTTCTCCTACGGTTATTGAGGACTTGGTTCCTTCTCAGAACCGGAACCAGAATCGAATGGAAAAACCGGTGAGAACCGTCCATTCTGATCTCCCCTGTTCTGACCTTCCCTATTACTGCGATGAGAAGACAAAAGAGGTGGGTCAATCTCCAGCTCGATTCCGATCCTTTGTAGATAAAGGTATTTCTGCATCGTTTGCGGGTCCATTTCATTAGTATCTGGTCCCGGATTAAGGTGAATAGTGACACTCTGTAGAACCGGCCGTTTTGGAATGCTGGCTGGGGATGTGAAATCCATATTGTCAAAAATGACACCGAAGATCCTCGGAATTACGTCCAAAGAGAAAGTAGGAGGGGTATTGAATGATTTGAACTTCTTGAGGCGAGGAAGGAACGACACGGTGCCGTCGGCTGAACCAAAGCGGTCAGCAAGTGCATAGAGGACATCGCACGCGGCGGAATTATTCTCCGATGAAGACAGGTCCAGGTACTCGAGCGACGAGACCTGCGAAAGCACCTTCTTCATGTCCATCCCGCGCGTCTCGCGGTCGCTCAACGACAGGGTCTTCAGCAGGCAGTGCCACCTCGCAAAGTGCACGGCAAGGTCCAGTGGTGGATCAAGGTCGACCTCGGAGGATTTGATTTCCAGGCGCTCAAGGCGAGGAAAGTGCACCTTGTCGAAGAGAACATTTAACCGTTCTTCGGAGTTCCCCTCGAAGGCCAGGTGCCGGAGGTTCAGCACCGCAACGTGCTCTGGGACAAGATCCGCCTCCGCAGGGTCCATCGAGGCGAAAGTGCATTGCTCAAGCTGTGGTGCCAGACGTAATAGCTGCAGACATTCGTTGGAGTCAAGATACGCGGTAGATAGGTGCGTGAGGTTGATCAAAGTGAATGTGGACGCGGGACAGTGGAATGATTGCTATCGTCAGCTTTCGGAGGGTGGTTGTGACCGACATGAGGTTGACGGGGTACCATACAGGATAGTCTGATGGTTCGATTGTCAATTCTGAGAGGCCACTGCCTTCAGGTATCGTAGAACCGGAGTTGAACCGCGAAAGAAGCGCGGAGGGTGCATGTAGGTTCAACGCTCTCCATCTGCTGGCATACGAGTTGAGAATGTCGACGAGGGGGAAGAGCGGCTCTGCTGGAGCTTGTCGGGCTTTCCTACACAGACATTGGGCGGTGATGTTGAGCGGGAGATCGCCGGATCGCGCCAGCCATTCCTTGACCAACTCCATGCGCAGCACATCGTCGTCGCACCGGTCAACCCACAACTCGAAGAACATGGAATTCCACAGCTCGGGTGTTGACCAAGCGACCTGACGCCACGTCCTACAGACGGCGCCGAGGACGAGTGGGGCGGCGATCTCCACGGACGAGTATGGTTCGGCGCGGGATAGATGAGGCAATGGGTGAAGATCTTGGACGCGATCTCGAGGGGAAATTTGTGGATGAAAGGATCGTGTGAGAGGTTGATGGCTGAGTATAATGTGCGGAGGATTTCTGCTTGAGAAGGGGGAGGATTTCGATGCCTTCCATGTTTGCTACGAAATCGCTGAAGGTCTGTGCATTGTGGACACGGTTTTCCTGCGGCAAGTTTGCACGGTGCCAGAGCCGTCTGGCGACGTCCCATATGGAATCAATCGGGCACAAGGTTCTTCTAGGTATAAATTATTGTTAAATGAGAGCAGGAGGAGGAAGGAAATCCCGCCTACTTTTGCGTTAGAGTTTCGTGGAAACTATAAGTTGTCCTCGAAGCGCGAAATTCCAAACACTCGTCAGGTGCCCTACTCAAGTTTTTGAGTGCGTAATTGGATATCCTAAGAGTACCAGGCCTGTGAATGACATTCAGTACTGGAATATGAAATGTGAAAGCAACGCGCCATGAGAAGTTCGAGTTCAAGTTCGAGTTTCTGTAACGGGCAACGGTCCGGTCGATAGGCGTTTTGTTTGTTGGCATTTGTTCGCATCGGTCCCTCTCTCCTCCCGCTCATGTTTGAGTGAAGTGCGAACCGGGTTTCTACATTCCGGGGTCATAATTCCCGAACATTGGTTCTTATCCTTTGCAAATTCTAGCTTCCCTCTTGTTCAGCAAACCGGTGAATATTTCTCCGCAAGGGTTGTAATATCTCTTGCAGCCCAGGTACTATCGTTTGGAAAGGCGCCTCAGACGTCGTGAACTCGAGCGCAAGATTAACTGGCCAGGTATATGCAGGGACCAATCAAGGCTCTTAGCTTGGCTTGACATTCAGAGACGATGCTCGGACAGCATACTTGACTGCGGATCGCGCTCTCATCCTCATGGCACCGCTCGCCATCACTGACGCTCGAATATCTCCTCGCACAAAGGTTCTTGTATGCCGGCCATCTCGACTCCGTTCTAGCCTGGTCAACGGACGGGTAGTCACGTACGTGATGATTTCCAGGAATAATATCTGTCGCACAAGCTCGGCGTTGTGTCGCGCATGATAACTTCACATTTGCTGTCGCCCAAGTGCTTCTACTGGTGGCTCGTCTATTGAAATATCTTCGAAGCTTCCAGCAACTCGCACAATTACCCGGTGTCGTCACTCAAGTCCGAGTCCTGGATTCACGGACTTGGTCGTTTGTAGACGACTTTGGCCGCTATCTAATCTTATCTGATGGACGCCCAGGGATTTTCCACACGTTTCTGCCGGACCATGACACAGCCCGACCTTTGCTGGCGAACATCAAGCCATGTCTGTCCGACCCGGACGTGCACTGCCTATATACCCCATGCATCATCTCAAAATTTAGTCCACCTGTCGACTCGTCCACCACTTCGCCCACTGCGGGAAGGAATGCTGCCGCCAACGAACACACTGCACGCTTAAATCACGTCTTTAATGGGGTCAGGAGCGAAAGGCAAGGGCAAGGACAAGGAACCGCGCGAGAGGAAGAAACCAGGCAGAGTGTACGTCTCTCTTTTATATTCTGTCGTTCCATACCAACTTGTCTAACGAACCTCCGTCATATCAAGGCCTACTTCCTGCGCGGAATGCAGACGACTGAAATTGCGCTGCGATCGCAATGTACGTTCCTTTCGTTTCAGGACATCGCCCGAGACACGGGCGCTGTTCCGTACTCGTATCTCAGTACTTTCTGACCATCACATTCTGAAGGTTCCATGCGAAAAATGCGTATCCCGAGGGTGTGGTTCGATCTGTCCGGACGGTGCGCCTCTTGCGTTTTTCGATCATGACCGACTGCGATACCGAACACTGTCCAGGCTCTCTCACTCCCGGCAAGGGAGGCCGTCTCATCCTGGCCAACACGGAGGAGCTCCATGAGCAGATCGACCGTCTTCGATACCGGAATCGTGAATTGGAGAGCGCCCTTCGTCAACTGCAGGAAGGGGTGTCGGACGAACCTCATCCGCTGCTCAGGACCGATGTGCTGCAGACCAACTTCCTCCAAGGATCGTCCTCAGGGGCCAGCACGTCGTCATCGAGTAAATCGCCCTCGACATCGCGTATTAGTCCAATAACCCACGCGCCTGAGCCGATTGAAGCGAGGTTGGAGGAGGATCACAGTATTATCGATGCTTTCGGTGCGCGATTCCTTCATTATATGCTGCCTCCGCTTACAGCGCCCACGCGAAACAGGCACTATGACCATCAACCGCCGAGGACATTCAGCATTTCTGGGGAGAACAGCACGTCCTGAGGTACGCGCCCACCTCTCTTCGCATTATCATGATGCTCATATGTCGTAGTTTCTGCTCAACGTATGTCGTCGTCATTCGGTGCATCATCACGTCGATCTATTCCTGATCTGACAACCATTCGTCCCACAGGCGACTCTCAAACCACAACGAGCGGCCTTTCAAACCCCACCTCGAATATCGAAGAGGATCATGGAGCTCTCGTTTCCCGAGTCCCAGATCCCGGATACGAGTCTCGTTACGGATATGCTCAGCTTGCTTCCATCGCAATCCGACGGGCTCCATTTTTGTGATGTCTACCTGGAGTATGGAAAGTTCGTGTAAGTTTTTTTCCCTGTGTCTTCTTCGTTAGACCCGCGTAGCTTTCATTCTTGCTGACCCTATTATAGCTATACCGCTCTTCCTCGGAAGGAGCTCCTTGATGAAATCTTCTCCGCTGTCTACCGAACTAAGTAAGCTTTGACCTTCGGACATCTTCGGGTCTAGCTGACAAGAATTACCGTAGACACCTCCCGAATTTCGAGCACTTCCACGCCCTCTCGCTACTCTTTATCGTCTTCGCCCTCGCGACCCTCTTCAACCCCAGCTCGCCGCCTTACGCCCCCGAAGGACACGAATATTTCTATCTCTCACGTGCAGCCTTCAACCTTTCTCAACCATTTTGGGAAACAACACCAACGACGATCCAGACCCTTGTGAGCCACGTTTTTTCATTGCTGTCATTGCCCTTCTCCGACACCGTGTCTGGATTACGGTTCCGACGCCGGCCTCTCGGCGACATGTCCGTCTTCGTTTCTTAAAACGCTAATCATAACCTCGTGGCTTGGACAGATCCATACGGCGCAATACGTGGACTTGAGCGAATTCGATGCATCTGGACATGATTCAGCTTGGGCATACGTCGGACAAGCCGTTCAGTTAGGTTATAGCGTAAGTTCGTTCGTCTATACCGCTTAATTGGGCGTATATTCACCTTAACTATACTCTAGATTGGTCTTCGTCAGTATCATCGAGGATCTCGAGACGTGGTGTCTTTCTGACGTTCATAATACAGACCTCGACGCCAGTCGTTGGAAATTGTCCGACGAGGTGGTTCAACGTCGCCAAGAGTTGTTTTGGCACCTCTTTGTTGCCGATACATGGGCGGTACGTTTGTATATAAGAGCTTTCGTTAAATTTACTTATCGGTGTTCGCAGAATTTTCATATCGGACGACCTCCAAGAATCTCAAAGTCAAGCATCGACTGTCCTCAACCACAGCTACCTGATGATAACGTCGATAGCAACGAGAACTGTGCGCATTTATTCGTCTTCGTGTAACGATGACTTGACTAATTATTGAGTCCTCTAGTCCAATCATGGTTTACGCATTATACCCTGCTCTTACACTCCATAATGGAAAGCGCGTTAGGGCCCAAACAACCTATCTACTCCGCCATCCTGGACTTTGACCGCAAGATACGGGATGTTTGTGTTCCATCGCAATGGAGGATGCCGATCGAGGACGAACCTACGCCTCCGCCA
This sequence comes from Cyclocybe aegerita, assembly GCA_902728275.1. Lineage (NCBI taxonomy): Eukaryota > Fungi > Basidiomycota > Agaricomycetes > Agaricales > Hemipholiotaceae > Cyclocybe > Cyclocybe aegerita. The sequence continues at coordinate 1,494,384 of CACVBS010000046.1, read as the reverse complement.
CACGAAGTTTTCATGTATCGGTGGCTCGTGTTGTCCGCGAAAGAAACAGGTATTTTTAACCGTCGTTATCTTTCTCATCTCCAGATCTAACTTCCGTATCAAATAGCTCTTCTCAACCTTCATCGAATGTATCTGGGCCAGGCGCTGCAAGAATCTCCCGCAGACCTCCATCGACACCGATACGTGCCTTCTGCCGTCGCGGTCTACCGATCAGCATGGCGCCTCATCCACTGTCTAGCCGTGACGTGGCGGGCAATCCCCAAGTTCCTCGCTCGTGTCAATGTGGCGTGGTCGCATGGTCTCTCCGCTGCAGTAAGTATCGCTTTTTTTCGAACCCGATAGTTGGATTGAAGCTAACAATTCGCTGAAAGCTCGTTATGTGCCTCCTTGTCACTCGGTCTCCGACTTCGCATTTGACAACGCCGGCCATGGAAGAGCTGGACAACGTGACTTCTTTGTTCGATGCAGCATCCTCGTCGTGTCGGTCAGCAGCCAAAATCTTGGTATGTTCGAGTTCCTTCTCCATCGTTCTAAGGCTCTTCTAGTGTGCTTGACCCGAATGCTGATCCTGATTCCTAACAGCCTTCGATTCAAGTTCTTCGACGAAAAGCCCACGAGTCTGTTGGTCCGCCACATACCGCCCGGTTCTATCACCACCCCCATCATGACAATCTGTCGGGTTCCATGGGCGTGTCCAGCGGCGATAGCGGTATCACCATCGCAGACCTTGATCGACTGAACGGCAAGACCCACCTCTTCAGCGACATGCACTCCTCTTCCGGGATGAGCAACGCCCCAACGCCGATGTCCATGATCGCATCGACTTCGACTTCTGCCACCTCAACAGCGCCGACGGATGACCGCTCGCGCGCCACCTCTGTCACTATGTCCGACTCGCCGAAATGCACTACCACCGCCCAGACCACCATCTCCTTCAGCACACAGACACCCACACCCAGCATGGACACAACATCCATTCGGGTCATCAGCATCAGCCGCCGATGGCGATGGTGCCGACAGCGGATGATAACCTCCATCCAACGCTCGCACAGGACGTCCGCGAGTTTACTGTTCGGAGCTCCGTACCAGCTGTTCCGCGACTGTCGTTCTACGACCACCCGAGCGAGCTGCAGTCGCCTGTCGCCCCGCCGCCCACGACCGCCCATCCTCCGCCACCTCAACTACATGCACATGGACACGTACAGCATCAACAAGGACCGGGGCACCCCCAGACCCATGCTATCAGACAAACGCCGCCCGAACCGCCCAGGCTCATCCTACCGCCCTATCACCAACCAGCACTCTCTCCTCCGCAGACCCAACCCCAGCCTCATCCTCCGCCTCAAATGTCGACGTCAACATCCACCCCCCAGCATCAGCAGGTGCCACAGATGTCGATGCACATGCACATGTCCGTGCCTGCGTCGTACTACCCGCCTCCTCAGCCTCCTCCAGCGCCGTACGTTCATATCCCAGGGTTCCAGAGCGGGTTCGCTGTTTCGGGCATCGGGCCTAGTCTCAGTGCCGGAGGGTTCGGCGGATGGAATGGCGCGTCTCCTTTCGTGTTGGATTCGTCCTGGAATACGCTCGTTGAGCAGCTTGGATTTTGATTGAGTCCGGTTTGCGTTTACCGTGCCATCCTTCGTTGAAGTTCCACTGAAGTTATTGGTTAATCGTTTATCGTTGGGATCCGGTAAAGAGCGTTTGGTTATGTACTGTGATTTGATTTATTCCTCCTCGTCCTCCCTTGGCGCGACACAAGCTCGCTGTCTGATGTCCATTCAACGTGTATCCGTATTGTATTCGTAGCCGTCACCTATGTATCTGTGCGCAAGTAAGTAGTTTCTCCGGGTCTTCTGAACTGCAGGCAGAGTCTTCCCCAGAGTACACATATACGCAGAAGCAGCACGACAGCGTTGAATAGCGAAGGTCGGAGCAAGAGCAGGCGAAATCCGTTAGATATCATTAGATATTTTGCCGTTTTACATTTCTTATCTGCCTTAGCCTAGGCGTTCGAAAGACGACGAACATACTCCACCAGGGCCCTAAAACCAACCGTTAATTAGACCAACAGCTCGATTAAGGAAGACTCGAAGGACACCTACCGAACAGGACGACCCGTCATTCCCTTCTCCTGGTACGGCGTAGGCCGCGTAGCCTCCATGCTGCCCGCAATATCGATATGGGCCCACTTCATCGTCGGGTCCTCGCCGTCTTTGCCCTCGCTGCCCTCCGCGAAAGGCTTGAGGAAGAGGGCGGCGGTGCACGAGCCTGCTGGTCTGCCTCCGGTCTGTCAAGTAGTCAAAGTACATAAACAATTTGAGAAAAGGATAGAGATGACGAAGAGATGACTCACATTCTGCAAGTCAGCGTTCGACGAATAAATCTGCGGCCCAAAGTCCTCGTCGAGCGGCATGCGCCAGAAGCGGTCGTACTCGCTCTCGCCTGCGCCGTGCAGCTGCTCCCAGAGCTCGTCCGAGGTTGAGAAGACGCCCGAGTAGACTTCGCCTAGGGCGATGACCACCGCGCTGTCATAGAAATCGAACGCATATATATTAGAGATGGAAATAGGGAAAGAAGAAAAAGAACCCACCCAGTAAGCGTAGCGACGTCAATAAGCGTGTGCGGCTTGTACTCGGTCGCAGTGTAGTATATCGCATCGGAGAGGACGAGCCGGCCCTCGGCGTCCGTGTTGTCGACCTCGACGGACTTGCCGTTCATCGCGTAGACGCTGCACGAAAAGTGAACACGTCGTCAAGATTTGGATGGATATAGAGGAGAGGATGGAGACGTACATATCCCCAGGCTTAGTCGCACTCGGCCCCGGCATGTTCTCCGTTAGCGGTGTGCTGACGACGAGGTTGACGCTGAGGAAGGAAGGTTCGGTCAACGTCAACTTTGGAATCCGGGGCGGGTGGAAGGATAGAGGGCGTACGGGAGTTGGAGCTTTGCGATGGCAAGTGCAGCTGAGACGACGGTCGCAGCACCGCCCATATCTCCTCGCATGAGCTTCATGCCCTACGCACAACGTTACACAATGTTAGACGGATATAAGCATGGAAGGTGTGGCGCAGAGCACGTACCGCACCGGGCTTCAAGCTGATCCCTCCAGAGTCGAACGTGATACCCTTGCCCACGAACGCGAGCGGCTGCTCGTCCTTATTCGCGGCGCCCTTGTAGTGGCTGGAAGACGGAAGGATGAGCAGAGAATTGGAGATGGAGAAGTGGGGTGTTGTGTGCGTACATTTCGAGGAACTTGGCTGGTTCGGACGTTCCGTGTGTGACAGAGAGGAAGACGTTCTGTAAGAGGAATTAAGGACGCGAAGAGGAGGTGAGAAGGGAGAGGAGAGGGGTACCATGTTCTTCTCAGCGGCCCATACTGATGGAAAATTTAAGAGAGGAGAGGGGAAGGAAGGAAGAAGAAACACACCTTCGTCACGAACAATGATCTCAACGTTCGGAATCTCCTCAAACTCTTTCTTGACGCGGTCGCAGAAAGCCTACGTATCCTCAGCACCAGGCTATGAGAAAAGCGGGTATAAGATACTCACTGTGGGTGTCATCATGTTCGCAGGCAGCTCCATGAGCTACACAGAAAAGAACGCGTGGTTAGCTATCAGTCGTGTGAGCATAGAAGAACATGGACACGTACCGTGCGGGCAAGGTTCTGGGATTGGGCGTAGACGACACCACGGTCCCATTCCTTGGATTCTTGGAGAGGTGTGAACGTGAGTTTCTCCGGGATCGGTTCGGCCAGGTTGGGATTGAATCGTGAGGGCGGGGATGTTTTGAGGGTGAACTTGTAGAGTGCTAGGTGGGCAGCGACGGCTGTTCACACCAACGTTAGTGGAAATTCTTACGAATAAAAACGGTTTAAAACTCACCAGCAGCATGCGGGTCCGCCGAGGCATCGATAGCGACGTCCTTGAGCCCCTCATAGCCCTTCAACTCCTTGACAGCATTCCCCACCGATTTCCTAACAATCTCCCTTTTCACACCCGCCTTCTTCGCCGCAAAACCCTCCCCAAGCGTCGCAAGCGTCGTCACCTTCGATGCTGGGGTGTTGAAGAACGTGCGAGTGGTGCCTGCCTTCGCTGGTTTCTCGCCCTGGGGCGTCAGAGACCAGAGCTGGGCTGGGTCGACGCCGGTGGCGGTGGTTGTGGGTGATTGGGGATCGAAGGGGAGGACGTAGGCGGACATGGCTTTAGAAGAGAGAAAGCGGCGAGATGATGGTGGAAGACGAGGGGCAGATAACAGACATCGAGAGAACATCGGATTCTGAACGGATTTCGGAAAGAGAGCTCGGCAACATCACAAGACGAGCGCGAAAAAGGCAATTTCCGGCCACGAGGCGAAAGCCCCTAACTCCACAGACCTTCGAACTAGTGACTTTAAAAACTTCAAACTCTCAAAACAAAGCCGAGAATTCAGGTAAAGGACGGTGCTGCAGTATGTCCTTCCAACCGCCGTCTTCTTTATAACGGTTGCCCCGTCCTCTACTAGGCTCAACCCCATTCGATTCATCCTTGACACGAACTCTTAACACCTGAAAAATCTCTCCCAAACAAAATTTGAATCGCAGAGGGTAAGACATATCTGCGATCCTTCTCACCCATTTGGCGGCACTTAATTTGTCGTATCTGCGCCGTCACAGGGAAGATCGAGGAAATCGACGTGTCTGGTGCCGAGTGCCTCACCCCCCATCGTACCCCATGCCCAGCTTGCGTCCAACTGAACGAGCTCGACGCCAAAATTTGAGACATGGCCGTAGCGCTCATCGAGCAGCTCTACTCCCAACGATACGAGCTGAATATCAAGCGAAATCAGTATCACGACAGGCTTGTAAACGGTCTCCCAGTGGAGATTCTTTCCCGGATCTTTCATTTCGACGTTCAGGATCCGGACGAAAACATCACTACATGCAACCTCCACCAACGTCGGTGACAACCTTCTCGTCCGCTTACGCTTGCAGCTGTCTGTCGGCGTTGGCGTCGTATCGCCTCGACACCTCAGCTGTGGTCCACAATCTATGTCGCTGTTAGTCACTCCGACATTCCGCACACACTCAGCTCACACGAGAGTGGATATCTCGGAGCGAAGTCTATACATCTACGAGACGCGCCATAACCTGCCACTCTGTTAGGATATTCTGGGACGACGTTACCCGGCTGAAGACGTCTCGAATCAGCCTCTGCGAGTGCCTCGACCTCCTTCAGAAGTGCCATAATATCACCGCCGTCGAATTGTCCGATATCAGAAGTGCAAACCATCCAGCGTCAATCACACCCATAACGATGCGATCGCTGCGTGTTCTCCATTTAGTAGCCTTCGAGGCCACCACGTTACTGGACATGTTGTCCCTCCCAGCCCTAGAAGATTTAATTTAGACATGAGAAACTATTTCCATGTACTCTCGAACTTGCTCGAGCGTTCATCTCCTCCGTTACGCCGTCTCTCGTTCACCTCCAAAGGACTAGCACCTGTTCTGGGACAAGCCCTCATTCGGCTCCTCGGGGCAACACCCCTCCTAACGAACTTAAGCATGAAATTCGTCATGACGTCGGACATCTTCGATCGCCTATGTCCTACGGCTATTCCGGACGGTGATGCTCCTCGGGTACCCGATTTTCTGCCGGAACTGCGCGTCCTGCATATAGCCTGCGATACTGGCTATAAGTCTCTCGTCAAGATCATACCCTCCAGGCTCGACCCGCGCTCTCATTCATCGGCACTGTTGTCCGACTTTCGGTTCAAATGGGGCAGCCCGAATCCCGCTCATAATACGACGGACTGGAGAAAGCTGGATGTGATAGACGACGAGGTCATCTCCAGCCTCAAGGATGTTAAGAGGAGAGGAATCAGCATCGCGGTTGTTGATCAGAGGGGTAAAGATTTCCTTCAAGATGAGGGCGTCTAGAATCAACGAGTAAGCGCAAATTTCCGTTTGATAACGGCGGAAACGAACGGCGGAGACGCACTGACCTTGTGCTAACTCGGCGACAGTTCAATCCCGGTGCAGAGCCGAAGCCTCACCGCCCATCTACGGCGACACAAGAAAGGGAGGAGGGCAATGGTATCCGTCTCTATGTTGTGAACAGGTTTTGACGGGCGTCTTTGTAAACTGCGTACATGACTCCTTCTTGGTGTCAATATGTCATTATGGTCACATCGTTGGCTATTGCGAGTCAATTCCTGTCGTAGACAACTAAGACAAGGCATAAAGCTACGCATACTATTTATCTCGAGTAAATGAGAATGTCAGCGTGCATGCCGAACGTTGGCACCAGCTGCAATTAAAATTGGATATATTTTGCAGTGATTGCCATAAATTAGGCCAAGAGTTAGGGCGTACGTGTTGGTGAATGATTTGGCGTCCTCGATAAAATATTCTGAAGACGAGGCTGCTATCAATTCCCTGGGTCATTGCGTCGTAAATAGGTGTCCCCGCCTTAAGGTAAATTTCACGGAGATCGTCCTATGAGTCCCAACAGTGTAAATTGAATAGAAAGATGCAACGTTCATCGTTCAGCGCTCCGCCGCCCGCAGTGACTCAGAACTGACTAATGTTCAAAGAAGACTTTCGAATCACCCAATTTAATACTTCGAACGTGGTCAATTACGCCTGTAGGATCATAAGTTATTTAGGTCTCCTTTGATTCTTTGCAGCTGCAGGTTCATATTTCTCTGATCTTGTGGCAGGCGAAGATAAGATAAGATTGCAAGCGTCACGATGATTCAGATTTGGGGTCTGCACTGGCAGCACCTTGAGACCCAACCATCACCTTGAAAGAGGTCTTCGACCGACGAAATCGAGGTTCACTTATAATCCTTGTAGAGAAGCTCAGTATGGCATATTCCTTGATTGAAACCTACGCACTGACTTCGGCTCTAGAGTTCCTCTTTATCTTGTGTCAATGATGCCAGCAAACCACGTGTGCAGTCTCTGCGAAACCATAGGAGATATCGAGCACATCGACACTTCTGGCGCCGAATGCACAACGTCCCACCTCTCCCCATGCACCCCCTGCGTTCAATTGAACGAGCTCGATGCCAGAATTCGCGACACGACCGCACTCTTGAAGCAGCTCTATTACCAACGATGCGAGCTGAAGATGAAGCGAAACCAGCACCACGACCGGCTCGTAAATCGCCTTCCTGTGGAAATCCTTTCCCGTATCTTGCATCTCGACATCGAGGACGAAACCCTCCCCTATGATCCTTATCATCATCAGTCGCCATCGTCGCGGTCCCTTAAACTTGCGGCGGTGTGCCAGCGCTGGCGCCATATCGCTCACTCCACCCCTCAGCTGTGGACTACGACCTCTGTCGCTATAAATCATCGCAACGTTCCACTATACGCTAAGCTCACACGAGATTGGCTTTCTCGGAGCGGCAGCCTCCCACTCGATCTATACATCTATGAGGTGAGGCGAACCTGCGGTGACGAAGAGGACACATTCGGTCCTGCTCCCATTTTCGAAGCTATCAACGAGCAGGCGTATCGATGGCTAAACCTCTCGGTTTGGCTCCGTCCGGGCCTCCTGAAATACCTCCGCGGCGCTTGTAACGCACCATACATCATACGGACGCTGGGCATTACGACGTTTTCGCCATTCACAGAGTCTAACCCGCCTTTCTCGTTTAACGACGCCAATTCGAAGCCCCGACCACGTGAGGTCGTTCTATACGGCACAAGGTTTCGCTCCGTCGGTATATGTTGGGACGAAGTCGCCCATCTGAACGTATCAAGATTCAGCCTCCGCGATTGCTTCGAGGTTCTTCAAAATTGCCCCAACTTGACCGTCGTCGAAGTCTCCGATATCGAGCGGGAAGACGCTGCATTTCCGATGGCAATTAACCATAACGAACTTCGCTCGCTGCGGGTTCTTCATCTATTGGGTTTCGTTCCAGGTCCGTTATTAGATATGCTAACGCTCCCAGGCCTAGAAGATTTACACGTGAGGAGTTCTTTCGTTGCTCTCGCAAATTTGCTTGAGCGTTCTTCACCTCCAATACGCGATCTATGGTTCGCACCCGAAGATTCGCTAACCGTTGGTGGCGAAGCTCTCGTTCGCCTTCTCGAGTTGACACCGCTCTTAACACACCTAATCATGAAATACGTCACAACGTCGCACATCTTCTTCGATCGCCTGGTTTGCGCAGGTTTCACAACCAACGGCGTCCCTACGGTGCCCGACTTCCTCCCACATCTACGCCTCCTACACATCTCTTGCGAATCTGACTTTCAGTGGCCGTCTCTCACCAGGATCATACCTTCCCGACTTGACCCACACTTTCAATCACCGGCACTACTGTCCGAATTCCGGTTCGAATGGGGCTCCTCGGACGTTGAAAATACGACGGAGTGGGAAGATATGGCTGTTGTGGATTACGACCTCATCTATCGCCTCAGAGCGCTCAGGGAGGCAGGAGTCAACGTTTCGGTCGTTGACGAGATGCGCACCGACCTATTGGATGAGAGTATCTACTTAGAGGAATTCACGAGTAAGTAAAGGTTCCCGTTTACAACGGCAGAAATGCATTCACCTCAGTCCCACAGCACACCGGCGACAGTTCATCACCGGAGCTGAGTCGAACCAACATCTTGCATCTACAGTGACGTAAAAACGAGAGAACGGCATTGTTCTTCATGCTGTGGATGTTTACTGGTGTCTCTCATGAAATTCGAACCGCATGTTGCCGTGATTCGGCCATTCCGGCGAGGTTGTTGGTTACTCAGATCAAGAGACACTACTCAGCAGACGTTGGGCGATGCATTCCGACGTCTTTATGTCAGTAAAAGGAGGCTGATACTAGGCGTGCGCGTGAGTGACGAACGTCAGGAAGAGCGGTCCCATGTCGTTCCACCCTGTTCAGGTTAGTGCACCACACTCTCGTCGCACCGTGGAGAACGGTCGAGCCATCATCATAGCAGGCCATCTATTTCACTTGGATACGGATATCCTTACAACAAAGACCCAAAATTCGGTCTAGACATAGAGCTGTCGACTCGGAGGGTGAGCCACTCGTGAGCGACCAAATAGCACCAATCTTACGCACTGCCACCTCCACTTAATCAAAGGATGCAGGGTCAGGGTCGTCGACGAACAGCCCAGAGGTTGCAAATAGCACCTGCGCCGCTTTCGTTTCCGCTAGATCCACAAGTCTCAGAAGGCTTCCCCAATCTTCCTCTGCCGGAGGAAGAGAGCGGTATCTGGGTCAAGGGCGTTAGCTTATACTGTTCGTTCCACTAGAGAAGGCTATGGAACTAGGTATTCTCAGTACGATCTCGACCTCCACTCTTCGATGCTTCGGAAGTGGAAAAAGTTTTTTGAAGTCGTTCGTGCACAGAGGGCACGGAGGAGTCCTTGGGTCCCCATCATTCCGTACGTCTCCCACCCACCGCACCCATCGAAATAGACTTGAGAATTGCGCAAAGCGCGGCGTGGAGGCCGGCGTGAAGTATTTACAGCGGCCACTCGATGCGGTGTCAAATAAATCACAGGGCGCGTTCAATACGGCTATTCAAACCCTACAATCTCGGATAGGTAGGCCCTATCTTTACATTCCTCAGGGATGTCAACGGACAGCCAGGCCGCGTCATGGTGCTGCGCAAATGGCCGCTGTAGACACGCCGTCTCCACGGTGCGAGTTCAAGAACTGCTGTGGCTGCCTAAGTACCCAAAAAGATAGTTAGGTCAAATGCGACGCAACTCGGTTCGTCGAAGGCAATTCTATTCTTCCACACGTTGACTGTGACCATTGTTCTTTCGAAGCTCAGATCAGAGCGCGAGGATCCTTGGGCATACCAGCCACACTTCAGGCCCACCCTCGGTTCCCCAACACCTGTCGTAGATGTCGGAGTTTCCTTTTACGCCGTCCTCTGTTAGCATGCCAGAGCGTCGATCTCATAGCAGGAGTGAGCGGTAATTTCTATCCGTCGCCAAGGCGAATCTCGTACGTGAAATGAAGCCATATTCTCGGATTAATGAGTTCTAAATGAGCAGAAACGAGTGATAATGCGGCTTACCAAAGTCTACGACCAAATTGCCCACTTATGAAATGATTAATCAGCCCCTTGTCGAAAAGATTCGGACGTGATATCTTGATAGTCAATGTTGTATTAGGCCGCTCGACGGAAGGTATGCCTCTATTTCGATCGTGTTCTAAGTGTACTTGAGATAGGAAAGCCCATGAGATGTACGCTATCGCCGTTCTTTCGGCAGTGAGACAAGTTGGAGTGGAGTACGCTGTCTCCTTCGACACTCTACAAGATGCCCATTATATTGGTGGATTAGTGCCATACGCGTGTATGCGTCCGGCGCTAAATATTGGTCTCTCATCATTTATCATTGCTAACAGATTGGTCCGTCACTGTCTATCGCACCATCCCTGGAGTCGAAGATCAGGGATTGGTGGGGCAATTGTGGTCTGGCAGCTCATAGCGACACGATTGAGCGTCTAAATTTGTGATGGAACGGAAGATAGGTACGGCTAATGTATATACTCCGATAAGGGTGGAGAGCAAGAGTAATTTTAATGCAGACCGAAGAAAATAGGCGCTCATCCTAGACGGCTATCCTCGCCGCCGCTCGATGGAAGTGAAGGGTAGGCTTAGTACAGACTTCTCAGTGAATTTGGCAAACGGACGGACTAGAGAACAATAATATTGGAAAGCTTCATCTCCGTTAATGGGAGGGGACGATGGTCTAGGTGAGTCTTGATATTCTCACATGGCCGTCTCGTTAAGCGCCAGCGCATTGATATCGCTGATTTGTAAGGCTCACCATTTCCAGCCCCTAAGACACTATGCTCCGTTCCGCGCAAAAATGTAGGGGACGTAATTAAAGATAAGTACCTAGGGTGGCCTTACCGAGCGGGACATCTGCTGGACAGAAATGCTGCTCGTCTACTCGCCTCTTCTCTGGCAATGCTCGCTCATGCGAAACTCTGCATGAACTTAGATCCTTCAAGGAGAGCGTCAGGTGACAATGTTGCAAATCTCGGCGACCCATGAGTTGATACCCATCGAGAAGACGGAGGAATCGGAAAATTGGTCATTGATTATTAGCGGTCTCGGCATCCAACGTCTGGTAATGCGTCAGTCCTGGAAGTATAGCTATGAAGGGGAGACCCGAAGCGATACCTGTCAAGGGAGTCTTCCATTCTCATTTACCACAACACTATTGGATGTCCCATCCTTCTGGGTGATCATATGCTGCGTCCGTAGACGGCGTAGATACCACTTCTGGGTACTTCCCCCCAAAAATTCGTCTCAGTGTCACGCAACTTTGACTGCTGGTGTTCAGCGTTCGACGCCCTCTGTGGCACTCGATTTCCTTCCGGACATGTGTGTCTTGGATATTCTCCTGGAGATCGCTTAACACTTGCGTTCTCAATGTTGCGAATTCTTCGAATGCCAGTTTGAATCGCGTATCTGGGACTTATTGCATATGACGGAGGGGGTCACCTACACGGCTGTGATCGTTACGAGACTTTCAACCTCTAGGAAGTCTGGGCAAGAGGCGTCTACGCTTAGGTAGCTCACCAGATGGGTCACGGCCTACAGTGTAACGGCACTCCTTGATACACTGTCACTCCTTGATACAGTCCACATCCTGGGCCCAATTCCCCCTCAAATCCTTAGATTTTTACACATCAGTGCTGTTATATCGACTCTAATGTCTAAATAAAAATCGGAGGGTGGGGAGCATTATTGCTTTCAAAACCTGCAAAGGACATGATTTTGAGGGCGCTCCGCTAAGGAGCACAGGCTCTGTCACAAATTGAGTCACGCAAAATTTGCGATAAATTCACGGTACATTCTTTCTATACTAAGCAAAATGTGGGCGAAGTTTTGGGCCCGGAAGTCAGCCGTGTTGAGAAGAAACAGGCCAAAGAGACCAAACGAGGTGGAGAAGTGCATCATTTGGACTTTCCCACCCGCCAAATTTAGCGGTGATGCGGGTGTATCAAGGAATGATTCGCCATCAAAAAGCTGCCTTTCCTTGCGAGACGTATTGTAAGCCCAAATCGTGGCCAATCGAGCTGAAAATTGGCAGCTGTACTCGCAATATGTTGTGGAAAAATAATATCAACTTTAATTTGCAGTGAGTGTCCTATCTGCCTTTAAAATCGGAGATGACCTTAGCCTGTATCAAGGAGTGCCGTTACACTGTACTTGTGGCTGGAACATCCGCAGAAATCGACGATCAAGCACATGTTCCCATTGATGGCAGACACAACGCGCAGACTTCATATCAGTCGGAGACATACATCTCCGAGGTCGCATTATCTGCAATGACACGAATACGGGAGAACAAGATTGGTGTTACTTCCGTGTTGGATAACGGGTGTCTTCATGAAGCTTGAATGTGAGTGGCACTGCGCGTTGCCGTCAATTGGCCATTCCATTCAGATCGTCGGTTACTGGTCAGCAATGTCCGACTTTGTCCATGACGGAACGCAGAACTGTGATATTTATACCCCAACATTCAAAGTAGCGTGCGAGTGAGAACGATATAGGTTAGGAAGGCCGCCGAGATATGTCTGAGCATCGATTACGACTCAACCCTATTCAGGTTAGTGCGCCACAGAAGTTGTCAGTCTGACGAGAACGACCACTTCACGCAGCATGGGAACAAGCACTGTCCATAAAAATTGCTATGTTTCATGAAGGACTCGATGGCGCAGGTGACTACTGACAGGATTAACCAACAGGTTGTAACTATGTTCGGCGGCAACTCGGCCCGTCCACTGGCACCGGAACGAGCCGGCTTTCGCGACTGCATCGCCACAGGCATCGCATAACCGCTCAACATGGTTCAACCAAGAACATCCCACCATGAGGAAACGGGACGCACCGCCTTTATAACTCCTTCCAGATAGCTATCTGAAGGGCGTGACTCGTCGTGCGACGAGGAGTGGCACCTATCGTGAGCTGAAGGTACGTGCTGAGGAACAGGCTTCTTCGGTCTCCGCGCTAGAAGGCGCTACAGAAGTTTTTGACATGTACACAGATCAAATGCAGAGATGCGAACTGAGGTGTTCTTATGTCCCTATCTTGGTTCTCAGCTCCACCGGCCCCAAAAAAACCGCAGCCTGCCTGCAAACGATGCCTGGATAAAGGGGGAAGTCCCCACGAAGGCCTCTGGAGGCGGCGGGGTGGCAAAGAGAGCAATGTTACTCACAGATCTCTTTCAAACCATCGCCTATTCATTCCAGAGAACACAGCTAATTCGTTGGATTTTTTGGTGGTGTTAAAGGGCACGAGAACGTCATGGTGGGACTGCGCATATAACCGCCGTATATATGCTCGTCCGATCGCAAAGTGTGGAACAAGTTCAAGAGATGTTATATTTGGTACCATCTCCGGTCCAATACCTGAGTGAAGGAGTGTTATGTCTATTTTTCTTGAAGGCAATGATGTTCTTTGACATACCGGCTGTACGATAGCCAACTGCGCCCGTCGGCGTTCTTTGTGAGCGACGAAATCGCAGCGATTTTTACCCGACACACCAGACACCATTCTGGTCTGAATTTCCGACGCCTATCGTACATGAGGAGTATTTTTGTTCCTATGAGATCCTGGACGGCCGTGCCATAGAGTCGAGGTCCTGGAGCTTAAAGCGTTTATGTAAGAGATCAACCGCTCTGCAGGAAATAGAGCGTATAATGCGACAGCACCGGTGCTCTTTATCAGGCGAGAGTATTAAAAATGAAAGAGGTCATAATTCGATATTAATTGTCATCGAAAGGATTTGGTGATACTGATGAGTAATTAATTCATATAAGCATCCTCTTATAGAGTAGAGCGATACCGGGAACGAATGTGTATTTATACGTTCAAGTAAGGATGAGCACGAACAACTTGATCATATTCGATGGCTACTTGAGACGTGAAGGCCTCGTTGTCCTTGACAGGCTCCCTTGATTCCCGACCCAATCTCTGGTAAGCATATATTGGTTTCCATCGTATACCTGCCGAAGTTCATAAACAGGACTCGTTCGCACTCCTCGTTTCTTGACATCAACATACGGTCGGAGGCAATCAACAGTCGAAGCCTAAAGTGAAGGTGCCTAGCCTCGTATTGCGCTACATGGGACGCTGCCAGTACTCTCCCAGATCTTGGAAGATACGGAAGAAAATTTGGACATAGCTGATGCCCCAGATCTATACGAAAATCGAGCAGTATCCGACCCAGATAATTTGACACCATTGTCAGTAAGCGCCCACGATGCTATTCATTGGTGCTGGAGAGTTATTCTTGAGAAATCATGTTCTGAGCCGTAGAATGCAAAATAAACTATCTAATTACTGTTGCCATCTCGGACTCAAGGTCAAATATGAAAGGTGTGGAAGACAGGTGGAGAATCTTTGCCACAATCGCTGTCCGGCTTTACGGGCGCCTATCTCCAACTGGGCTTCGGGTGTTCCGCATCGTCGTCACCCCCGAAGCATACGCAACAATGCAGGACTTCTTGATTTAAAGCCGAATTATTCCAAATGGCTCGGTAGATGCCCGGAGTTCTGTGTTATGTATACGCGTACGGACGCAACATGGTCCATCTACGAATCGGACGATTGGTCATACGCCGTTATGAGATTATTTCATCTGCAGTGCGTAGCATGAGTTCTGTCAAAGCTGACATGTGGCAGCTCTATTGCGGTGGTAAAGGATAGTTTAGAAACACCCACGTTTCCTATCATAAGAACTTGTTTACACCTGCCGAGACCGAACGAGTCCACCGAAACGTGGTAACTTGCCAACGGGGAGAATCGTGTTCTAGGCCTCTCTTTCCTGGCAGTATGGCATTAGAACAGTGCGCTATATCTGTCGCTTACAAACCGACGACTCAGGCAGACATCCTATCGTTAAAGGTGTGGGATAGGAATACCCTAACAACTATCCGGATTCCGGACATGACAGGAAGGTGCGTGGTTCGGCGAAATTTTGCCTCCGATCCATTTCATGGTTGTATCATTAGAATAATATACCTTCTTTGGAAGCCCTGAGATTGCTCATGGAGCAGGCTCTAGATTAGCTTCGCGATGTTGAGAATGGCGGTTCGCAGAATGTTCAAATTTCAGTTCTCCACTTGGATATCTATTGGCGTCCTTGGATTGTCGATAGTGTGTATAATTGGAGATATTATTGTCCACAGCTCACGCAAACATAGGGAGCCGCACTAACGAGGAAAGTCCATGAGTTGGTGAGCTTGGGCGTGCGAGAAACATGACCATATTTGGGCCATTGCGCCACAGCGACATCAACTCTCCAACCAGTTAGGATCCAGTCACAGAGATACCACTCCGTCCAATCTCATGTAACAAGGTCAGATAATTTCTGCTTATCATAAACTGCATTTCCGCAAGGTACTGGTGCGATGAGTTTGAGGCAGGGAAGGAAGAGTTATCGTGGGAATCCGGCTCGGAGGTTCTAGTCCGGCACACTGCCACCGTTACGGGAGGAAGTATGACTCGGGACGCCACACACCTGCTGTCCTAGTTGCAGTGCCCCATCAACCAATCGCTGTAGACAAATACTCAAATGTTAATCTCCCCGCTTCCTTCTAACTAAAGAGGTCCTGCAGTAGGGCTAGGGCTGAGGGCACGACCGAAGACACCTGCCGTCGCCCGCATGGTTTGCTCGGAGAAATTTTCCATTCTTGTGGCACCGCGTCTTTCTCTGAACCAGGGAGCATTTCCCTCTGGGCACAGATTAGACCCCACCGTATTCCAGAGACATCCAGGATGGGTCCAAGTACGCACCGCTCACTCTATCTCGCATCGCAAGGCATGAAATTCGGACTCAGTCCACTGCATCGACGATCCAAAGAAGGTTCGACGGAGTGATTCTTGTCCCTCTGGGCTCGATTTGTACTCTATCCAACGGATGTCCTCTACTTGTCAGTTTTTCCTTCCACTACCCATCGATATACGTAGGTTCTTCGGATCTGCACATCCACGTCGGTGTGTCCAGATTCGGAGACCTCAGACCAAGTACTATCGCAGTACGCCAGCTGTCCAAGGCTGGACGGTATAGCTTGAGCTAGGTCTATGGAGACGAGAGAGCATCTCTACGATGAGGATCTCATTCAGCATGATACTAACGCTTTCATGTCTCGAAAATTAATTGGCAGATAGCCGTGGGAGTACCGTACCTCGAAA
Source organism: Cyclocybe aegerita (assembly GCA_902728275.1). Classification (NCBI taxonomy): domain Eukaryota; kingdom Fungi; phylum Basidiomycota; class Agaricomycetes; order Agaricales; family Hemipholiotaceae; genus Cyclocybe; species Cyclocybe aegerita. Next base: position 1,478,213 of record CACVBS010000046.1, on the reverse strand, counting down.
GGTGGTGAAAGCCGTTTTGAGCGATCGGCGGTAAATACCTCAGCGCAGAGGATCGAGGTTTCTCGGAAAACGGCGCACTTGAAAGGCTATAGCACCAGCTCAGAGACTTGTCTCCGAGTTGAAATAGGCTAATGGAAATACGTAGAAGGTGCTAGAAAGATGATCTCCATTAAATAAGGTCTGCAGCATGCTGAACTGAACTGCGTCGACCGTAGAGTAGTTGACCACGGCTCGTAGACCTTTCATTCGTGTCATGTTCTGCTACGGGCTAAGCTTTAGTTCTAGGTCTCTCGGTCAAATAATATATAGCAGGGACAGCGCCTCGCTCGAGTCCGCTCTGAGCAGTTAAATTCGCACAGGTTGAACGGACGGGGTCCCTGATTTAACGGCCTCTGTCTCCGTTCCATTTACCCCGCGTAAATCCCAGAGGATAATTTGCAAGCGTGACTCGGCTTGGACCCAAAGAAATCACCAATAATAGCCGCTCGTTCCCGCCCGAGCCTTTCTTTGACACCTGCTGTATTGCACCGGGCGCCGAGGAAGATGGGTCTTCCATTCTCCTCTACCCTGTTACTAGGACGCAAATGCACTTTCTCGTCCAGTCTGGTTGTCCATTTGCTGCGTCCGGATGGCCGAGAGACGCACCCTAGCCTCGTGATAAGGTCGGCCCGGAAGCTTCCGGACACAGGAAGACTGCGAAATGGGCGCTTAAATCGGTGAGCGTCTGCGAGCGACCCGTAGGGCCCGGACTTCTCTATCACATTCACGAAATTTAGATTCGTGTGTCGAGCGCCTATGTACCTGCTGACTCAGACGGCCCCCGGCATGAGGTTACTGCGTTTCGATACTCGTTGTACCGTAGTTTGAGACGTACGTTATGCACTACCTGCGTGTCCCTGAGATCAAGAAGTCAGTACACCTATTTATTTATACACGTCATCGGCATTAGTAAGTGCGAATCCCGTAATGCAGGGTGCTGACTCCCCTCCCGCGACCAGCTGCGAATATCTATCTGGTGACTCGTCCGCAGAGACAATCAGGCTTCTGAATCTGAATGCTAGCAGCTGAGAGTCGGACGAATGTGGCTCACCGCTCGTGTGTGCGGGCCTATTAATACGAGAGGTTGGAACTATGTACAGATACAATGATGGTACGGTGGATGTGAGACGTCACCAGCGTCCCGTCGACACTCGACCGAGAGGCTGGTGTGGACGCTGTCCGAGGATGGCCGGGATGGGAAAGCTAAACTACAGCATAACGATGAAATGAGGCAAATGCAAATGCGGGGTATACACAGATGTAATGAAGCAGGGGAATTAATATACTCGGAATCTGGAGATGGGAATGCTATAGCGATTCAAGGGGTCGGAGTGAGGACACGTCAAATGATAGCAAGATACGATATATGGGCGCCTAAACACTAACGCCGGACGAGGTCTAATGAGAGGAGTGAGGGAGGAAACATCCAGAAACGTCCCGAGGCAAAATGATAAGCTGCAAAGGTATGGAGGTGTGCGCAGATCAAAGTCGACGGCGATCTATCGAGGAAGCGCAAGACGAGGAAGGGGGTACCTGTGAACAAAATAGTCAGCAAAGCAACTACAGACGGAAGAGAAATTACCATCATACGACGCGACAAGGAATCCGGAACGAAATACGCTTGATAAATAACGACGAACCGAGTATTTGAAAGAGTAACGGACAATGCAAGCCAATAGAGCAGAACGAGCGAGCAAGAAATGAAATCATGAGAGTCGTGATTATGCGTTGAGGCGGTCCCCGGTCTATCCACCTCAACGCGAGAAGCTAGGAATTGGATACCCATGAGCAGCGAGCACCCGCTCCATCATGAGCGCCCGTTCCTTCCACACGGCCGTCTCGCGTGTGAGACGCGTGTTCTCCTCCTTGAGCTGCTGGAACTCCTGCGCGCGCCTCGCCCTCGAACGACGGGCAGCGAGCGTGTTCCGACGGCGGTTGTACGCCTTCTTCTCCTCCTCTGTCGCGTCGGGGTCGAGCGGGTCGAGCTCCTCGCTCAGGTCCTCGTCGTCGTCCGAGTTGCTCAGGGCCTGATGCGCGGGTCGCTTGCGAGAGGGGCCCGGCTTGACGGCCCGGCGATGATTGGGATTGGGGGGTGGGTGGGAAGGACTGGAGGTAGAAGAGGAGGGCTCGGGAGAGATACGAGGTGGTCTACCGAATTGGTACGCCTGGAGAGAGGGGTGTATCCTGCTGGGGACTGACCGCTCGACAAGAGAAGCTGCAGATTCGGAAGAAATGGACCGGTTATGGGTGTGCAAGGGGGTCGAGGGCGTCGACGGGGCCGAGAGGCTCATAGTGAAGGAAGCGGGGGATATCCCGGAGAGGTTTGCGGTAGAAGACGGCGCCTGAGGATCGTAGAGAGATGTGTATTGGCTCATAAGCAAATCCCCTGGAGTAGGTTCATCCTTGGCGTTGCACGGCACAGGTTCCGAAGATTGCATTGGGTACGCGACGGCGTAGGGGTAGTCGGGGAAGGTCTCGTCGTTCAGCTCGAAATCGTCAAGGGTGGGGATGAATGGTGAGTGGGTTGTGTTCGTGAGGTAGCCGGACGCGCTCGTAGGGGGGAGGTTGTAGGACGGAATCTTGGCGATCTCCGAGTGGGCGCGTTGGGTAATTGTGAGTCGATTTGTGAGTCCTTTCCATGATTCGGTCAGTCTCCTTTATACTTTTCTGCGCGTCCCGGTCGAAGCCAAACCAGTTCTGAGTCACAGCATTTGGGTAGACCTAGGGGTAAACAGAGCGAATTAGTGGCTGTGAGTGATTGTGACGAGAATTGAGTCACACAGCCTTTAAGGAACCGCCGAAAACCATCCTAATTTGGGATCCCGCCCTTTGCCCAGTTTCCCGTAAGCCGGTTTCCTTCGAGAGAAGTGTATCTCGATCACAAGGACAAACGCCTGAAGATTAGATATGGGTTCACTTGCAGTACCACAGTCCAGATAAGCCCGGAGGTTGCCATCTTATACAAAGAAATAAAATGCATCCTCCGAAGCCGGGGAATTGGTCACGAATGTACGTAATGCATTGCCTATTGGAGGCGCAATGTTGGCCAAATTCGGATCTTGAAAGTCGATGCTTGCCGACGTTGCAACCCACTGCCTTAGTGTGAAAGCCCCTCCCTCGACATGAATGTTGAGATTTTCACGGATAGAATTGGGCGCAACGTTCCATAGATAATTATGCCATCCCGTTCAACGTTATTCACCTCGGGCATAGACACAGCGCCGTCGACCTTTACGGCGTCTATTCCGGTCATTGTCCTCCCAGGACCCAAACAAAGGCTTCACAGCAAAGTAAAGATCACTACGCGACAGACAGGCTGCCCACAATATTTATCTCTTTGTATTTTCCTTTGTGCTAGAAGTTTCCTTATTCTCCAGCATGAGAGCAAGAGGGAAGCTTCGTTTCAGGACGACCGTATGCACTGTGCCCACGCAGTCAAGGCGCGACGTTCCCCGAGTAAGTCATAAGGACCTCCTGGACCACTCTTGACTCAGGAAACGCGGGGAGGAGGGGCGAAAATGTTCTTTTATAAGCCAGAATTGGGCAGGATATGTAGGTCGAATTTCTGCAACGGGAATTCACGACCCCAGGAAAAGGGTGCAGATATCGAGGAATGCTTCCAGTTGAACGGATACCAGGATATGTGATAAACGAGACAAAATGGAACAGATAGAAGCGTTCCGTGGAAATACTTGGACTGAGAGTGACTGCGAAGAAGATATTTCTCTGACGGGGTATGCACATGTGCTTCTTTCGTAAGTGGGCTTCACGGTACGCCCACGGAGTCCTTTTTCGTCGTACACAGCTGGGGTACTAGACCGATTTCGAGAAGAAATTACGGTATAAAAACGAGTCCCACGTCCACAGAAAAATAATTTGTCGAGGTACATTTCGTGTTTCTTTATCATTGGCATCCATCACTGCGCCGAAGCTCAAAGTTTCTGCTGTATGATAGCGAGGTACGCCCTAGCTCTCTTGCGGAGTCCGGTAGCGAGTGTGGGTGCCACTGTCAAAAGGCAGAGGCGAGTCATAGCCCGTCGATAGCTCTGGCAGGAGCGAGTGCGAGAGGAGCTCATTTCCGAGATGGGGCTCCAGTCCATTGCGGTGCGTGGGGAATTAATCCACGGCACGCCCAAGGAAACAATGACATCCTTTCACGCCCGCACCATTCCTGTCCGCGTCGACAAGTGACGAGTGAAGGGCGGCAAGCAGCGGGTGTTGCAAGTTCCAAAGGGTATCCGTAAGGGGGCGTTGGTAGCATCATGGCCTCCTTGCCGTAAATAGGCACGCGACGGGGCTGTGCTTCGGGGCGGCGGCGCCTTCTCCGGCGGGTGCACGATGCACTCCTGAAGGGAGCCCTCACCGAAATGACCTGCACTGGTCTTCACTGGTCTTCGTGAGCTCCTGGCTTTCATGACCGCTGGGGCTCTTCCAGTAGCTACACCCCGGGTCGACAACGGCATGCGTGATGAAAACAGGCTCGGTTGCCCAAGACGACCCCAGATTAAAACAATACAGGGCTAATACGGGGCTGTCGGTCAGAAGAGACAATCAGCACCGGAACAGACGCCCTGAATTTCTAAGAAAGCCAATTTTTAGCCAAGAAAATTGGAACGGAAGAGCGGGAGGAACAGCACGGGATTCGAGATCATGCACACCAACAGTCATCCCCTCACGGAGGATTCGAGCCTCGTCTATCGAGGAGAAATGTCTGTATAGTTCAGAGTCTGGTTAGACGCCTGGAGCGTCGAGGCTCGCCCAGACGGTGTGGAGGAGATGGAGGTCGCTATCAGATTTGAATTTCCGCTGTGTTAATAGGCTGATCGGGAGTTGCCGAAGCCGTCCCGAACATTTCCTGTTCGTTTTCCTGCTTCTCCCTTCCACCATCCACCCCACCACCATGCGCGTCGCCCTCAACACCGTCCTCCGCGCTGCTGCCCGCCCCGCCGTCGTCGCCCGCGGCGCACGGGCCACTCCCACCCTCGCCCGCTCAGCCCACGGCCACGCCCAGGAGAGCTTCGAGTCCTTCTCTGAGCGATACGTCACATTTTTCCAAAACGCAGAGGACCTTTTCGAGGTCCAGCGCGGCCTCAACAACTGCTTCGCCCACGATCTCGTACCTTCGCCTGCTGTCGTTGAGGCGGCTGTGCGTGCAGCCAGGAGGGTAAACGACTATGCGACTGCCGTTCGGGTGTTCGAGGGTATCAGGGAGAAGGTTGAGAACAAGACCCAGTACGATGCCTACGTGCAGGAAACGAAGCCTCTGCGTGAGGAACTCGGTATGTGGATTCTAGCTTGACGTGGTAGTGCACAGAAGCTGATGAGTTCCTTAGGCTTGTTGTTGAAGGAGGAGCTGTACTCGTCATAAAACACGTCGTTTTCGTGGGGCTAGGTTCGTCTATTCATAACTCACCGTTGGCCGAAACCTAATTAGCTCCCCTCATTAGATGCATAGAACGAAAGATTAATCAACCGTACACCTCTACAACCTTTTTCTGTACCGTACGCCAAGCTGCTTTTGAACAACACGCCTCTCGTTGCTCTGAAAAGTTTTCCTGTTTGAGAAGGTTGAGAGGCGGATGTTCCGGGGGGTTTGAACGTTGGACGTGTTAGACGCTGGACCTGCGGTTACTTCGCAATGTGAGACTCCTTGTACCCTTATCTCTGATACACGTCCCGTTTCGTGACGTGGAGGACGAGCGTGGTGTCTCTGACCGGGCATTTATGCACCCTCGATGCTCACAGCACTTCCGTTGGAGTACCAGTATTAAACCGCAGCCCTCCGGAGCCTCGTGTTAGTCTCCTTGAGCTACGTGTCGCCGGTTCCTCCACAGCAGCGGCTACCTTCGTCATCGCCGACTCCTCCGTCTAAGCCACACAATCCAGGATTGGAGCCCATCGTACCGCCAGATCTTTCTTCTGCAAAGGATATTCCTGTCGGTGCACAGTCATACCCTCTTTGGATACGAGGATGATTCATCACCGCCGGCAGTGTTCGAATTAAGTTTGAACCCTGCTGTTCTCCGTCGTCGAAGCGCCTGCAGTGCACCTATCCGCAGGTTCGAGTCAGGAATTCAAGGGTTGACGAGGTGTATCGGTGTATTTGAAATAGGTTCGTTCCCTTTCCTTAGTTGTTGGAGCGACGGAATCGAAAGTTCTTCCGTAGATTCGACTCAGCCGTACTCGCGGTTCTCGACGAGGAAAAAGGTCTTGTCCTCTTCGGGCCCGATACTCCTTACCCCAATGCGTCCGTTGCTGTCCTCCTTTGCCGTCATTCTCTGCGGACCCGCCGTTCAGATTTTCGTAGCCCGCCCTCGCATCAGTTGCTTTTAGTGTTTATGGAACGACCCACCTAACGTCCGCATAGCGGTCGACCTATATCGCTCGCACATCGTTACGCCCCTTGAAGCTTCTGTCGTCGGTGGTCGGACTGCATGATCCTCGATTCTTACAACATCGTCTTTCTTTCTTAATCTGCATAAGGTCGAGGACGATGATGCGTTATTTCTTGGTCAACGCAAGCCGCACCACATAATCCTGTATCGGAACCAATACCGCTCCCAAATATTCTCCAAGGCCTACTTCTGTATGCACGGTTGTACCCTCAAAGGATCTCTTCATTCGATATCAGCGCTGGCTCAGTTCGAATCAGGTTTGAACGCTCCCTTTCGCCATCGTTCAAGCGCATGCAGTGCATTGGGGCCGAATTAAAGGTTATTCTATAGATTCGAGTCAAAGTTTACGATTCAAGGCAGGGTGCATTCGTTTCTTTTTTGAGCATCGACTAGGAAGAAGATCTTGTCAGCTCCGATCTATCTTCAAGGTTCAACGAATACGACGAGTCGTTGACCGCCTCCGCCCTCATTCTCCGCGGGCCCCCACTCAACACCCGCACCCAGCTTGAGCTCCGCCGATCACACATCGTTGTGCCCCTTCAAGCCTCTGTCGTCGGCGGTCGGAAACGATCCTCGATTCTCACAACGTCGTCTTTCTTTCGTGATACTCATCTCGAAGTCGACACCAACATAGGAATTTTAGGTGCTAGCTTCGTGCCCGAGTCAGATGGGCGCTCGCGATGGCAAATCGGCAGTCTACCTCGGCCTCAGAACTGCGATCCCCGTGGCAGGGCGAACCACGCTGTCTGTTGTTCGGAGGGTCATCGATGGTCATCGCCAACGTGTACCGCACTATATACCGAACGGCTTGGAGGAGAAGGTTTGGTACCAGTCAAAACGGCCAGCTCGAAAGCGAGGTAGGACTCCTCCTTTACGCGTCTCTTCATCTCATCATGGCTCTCAAGTCCAACACTTCTGCTCAGAGAACCACCCGCTGTTGTCTACCAATCATCCTTTACCCCCGACGCCTGCCCACCGTCGCCGTCGCCGTCATCGGGCGGCTATGTGCGAAGTTGGAACTATTTTCGGTTCCTCATCCTTCTCTCCACATGGAAAAAGGTTCGCACCGCCTCAGGCTGCCTAACACCGCCAGAACAACCACCTTCCTTGTCCTGTAACACGATCGAAGAACTTCCCCAGGTACGTAGGGCAAACCACATCCTGCACCGCATTCGATCTATCTGTTAATGAGTTGTTTAGGGCACGACGAGGCGGTGTTATAACGGATTCTCGAATTCTTCGTACGAGTATCTCACTTGAAATGTGTTCAAGGCCTCTTCGACTTCCAAGTGCTCGTTATTTCTGTATAATTTTGTCGGTCAGGACTTGCATATGGCTCGAGTCACTTCAACGTCCTCGTCCAATAGCTCAGTGCGGCTGTGCCGAAACGTACTCCAGAGACGTGCTTACATAATCCGACAACCTCTGATCTTCGACTTGGTCTCTTTTCCTGCAGACTATTCCGCCCAACCTGCACGCGCATAAGCCTTTCGACCTCTGAGTACGTAGCCTCAGTAATATTTCTGAGAACGACACAGAAAATTCACCCCAAATCAAAGCAAAGCTCTCTGGCCACCCTGCCCGGCGCGGGGTTGCGGGACGTGAACGTTGAACGTTTGAACTACTCTATTTAAATCCCCACCCGTCGCTTTCGCCGCATCTCAAAAGACCCACTTATCGTAAGATTTCGCTCGTCCAAAAGTGGATTCTCATACTTATCCCCTTAGGTCGTCCAAACGTTCGGAAGAGCAGCTAACCGTTGCTTTCGCATCCGGAAGACGCGTTTCGACTGTAAGTTGCATCTCTTTCAATAAGGCGGCCTCCTTTTCTCAGCATTCAACTTTTACTTCACCTCCAGAAGGGGAGCATACGCCTGGTACTTGACCGGGATGACTCGTAAAAGTGTGCCTCTCACACCGTGCAAAACTGCCGCAGGTAATCACTGCAAAGAACGCGTAGATCTCCGTCGATTTCGCAGCCAAACGAAAGTTCTCGAAAAACCGCATGTGCTCGGCGATCAAGCGCTCGCACGACTCGTTCATTAGCCAGCTACACCTTGACATCGCTTCGAAGATATCCACGTACTGCCTTCTACATCGTCACACCGATCGTTCTGAAGGCTGGGACATGCTTCTCGATATCGACGGCGCGTAGCTCCTGGCTTTATAACTGGCCGTCTCCTTCCATAGTTCACAGTCAGCTTTATGCAGGTCTCGCATGCGTAACCCTCGGCTTAGAAATGAGGGCGCCTCGCTGTAGACCAATGGATACAACTATAAGACTTCAAATTCGATTGGGAGACAACTACGACGACCACGGTAGAATGAGTCGTCCAGTTCGAACGTTTAGTTTGCAACTTCTAACCCGCCATATTCTCCCAACAGCGTCATCGAAATACCCTGAGACGCTGTGAGGGTTAGGAGTGACTTTGGAAGAAATAAGAAGCTAACTGTAGCTGTTCACTGCAGGGGTTGGTGAATGGGATCGTGAAGCCACTCGCACCCTACTTTGACTTTCGATACACGCGGGGCGTCCGCTGACATAGTTCGCCGCCCGCCTCCCGTAGCATCAGGAAAATTCGGGCCCACACGGACACGAGAGACCTCGCGCTAGTCGACATTTAGCGGGCTCGCTTCGACGTTTTCTGCGGGCCTCGAAGCTTAGTCTCGTTCGAATGTCAGACGACCAAAGACCAGACATAAATTTTTACTCGACCCTCCGGGGTGAGGCAGGGTAGTGAGGGAAATGGTTGTGTTACGCCGACTCGGATTGTCGAACCGCACGAGAAAGCTCCGCGCCCAGACCCTAACTTCCATATCTTTTCCTTTCCGGGATTCTCACCATATCAATATCTATCACAATTGTCAAGTTATAGCACCAGGAAACAGTGGGCGATCCCGCGAGTTCAATACGGCCGTCGCTGCAACCGGATCGAGCAGGCGATGGACTACCCACTTAAAATTAAACTACAGGTCTCCAAGTGCTTCGACAGAGAAGCATTGATCCCGCACTCATCGGATGGCGCAGTGTCCTTTCTGCAAAATGAACCCACGGGTTTTCGGGGAGCCTTACCCCACATATGGACACGATACCTTCTATTCTCTTCAACAGGGTCTCGACAACTTTAGTCGTAAGGCGCTATGAGGTACAGAAACCAATGCCTCTGGTGAAGAACCCATAAGCGCCCACTAAACGCTGAATTTCAAATTCACGGCAACTTACAACAGAATGGGGTGGCTCTATTATTTGACGTACATTCCCTTCCACAAGTAGTAATTCTTGAGCTGCGGCTTCTCATCCGACGAAAATGTGCCACAAAATGACAATCTATTTATTGCTAATTATCCAATTCTCGTGAGTCCAACATGCCGAGAAGGTTGTTATTGGCGGCTAAGGACCCAATCTTTGCGAGAAATAACCATATGCATGAATATAATTAAGTAATTCCATGTCGAAGTCTAAGTGAGCACTCGTGGAGAACTTGAGGCCTAACAGCTTGTGGCAATGGCCGTGGACGTTCGAGCGTGTTTTACGCCGGTAGAATGCTGGCGATTTCACACTGTCCAGGAACAAACAATAACTGGATTCCTTAGCAGACGGATTCTTTTTAACGTCCACTATGTCGGTAAAGAAGGGGAGGAGAGCAGAGATGATCGACCTCAAAGTCATTGCCTCCTTTGTGGGTCCAGATCTAAGTTGTAGATAAGATTAGATGAGGGCTCTTTCGAACTCCGCCATGTCCACTTTCACGACGAACAAGACGATAACACCCACTCAATGCATCTCCCAAACTCCTGAACCTCTTCTCCAATATGGCCGTCCTTCTTGCGCTGTCGCTAGAGCTGCAGTTACCACCCTGCTACTTGTAACCTCTCCCACGTCCTGGAAAGCTTCATGTCCTTCTATCAACGATACGCTGTGCTCTCCCAAATCACCAGCGCAGCCTCAACAGCTTCTTCGGCCTCGTACCATCGCACGCTCCTGTTGAAGCTGCTATGCGTGCTGCGAGGACGGTCGACGCCTGGGCAGCTGCCGCCACTCGAGTGTTTGAGGGTAGTATTGGGGTGTGCGCAGGAGATGAAGTCTCTGCGTCGGGGCTCGGAACATTGATTTTGGGGAAGCGTACTGGTGATCTGACGCTGATGAATCCCTTAAGCTTGTTGAGGAACAGCTGTACTCTTCATGAAGCACTTTTTCGCGGGCTAGGTATGTCTATCCTTATCACTTTTCACTCCCGAAACTTGATTTTGTGACCTCTAGATCCGTAGAACGATGGATTAATCAATCATACATCTCTACAACTGTTTTCTGTACTGTACGGGAAACTGCCGTCGAACAACACGTCCCTCTTTGCTCCGCAGGTCTTCCTGTTTGAAAGGGGTGCTGATGTAGACGTTTCGGGGGAGATTTAAAGACGGATCCGTTAGACGCTGGGTGCGTGGCTGCTTCGCGAGCGTTCGAATGTGGGACTCCTCGACGCTCCTCACTTATATCTGATTCACGTCCTTTCTCGTGACGTGTCGCGTCTATAACTGTGCAATCGATGGATCCTCGAGATGCAGCACTACTTCTATTGGAGCCATGACTCCATCCGCAGCCCAGTAAAAAGCTTCGCACCACTTCGCCGTGATCCCAGACCACCATTATACCCCTTTGTTTACAGCAACGGCATCTCTCCTCATTACCGACTACCCAAATGACACCACACAACCCGGATTCGGGCTCATCTTACCGCCACATATTGTTGCAGCGGATATTTCTGTTAGATGCACAGTCGTACCAGCATTTGTCATCATCACCGCTGGCTGCTTTCGAATTTTCTCCATCGTTCGCGCGCCTGCAGTGTACCTGTACTGAATCGTCAGGTTTACGCAGGTTCGAGTCAAGGATTAAAGCGGCAGTGGGGTATATTGGCACGCTTAAGTTGGGTTCTCTCTAATTGTCGGAGCGCTCGGCGCGCTCATGCATTCAGGCTGCAATGGATGATGCTTGCCATTGCAAAACCCGCTCCTGAGTTGTCGCCGTATCTAAGAGGAAGGTATCATCAGCGACACCAGAACCGCAGAATTGGAAGGGAGATGCGTACCGAGTGCGCCATCGTGGGGCCTTTGTGGAATAGCATTGTCATCATCGTCAGACTCGAGCGATTCTTCTGAATCAGCATCGCTGCCCTCTGAATCTGACTTGTCGTTGGAAGAAATCACGCCCACAGAAGCAAGAATTGCCTTGTCTTCCGCTGTGAGAGGTCGATCTAAGCATACATACATGTCAAAAACACCACTACACCGGAAAGATAGATCAGCGTACCTCGACCTGAGATGAGAAAGCGACAATAGTCCTTGACGTCCTCTGGCGAGGCTTCCGGTGCAGGCTTTTCGATGCTCGCTACAAATCGAGAGGAGCTTGCGCCTGCACGGGTCCCCCCTCCACCTCTTCCCTTTGGAGTGAGGGACGCTCTGTCACCTGCCCCAGTCTTGACGCCGAATTCGTCGGCAGGCGCCATATCCACATCGCCATCACCATCCCACTTCTCCGCTTTTTCCTTTCCTTTCTTTCCTTCCTCCTTCTGGATCGCCAGTGATTGAGCTGCCTCAGCCGCGTAAAGGGCACGACCAACAATGACCGAATGGTAAATGGCATCTGCGAGTTGAGTGGTCAAATCAACAAGGTCCTGATATTCTTGGCAGAGAGTCGTAGCGAAAAATTGTTTGGACCTTTCGAATCGCCGGAATGCCATATCGGCGTTGAGGACGACGAGAAATGGGTTGAGCGGATTGCTTTCCGGACGCGGGAAAGGCGAGAAAGAAGAAAATCGTTGAGAGTTGTCGTCTTCATCTTGGCGCAAAGCACCATCCGGACTGATGGTGTACACGATTCGAACCAATCGATGGCGATTTTGAGGATCGGGGGCGTGCATGAGCATGCCGGAGCCGATGGGCAAAAAATGGGATGGGTGGAGGATAACCATCTCATACTCTGCGCTCGAGAATGGTTCGGACCTCACCTATCACGATGGCATCAGTAGGGCGATGGATTGGAATGCTTGCGACTTACATTAAGGCGACGGATGTAGTCTTCCCTTCCCATGGCGCGACGATCGTATTGTTCATTTTCAACCCTGACTTTGTCGAGCATAGCTTGGAGAGTGGCCTTTGAGCAAGTGACAGCCAAAAAGCTAAGACGATCAAGGAAATAATGCAGTCTTGTCCACTGTTGAAACAATTGTAAACCATTCGAGAACGAGGTCGACAAGAAGACCTACGAGGGGCAAGATTGCTGGCAGAGTTTATATTGAACGCATACGGAACGATATGGAGGCCGTGTAGAAAAGCTTCCTATATTGAAGTCAGAATGGGACGCAAAGACGAATGAATGTGCGACGTGCCACAGCGGCCTTGCGGGGTCGGTCCTTTCTAACAGCATTGACCCAGTGAGCGTTCTCAAGACCATACCCAGGCCTCCTTGTAATGAAGCATCGCTCAGCATCGCTGATGCAGTCGCGCACCTCGCGTTCAGACGGAGTGCAACTGGGTGATGTCGACGCCACAGAGGCTGAGCCTACAGAGTGAGTGCGATGGATGGCTGGCAGAGAACATCCCGGGAGATCTAATGGCTTGACGGTGTTGTAGTTGACATTGGTCGAGACACGGTGCGTGGGCTTATCTTGAGGTTTGCGGATGTCTGCCATGGTGAGAGTTCAAGTTCAACTCGCGTATGTCACGCGCTCCAGGTGAAAACGCGTGCGTCACATCTTTGTCACGCAGCTTCGCCAACTGCCACGCACTGGTGTGGGAACCGACTTTATGTGCGGTCAAAAAGGCGTGATAGGGGTGTTAAACTTTATATACACGATTTTTTTGTGTCAATAAAGTTCAAATAAAATTACAATAAAATCTTGCTTTCCCATGCTCATAATTTTCCGAAAATCATCACCTTTGAGGTAATTAGTAATGACTAAATTTACCTGTCCTTTTGTTGCTCCGTAAAAGACAATAAAAGCGCAGAATTTGGGACGACAAAAAGGATTGACATAAAGGGTTCGGGGATACTATAAAAGGAATGCCCGAGCCCTTTATATCAAATTTTGCTCACAATTAAAGGCATCAATTACCTAACAATTATAGACGAACATAAAGTGTTGATATAAAGGGTTCGGGCATTCCTTTTATAGTATCCCCGAACCCTTTATGTCAATCCTTTTTGTCGTCCCAAATTCTGCGCTTTTATTGTCTTTTACGGAGCAACAAAAGGACAGGTAAATTTAGTCATTACTAATTACCTCAAAGGTGATGATTTTCGGAAAATTATGAGCATGGGAAAGCAAGATTTTATTGTAATTTTATTTGAACTTTATTGACACAAAAAAATCGTGTATATAAAGTTTAACACCCCTATCACGCCTTTTTGACCGCACATAAAGTCGGTTCCCACACCAGTGACGTTTCCGAAGGTTCAGTGCCTAACCTCCGGCAGTTGACTTTCGAGGAGAGCTGGGAAGGATGATTAGATGTTTTCCTAGCCAAGTTGGACCTTCCTAGCCTCCAACGGCTCGAGATCTCCTCCGCCGAGGTCAATCTCGAGCCCCCACTGGATCTCGCGTCACACTTCGCGAGTTGGCATTGCCCACTCAAGATGCTGTCATTGAGCGACCGCGAGACGCGCGGGATGGACATGAAGAAGGTGCTTTCGCAGGTCTCGTCGCTCGAGTACCTGGACCTGTCTTCATCGGAGAACAATTCCGCCGCGTGCAATGTCCTCTATGCACTTGCTGACCGCTTTGGTTCAGCCGACGGCACCGTGTCGTTCCTTCCTCGCCTCAAGAAGTTCAAATCATTCAATACCCCTCCTACTTTCTCTTTGGACGTAATTCCGAGGATCTTCGGTGTCATTTTTGACAATATGGATTTCACATCCCCAGCCAGCATTCCAAAACGGCCGGTTCTACAGAGTGTCACTATTCACCTTAATCCGGGACCAGATACTAATGAAGTGGACCCGCAAACGATGCAGAAATACCTTTATCTACAAAGGATCGGAATCGAGCTGGAGATTGACCCACCTCTTTTGTCTTCTCATCGCAGTAATAGGGAAGGTCAGAACAGGGGAGATCAGAATGGACGGTTCTCACCGGTTTTTCCATTCGATTCTGGTTCCGGTTCTGAGAAGGAACCAAGTCCTCAATAACCGTAGGAGAACCGTGCACCAAGTAAACCGGCGCTCCGCCTCCAGAGGCGGAGCTCACACCGAAGCCGGGTTCTTGCAAACACGGTTCTCTCACATCAGCCCTCGAGGCCTCTTCCCTCCTTTTCTCCTGTATAATTACCCTTGATAGGTCGTATAAAAAATGACGAAACACTGTAACTATTGTATTATTCCGTCCTCAGTGGGAAAAATCCATGTAAATCTCTTAAATTCGGCCGAATGCGAGGATAGCTAGCACATTCTTGGCTAGAAAATTAAGAGGCTTTCTTGAATATGAAAGTCAGTCATAGGGAGATATTTGGACTTCAGGTCGAACGATAGTGACTGGGTAGCCGATCTGATCCCTCCACTCGTTAAAACCCCTACACGCGTCTTCGACCGTGCCACGTGCCTTTCTCCCAAAATATTCTCGAAGCTGAAGCTGGGCGAGTATTGGGAAAGGAACGCGGTCTTTTAATTCAGGATAATTTTTGCTGGCCGTGGTCATTGCACCGAGGGTCTTGACGTCGGTTTCGAGTACATGGATATTAGACAGGGCGGCGATGAAGGACGCTACATGTGAGTTTGTCCAGTAGATTTCTGTGTCCAGTTCTAAGTTGAGATGTGTAATGGTCGCAAAATTGCACAATGAGAAGGCATCAAGGACGAAGAGGAGATATTCGGGGTGGCCATCATTTGCATCTTGAATAGTGACAGAAAAGTGTCGGCCTTGATCCCAGTCAGTGTACTGGTGCGCAATTGTAATCCCACGGTAGTTAAGGTGGAGCGTAAGCGGTGCTTTGTCCATTCCAACGTCGAACCAGTTCTTGGAGTGCATCGCCAGGGACTCGTGGAGGAGATTCTTTGTGTGTTGGAGACTCAGACGACCTGATCGTTCTTTGAGACGGACGTGCAGTCCGCATCCCGCCGCTGGCACAAGATGCTTGAGGAGAGAAACACCTGTGAGGAGAGTGTCTCGTCGTTTGAGGGAATATTCTGGCTCCAAACGAATGTCGAGAAGGCGGGGTAGGTGTGCGGTGGGAAGCGTAACGGTGGGGTCCTCCGGAACGACAAGGTATTCAGTCGAAATATGAAGTGTTTCAAGATTCTTCATGTTGTCCAACGTTCCTAGGAATGTCGCCAATGATATTCCGATTTTACCGTCCTCCCCTCCTTGTCCGAACAGAAGATGGCGCAAGTTCATCAGCCATGGTGCTGACAGATCGAAATCGTGAATTGAAGGGCAGGAAAAGGATCGGAGTAGTGGGGCGTCTCCGCCAAAAAAGCCTGGAGGAATATGGATTACGTGCTCTGTTTCGTCGTCTTCTTCATCGGATGTGTCGGTGGGTTCTTCGGCCTGGAACGTGGAGAACATGATGGAAAATTCTTCGAGGTAGGGCGCTGGCTGATATATCGCACACCACCCCTCGTCGTACGTGTCCACGAGAGAAGGGCGAATCAAGATGTCAAGATGACGAATACGAGGCCAGTATTCGTGAAGGACCGTGCGGAAAAGGAATTGCTGGTACGACCATGAACGCACATCTCCCGCGAATGACAAAGGGGCGCTCCCAGTGCGCCTGATTATCTCCTGTTTTCCCTTCTCTGGAAGTTGTGTCAGCGCGTTGATGTTCAAAGCGGATGCCCAAAGAGAGGGCGTCTCCAGGGCAAGCGTTCGCCAGGAGTGGCACACTCGCGACACCGCTAATATGTTCCGAATGGCTTCGTATTCTGGCTGCGCGTTCTTGGAGAATGTAAGGAGTAATACGTCGTCGTTGAGGGCGTAGATTGGCGAGGTCATCACGTTTGAAATCTTCATCGCCGTTCGATATTAGCGGTCTCTAAACAAACGAGGAAGAATGTCAGTGCGAGAACTTTGCACCACCTATAGATGAGAGTCACCTGGATTGCCCAAGAAACGAATTCCCAGAGTTGGGGGAAAAGGGAGTCAGAGATTGCGATCGCTTCCTATGTGCCTGTCTCAATATTGCCTCATGTCGTGGGTCCACATCAGTCAAGGCGAGATTAGATACTGATTGGAACGCGGTCCCCCAGATAAGATAAGATCACATCGAGATTAGATATGCATCCAGCCTGAGCCGCGTCACTCTCTTCTTTACCTGCCACACCGGACACTCTTGCGAAGAACAATTTTACCGACAAATTTATATAAGGTAACTCACTTTCTCTCAGTAGCTAATTGATGCGCAAAATAATTCACGCCTTGACCCACGACATTCCAGAAATCCCTATGTCGACCTGCCCCCTTTGCCGCACAACGTCTCTCCTAGTCGGAACCACGGACAAGATACCACCATGCCCAAAGAACGTCAATACTTGTATCCCATGTGCCAAACTCAAAGCTCTCTTGGGGGAGATCGTGACCGCCAAAGCGCATCTCGCAGAGTTGCTTACACGGATTCCACCCCTCCATCACGCCATGAACCACGCCCATGACCCCCTCGAAAACCGACTTCCTCCAGAGATCACATCGCATATATTCACTTTATACGTGAATTCCTCCCACCTGTCTACTTCCGAGTACGACGTTCAGGACAACAACCGATACCTCCCGTTCACTCTCAGTGCTGTCTGCAAGAGATGGCGAGAAATCGCCTGGGCTACGCCGAATTTGTGGGCCACTATGAGTGTGCGCCTGGACCCGGAATGGATGACCCCAGGATGATGCCAGTTGTCCAAAGACTGGCTCGAACGTTCAAGAAGTCTCCCGCTCACCCTTGTCATACGTTCACGGTCTCCTCTATTCATTAATGCAAACCCCTGCGAAAGGAACGATATCCAGTCCTTAATCAACGCCGTCAACGCTTATTCGAGTCGCTGGGCTCGTCTTATCATACATGCACCCCATTCTGTGATATCACGCCTTCGCGGAGACGGTCGAGGGACGACAATCCTCAACGATCTGGATATAAAAATCTGTGAGTCCGAGAGAATGGACGCTGCCGATAACTCGACTTCTTTCTTCATATCCGGCGTCATTCCAACTCCAGAGCACGTCTCCATTCGAGGCTTGCGATTTCGCGCTATCGGACTCAACTGGTGCAATGTCGTCAGCGTCAACCTGTCTGGACTGTTTGTCGATGAATGCCTCTGCCTCTTTCGTGAAGCAGATCAACTTCACTATTGCAAGCTTCGCGTCGTGTCGGGAAACGACGGACACTCACTCTCACAATCCGACATTCTGAACGGAGCAATCCAAGATTTACAGATCGAGTTCTCCGACGCTGAGCTGTTGCCATCGCTATTCTCCAGGATTAAATTCCCTGCATTAAACAGCCTCGAATGCGAGGCAAGTGACTCTGATTATGGTGGCGATCGCGACACCACTGAGGCAATAGCGGCTTTTGTTTCGCGTTCAGCCTGCCCCCTGGAGTACCTGCAGCTATGCGAACTCAGGGCTCCTACAGCGGACATCATTCGGCTACTCAAGTTGACCACCAAGCTCGAATCCTTACACTTGTTCGACAACTTCATAATGGATGAGTTTCTCGACTTCATGGCTCAGACGAATACCGCCCCAGAAGAGGGTGACCACTTTCTCCCCTGCCTCAAGTCGTTCTCTTTCGGCGGCCCTCAGACGTATTCCTGGACTTCAATTAGGCGCCTTGCTCTAGTCCTTTCAGCGGGGGTCACTGAAGTTGGACAGACAGTGCGTCCCTTGAAAAAACTTGAAGTCGGTGTCAGGCAAGGTGATCCCCGGCTGTCCTTCATCGACGAAGACACAATCTCGTGTATTGACACACTTGAAAAAGTTACAGTAAGTGTGGATGATTCGTCGAGTGGCGATGACTTTGTACAAGTCTCGAGGGAATACCATCATCATAGACCAACGGTACGAAACGAACGAACTTAAACAACGAGTAGTTGGAGCGATTTCTAGATATGCTCAACACTAATCCGAAAAATTCCAATGTCAGCTGGTGTATTGAGCCTGAATGAAAACGAGAAGAGAGACGTGCTTCAAAATCAAGAATCCTTCGCCGGGTAAACACCAAACCCATTGTCTTCAACGTCTGTCGAAAGCCCTCGTTCACCTTCACGATCCCTCTGCTCAGCTTTCGGAAAAGTTCCAGCATTTCCTCCACCTCCTCATCATCTTCGACGGCACTGACGATGCTGACATGGAACAGCATACTGCCGGCGCAGGTGGTGACGTTGACCCAATAGTTTTCGCGGCCTCCGTCCCCTTTGGCGTTGGAGTTGGCGATGGCGTTGGATGCTGAAATCACCGAATGAATTGCATTATGAGAGACGGGGTTTGTTTCGGAGGAGCCGCCTTGGGAATATTTGAATGTTCGCTCCGTCTGGGCAAGCGCGTATGCGAGACACAGGCGAAGAAAAGCGGAACGAGCGTTGTAAGTGGAGGAGGCCGTATATCATTGTGGGCGATAATAGCTTGGGCTAGAGTCTGAGGAACACGAAAAAAAAAGTGAATATACGCATATATATGCGGGTTGTGTGAGCGTACACGTTCGACTTGGACGTTTCACTTCGAATATCGCGCCCTACCAGAAATGGGACAACAGTTAGCCAAACTGCGAGAAGGAAGAGTAAGAATTGACGTAACCTAAGAAGCTTGCGATGTTTCGGACTCGACCTTCTGCTTCGCACCTCTTGCAGGTCCGCGATGGAGGCTCGGGTAGGAACTAGCAACATCCAATCGAATCAGTTCTGACACTAAAAAGAACGAGGATAAATCGAAGAGTATACCTAC
The DNA here is from genome assembly GCA_902728275.1 of Cyclocybe aegerita. NCBI lineage: Eukaryota > Fungi > Basidiomycota > Agaricomycetes > Agaricales > Hemipholiotaceae > Cyclocybe > Cyclocybe aegerita. The sequence goes on along the minus strand of CACVBS010000046.1, from coordinate 1,458,863 downwards.
GTGGCATCTCCTTCATGTCTCAACTAACGAACACCACCCCGTCGGTCCTGAATACTCGGCGCGTCCTCCCCGCCAGCTCTCATATCGCCACTCTGCTGACCACGAAATCCGAGCCAGAAACGATCTTCGTATTGGCAACCCGTATCCACAGCATCGTTGCCGCGATGCGCAATCGACGATCCCAAATTTTCGAAGCCTGTCGAGAGCCTAACCACCAAACATGTCGTGCGGCTTCTCATCTGCAACTGGGGCTGGCGTTGTCACCGGTTTGGGTGCCACATACGTAGATGAGACGCGGATAGGGAGCACTTGGGCGATGAGGATCATCTTGTTCGTCCCTAATATCGCCTTCTCCTGAGCCGGTGCTGCATAAGATATAGCCTCAGCTTTTGTTATTGATACGGCGAAGAGAATGTCGGCACCGCTCGTAATTCTGAGCAAGAAGAGGGCGCCGTTTGAGGTGCCCGAAGAGCAATGTGGCGGACGGGTCATCCATGATGGGCGAACGTAGCAGAAGCGCTCGAACGGACGGAATAGAGGTTGAAATGTTGGAGTACTGGTAGCGGAACGTTAGTACGACCAAGACATACAGCGAGCAAGATGGGTCGAAGGAAAAAAGCGAGAGAAAAGTAGAAGAGGAACAATGACCGAGAAAGATGGAAAACGAGGAAAGAACACGTACGAGATTCCCTGACCGCGAAGTCCTGTCTTTCGCTCTCCTTGCAACCCAGACCTGGTCGCCTATCCTCTTCCATGCCTGGATTCAAGATCACTGCGGGTCGACCCCTTCAAGTTCCATTTGATATTGAGAGAGGCGCGACTTTCAAATCGTTACGGGCACCGATGTGGAAGGTTCGAGGTTCAAAATTGTCCAAAGACTAACGCTGAGACGTGCCGGAGATACATACGAGCCCTATGCGAGCAGTTAGCACGACCAAGCACCAGGAGGTTGGCGAAAGTAAACTTTATGAAAAAAAATCTCGGACGAAGAGATGACTCTCACAACTCGACAACATGTAGGAGGATATGTGAATGGGCAAAGTTTTTTGGAGCAAAACGAACAAGCGACGCAGTGAAGGAAAAGGGCAATAACGCAGGAGAGGACTATACGCGATAGAACCACGTACCATCGAAGCATCCATCTACTTTTCACTTCCAGATCCTCTACATCAACCCCTCAAGCCTCAGCGATCGTATGTATGAATTTCGCGCTTGATTTCGGACTTGCAACTGGTCGCGGCTGGTCGCGGGTAGCAGCCTTCGGCTCTCGAGCTGTCGAGGTGAGTAAGGCTGAAACCTGACTGAACGCGGCGATTGGCGTCAACGTTGAAGGTGGACCAACAGGACTCAACTCACTTCTGCGAGTCTGAAAAGGCGCTATGGTTGCAGGGCGATTCCCGTGTGGTGTGTAAGTAGTGCAGATATGCGTTGATGTCGTGTTTGCGGGAGCGAAGGAATGCGAACATCGGTTAAGAAATGAAATCGCGCCAGCGTGGGAAAAGATATCGGCTGGCGATTAGATTAGATGTACGCCTCGAGTTTCTGTGCCAAGCCTTGCCGTCCTGGATGCTTGAGGAAAGCGCCTCGAGAAAGCGCCTCGACATCCAATGCCATTTGGCCCGGGAAATACCTGGTAGTTCATGGATCGTCCGCACCGCGCCCTAGCGCCCTCCCGAATCCTCTTATACCTCGGAAATTTCAGATAGGCACACACTAACTGTGCCTTCCGGCCTGGAGGGTGTACCATGTCAGTAGCCCCATCTCACCCGGCATCGCTACGGGCCAAAGATTAGTTCAAGAGATTGGAAGGCAAGTTTAGGAGGAGACGTACACGGAGAAGAAGCACTGTGCACCTCCAACGACGGAGAGGGAGCTGACTTTGTCGTTCCAGAAGCTGTTACTGCCGGTGAAACTGACTGCGAACGTTCGAGAGAGGAGGTCAGCGCCTGCTTCGGATTTACGGTGGAAGAGGAATGGGATTTTTTGGGAAAGGAAGCCGACGTACCACATTGGTTAGGGTCGCCCTGGAAGGTGGTGCAGTCCCCGATGAAATTAGCGTCGCTGCACATGGTACCCCAGTCAAAAGCGTTGACCAGCTTGGAAGAGATTTTGGGAAAAAAATCTAACTGTAGCTGTTAACTGCAGGGTTGATTCTCGACGAATTAATTTGCCTCTTCTCCTTCGTTTTTATAGCCTTGAGAAAGCTTCTCACATGAGCCCCCGAATTGGATCACAAAATCCCTTGCAGCCACTTACACCCTCGATACACGAGGGCGGTCCACTCAAGCTGTTCGCCGCCCGTCTCCCGTAAAGCCAGGAAAGCTCGGGCCCACACGGATGCGACAGGATCTTGCCTGCCAACTTTTACTGCGCCCGCTTTGACGTTTCCTGCGGGCCTCGAAACATTAGTCTCATTCTAATGTCAGATCATTGAACAGAAGACTTACTTTCGAACTCGAGCTCCCGGGCAGAGACGGGGTAGTGAGAAAAAGGATTTTATTACAGTTTTGTGCCGTCCTGGGCCGCGACTGTTGGAACTTAGGCCGACTTACGATGCCCGCCCGCACGAGCGAGCTCTGAGTCCAGACCCCAGCTTCACTTTTCTCTGCCCACCGTAATCGGACCGCCCTAGCAGTTTACCACCTATAATTAAACCAATGGTACCATGTGCCTCAGTGTCGAGAACCTTGATTTAGAGGATTCAACGCTGATCCCGCTTAACACCGAACGGACGGCGCAGTGTCCTTTCCCCAAAAAGCCGTCAGAGAGTCTTACCCTTCATATAGGCTCTACTCTTTCCCTCCCCATAACTATGTTTCAAAAATGATTATCATAAGATGCTTTGATGAGTAGAAACCCATGCCTTCGGTGAAGAGCCTATAAGCGCCCGCTAAGCGCCGAATTTCAAATTCACGCCGCTTACAATGGAATAGGGGAGCACAACCATTTGACCTCACCATAAGTAGTTCTCTGTGAGTCGTAGGACTAAGCTCCGACACAAGTGCGTCACTACCGCACGCTCTCAGGCGACTTACTATGGATTAATTCTAATGAATTTGACACGCAGAGAAGGTCGGATCCGACAATCTCGGCCGCGAAAAAAAAAGATATGTAGGAATATATCTAAGTAGTTCAATGTCAAAAGTCCTGAGAACGGCATACTCCTCTGGCGAAGAGCCTATTGCAGTGCTTGACCGGTTCCTGGCCTGTCAATTCCACCCCCGTGACCATGCAAGTAACAATCATCCCTGGCTAAATATTGACCGCCTGAGAAGACCCGGCTGAACGTTTATAATACTCATTTAAGTCTCTACTAACGTACGCATTCGGGGCTCCTCAAAGGGCGCTTCACCTGCGCACGCTCGTCAAACCTCATACATGCCGCCGAAACATACGTTGCTTGTGATACCGCTCAGAATAGTCGATCATGTCTTCCTCCGTGATGCCATTCATGATTCGGAGGTCAATCCCTCGGTCCCTTGCAGAAAGGAATTGCTTGACGGACTTCTTGTCGATATAGTACGCCGGCGAGGTCTTTTCGATCTTCCGAAATCTGAATTTCACGGATTGAAGGAGCAGTTCGCCATCCTCGCTAACCACGTCGGCTCGTGAGGCAATAGCTTTCGCGACAGAAGGCCATCCAAATGTCGGGTTTCCATGGCTGTAACTGAAGCGTCGAAGATGGGGTAAGAACGTGGGCAGACTTTTAGCATCAGAGCTGGATTGTGGGATGGAAAGGATGTCAAAGAAGTTTTCTGGAAGGCGACCGGTGCCGATGTAGAGCGTCTCGAGGGATGAAAGTGCTTGTATCAGTTGAAGAGGCACTTCCCCATTCGATCCCTTTGAGCCGCGACTGAAAAGGTGGAAATCCGTGAGAGGAGGCGTGGACCGCACCATAAGTGCAGTGAGTGCTTCGAGGTCACCTTCGTATGCGAACGTTCTGAGGACCGGAAGCGCCAGATGCTGGAAGACTAAATTTGCTAAACTTGTTATGACAATGCGGAGATGAAGGTCAATGAGGGAGTTATGATGAACAATCGAATGACGGAAAGGGTTGTCGCTACGGTGTTGCATGATATGCTCGACGCTACACCGCGAAATCCGTGGAGCCCGCTGAAGGAGAGTAAGGAGCTCGACCGCGGTCATTTGATTGAATTGGACGTCTGTGACGTGAGACCAATCGACGAGTATCGTGTCGAGGGGCATAAATGCGTTCTCCAGCTTTGGGGGGGAAGCCGTGAAGTTGGCGATACTGAAGATCTCGCCGTTGGGAAGAGACCATTTTTCATCGTCGTGCCAGGGGTACCCGATATCCAAGCACTTCAACACTGGCGCACCGTTTCCGTCCCCACACAGAACGGGTATCAAGGTGAATGGAATTTGAAGCTCGAGCTTGGCCCATCGTGCGGAGTATCTGTTGATGATGCCGATGACTTGACCCAGATTCTTCATATGGTGTGATGCATTGGAATTTGTTTCGTCGAAGAAGATGCGAAGGAAAAGAGGACGATCTCCGGTCCGCTCAAACCAGTCAATTAAGAGCAGTGCGCGGTTCTCGAAAGCCTCTGGATCTTCAAACTTGTTCAGGTAGACGAACATGTTGTTCCAGAGCTGCGCCGTAGAGAAAGCGATACGGCGCCATTTGCTACAAACAGCCGCCAAGACGAGTGGACAATATGCATCGCCTCCAACTTCTCCGAGGAGTTCTACTGGACGCTCTCCAGAAACGAAGAAACTGAATATTTCTGTGGTGATTTCGAGGGGGATTCGACTAGTGAGGCAATCGTGTGTGGCGTTTTTGCGAGACCTGAGCTCCTGAATGTGTTCCTCCAAGTGGGCCAAAAATGACTTCGTCTCTACGACCTGGGCTTCAAGGCTTTCAATATCCAGGCATGCAGTGCACGCCGATCCGCCTACTAAACACGATCTTGCTAGAATTCGCTGAGGTTGTCTGGTTTTGTTTCCGTGGCTGCAGATGTTGCATATGCGCATTTCCGTGAAGATTTCAAATGGATTTTGAGAAGCTGAAAATAAATAAGGTTGTCAGCGTGAAAATTGGCGGAGGAGGTCGTGCAATGAACCTATTAAGTCTTGCTGGAGATGGGTTAAAACTTAACGTTAACCGACGTGACTCTTGTACGCGGAGTCACCACACAGTGACATCAACTCTTGACCTATTTCCATCATCATGGCGTCGGCGAAGGACGACAATATACCCACACAGAAACGCCTAAAGCTGGAGAATGAAACAAGTTAACTGCCATGAATTCTTCTTCCCAGCAAATCCACCTTGCGCACTGTCCAACAAGCACCACCTGATTACTCTTCCTGACCCGCCTTCATGTGCGGAAGTGTTCAAGATTATGATTACTCGGCCTGGATTCGATCATGCGTGGAGGGTACCGGTAGAAGTGGGATTTCAGATGAGGTTGAGCGAGCGTGGGGAGAGGGTCATAAAGAACCTAAAGAAATCAGTTCGTCCGTTCATCTTACGACGTATTGAACCTTTCACCGATATTCTAATCAGGTTGGAATTGTGAACAAAGAGGCCGTTCTAGTCCGTTTCCTGTGGCACGAGCGACGTTCCAGGAAGAGCACAACTACCTTCTCATGCATCGAGTCTGCGTCTGCTAATTGTCCATGACGACGACTGTCGCATGATACCTCGAAAGCTCAACGAACCCCCTTCAGTCATCTGTACGTTCCTTACTAGATTTTCTCACCTCATAACGCGCGTACCGAGACCAATGGTACTTTTCCTTTGTGCAGCATCCGTCCCTCCGCATCTGCAAATTTCAATTCACCCATCTTTCCTCCAAACTTGCCCTGAGCAAAAACAGGCCCTGGTCATACCTCCAAGAAACACCTCGTCTGGTCCATCTTTTCCTCCGACCCGCTTCACGTCCGACAAAGCAAGATTGCAGTCGTTGAAGAGCATTGAGGGGTCGTTGGGTGTCTCTTTGCACATCGAACCAGCTTCTATATCGCCCACGACGCCAGTAGCCACGTCTACCGCAGCCTCAACCCAGGAGGAGCCGCTACCACAGACATCGAGGACCTCATTGTGCACTCTCTCATCATCGGCAATTTTCCACTACACCTACACCGGAGACAGCACCCACTATCCATCGTGGTTGAAGAAAGCTGCATGATGGCTGGGCCATGGAAGTGCTCTGGAAGTTTAGGTTGTAGAGGTGCGACTGGGAGGTGCAGCGCCGCTGCAGGTGTCTTCAGAGTGTGTTTCTTGGTTGGCAAAGCGCGACTAGATGGTGAAGAAGCACCAGAGGCGGGTCTCGCGAACGAGGGCCTTGCGTTGGTCTATAGAAATGTGAAGGCAGTTCCGCGTACGTTTCCCTCCTCCCTTTCGACGCATCTCCTCCATGCTGATTCGATGTTCTGAACAGTTCCTCTCTATGCCTTCGTTACCAATCTTCAACGGATCAAGGACTTGAATCACGAAGGTGGACATGGTCTACAAGCTATTTGGGAAAATGTCGACTCGTAAAGTTCCTCCGCAGTTTGATTAGTAACTGTTCCTTGATTTCTTTTCTAGGTCCCAATAATTTGAAGTTGAATTTGACCACGCCAAACACGTAAGTCCTCGGCGCCCTTATATGTGTACGGGGATATATACACACTTTTCCGCTTTTTCTGCGGAATCCTGCCCAAGCCATCGCCCACAAGCGAACGTACAGCCTCTTCTCCGCCTACGACGTCCGTATCACACTCCATCAAGCTCAGCTCGCCCATTAGCTCGTCCAAACGGAATGAGCGTTGAATTACCATCCACTGCTGTCTGTCTATCCGTGAAGCGAATCCCAGCCACGCATCCAACCTCTTCCAACTTAATGACATAGCCAATACCAACGACAAATGACGCCTGTCTGTGGCGACTACTGGATCAACGTCTCCGCCCGCGCTACCGACCTGGAGCACCGTATTGGCGTCGTCAGCATGAAGAGAAGAGGGAGGCCGTGACGGAGGAATTGGCGGTAGAGATCGTGAAGGAGTGTGAGGGTCTGGGCAAGATGTTGAAGACGGTTAGCAGCGTGTTTGGAAAAGGAGGTCATCAGCAAATCCTGATTTTGAGGGTCAAAATGACCTCGATTTCAGCGTTACACCGCGTTATGGCGTGTTACGTAGCGCTGCGTAACGCGCCATAGCGTTGTAATGCATCTTCTTATCTACCGAGATGGTCCCCAACTACGGAGTGCTACATGCCCTCATATAGCACTCATAACCCAACCAGGAATTGCCGATGGTCTTGGTTACGAAGTACATTTCTTTTCTGAAGGATGAACAGTTGCTAATTCTCGAACATTTAGGGTCCACCCATGAACAGCTCTTGAACTATTTACACGTTGAACTACGCCGCAACGCCCTTCTCTTGTAACAGACGCGACGACAGCGCCAGGACCATCTCATTCCATAGCATAACCCACCATCTTTACCTCAACACACGACCGCCCTCCTCTCCGCTGCTGAACCTCCGGTCGCACGGGCCACCTCGCCCAATCTCACGCCCAGGACAGCTTTGAGTCCGGTCGCAGCAGCAGCTTTGACCTCGTACCTTCGCCTGCTGTCATCAAAGCAGCGGTGTGTGAGGCCAGTCTCAGGAGGGTCGACGGCCGGCAACAGGAGTCCGGGTGTTTGAGGGTATCAAGGAGAAGGTCGAGAACAAGAGCCAGTATGTTGCAGAAACCTGTGTGAGGAACTTGGTGCGTTTGCTTTTGGCCTGATGCGGGAGTGCACTGCAGCTGACAACTTCCTTAGGCTTATCGGCTTATCATAGATGGAAGATACATACTCTTCGTCAAATACTCCTCCCTTTTGATGGCTAGGTCCGACTATGCATAGAACCTTTCACGTTCAAAACCTAATTCTGGTATTAACAGAACGATGGATTAATCACACCCAATGCATAGCCCCACAACCCGTTCTTGTATCGTACGCGAAGATGCTATTGAACAACACGTCTCCCATTGGTCTGAAAATTTTATGTGCTTGAGAAGAATGCTGAGGAATTGAAATGTCGGATGCGTTAGACGCTGGACCGTTCCTTCGCGAAACTTCGAAAGTGGTGTCGCGGCTGAGATTGCACATGTACGAATTCTTGACGGTTTTGCACGTTGGACATGAAGTTTTGCGTCACTTCGCTGTTGCTCCTTGGTGTCCAGGCCGCCCTTCACTCAGAGCAGCGGCAGTAGGCCCATTCGAAGTTATACCGGGAAAATGATTGTGGTCCGAAAGATGGAGAAACCGCCTCAGGTTTGCCTCCATTTGTTTTCCTCATGGCTACCTTCGCTTCTTGTCCTCCCTGTCCTTCGTTACTGAAAGGCCACACTGTTATCAAACCTGTAGGTCGTTTGCTCCTGCAATTCAATCCAATGTCAACTTTTTGCTCGTTTTCAGGTAGAGATCTCGACCTTGATCCTATCGATCGACGATAACTCCTGCAGAAGCGGCGCCCTCTCGCATTCTCAGAGGAATCACTGATATGCGCCTATGCACAATCTGCGGCGCGGACGAGACAAGACAATACCCTGCCAATGCTCCAAGAAGCAATCTCCTGTGCTACTCCTGCCTAGAACTCAAGAATCTTGAAGCCCAGATTGCCGACATCGACCTTTTCAAGTCCAACCACACAGATGACTACTTCACCCACCGATTCCCTCCAGAAATCGCTTCCCACATCTTCGAGCTTGCCATCTCGAGCCCAGAAACTCCTGAGCACAAGCATCTCAGCCCTCTGACTCTCGGTGTTGTATCGAGAAGGTGGCACGAGATCGCGTGGTCGACGCCGGGGTTGTGGACGCAGGTCTCCGTCAACCTCAAGGCGTTCTTTGACCGCCCAAAGGAGCTTCTCCTGCGGTGGATTGAACGAACCGGCCAACTTCCCCTCTCGATTCACATATTCTACGATTACGATGTGTCGGCCCAACACGCCGCAAGCTTCACGGATGTGTTCGGGATCATCAATGAGCACGCTTCGCGCTGGGAGACGTTGAGCCTCAGGATGCCGTTCTCGCTGTACCCTCGTCTCCGTTCCAAGCGCGACAAAGTACCGCTCCTCAAACACATCACCATTCAGCCGCCCCGTTTCATCGAGGACTATGTGTTCGACTACAAAGGGGAAATCCTTGATGTCTGCGCCGTTCCTCCTCTTCCTCAGACCGTCATGATCAGAGAATCTCCATTCACTTCAATCCGTATTGATTGGTCCAACGTCACGACGCTGTATTTCAGCCAAATTTCCGTCAGTGATTGTCTGCGCCTCTTCCAGCAGGCTCCGCAGATATCTCAATGCTCGATCGACATTACCCACAGCGACTCGCATGTCCGCTGTCCTGCTTTGAACCCTATCACCCTCCCTCACCTAACGAAATTGCATATTCACTTTATCACCAGTGACGTGACAGTGGCGGGTACTTTCCTCGACAGCATCACCCTTCCAGCACTGACGCACCTCGAATACAACGAGGCAGTTGATTATATAGCTCTGGCTGCGCTGCTCGCTCGCTCATCGTGCCCTCTCATCCACCTCAACATCGGGTATTTCAAGGACCGTATGCCGTCGACTCAAAGCCTCCTTCAGGTATTGCACACCAGTCTGAGCCTCGAAGACCTTCACATCAAGATGACGCAGCTGCCAAAGGACTTTTTCGATTCTCTTTCAGTTCCTCCGGGTAACAACCTCTCCGACCGAGCTATATTACTCCCTCGGCTGCAAAGTTTTTCTTATCGTGGCAAGTTAACATTCGATTGGATCTCATTCATCAACTGCCTCGACTCGAGACTGTTCATCCAAGGAGAGGGTGGCGGGCCTTTGCTTCACTCGATCGACCTGACGTTCTATACCATTCGGCGGCACTCGAATCCGCTATTGTACTACATCGATGAGGGAGCAGCAGCTCGCATTCGCCGCTTTCAAGTTGAGCGCGGGATAGAGGTGCGAATCATGAATGGCTTGGAGGATATGCTGCAGTATTCGATAGAGGCGAGTACTCGTTGATTATGGTCCATTGTAGACACTTGATACGCACACACTATGGCGTACGTCCAACTCGAGTTGTCTAGTAGATAAAACATTAATCTATTTCGTGACTAGTATTAGATTATGGTGTACGAGCTACGAAAGCGAACAAAATCGGGCTCGAATCCTTTCGCTGGTATCGCCGGCTACCCGACCTGCCCCAACCCCTGCTTGTACACACTCTCCCCAGGGTCCGCAGCCAAGGCTAGCTTCTCGTTCATGAGCACCCGCTTCATCGCATATCTTCTCGTTGCCAGATCTCCGCTTGAGTTCTGTCACCGAAACACCCACCGGGGCGACACCTATCCACAACCTCAGACGCCTGTCATCCACTCCATTCGACGTTGGTGCTGCCGTTGTTGGCGCGGAAGAGTCGTTTGTCTTGCCCTTCGGGTCTCCAGTAGTGTTCGAACCGGCACCGTCCTTTGGAGGCTTGGGCTCCGCCTCAACGCTTGCAGCGATCTACTCCGCGATGTTGAGTGTCTTCTCAGCGTCCTCCGCTGGCGTGTGCATGTCCTTGCTCGTCGATGAGCGAGAGGATGAGCCCCGAGGTTGTTGAGCTCGGTAGTTCAAGTTCGCTGATGGGTACTAAGGACGGTTCATGTAGTCAGATACAAGCGAACAAGGACGAAAAGAGATGGGAGGAACGTACGTACTTCGTAACCAAATTCACAATCAGTAAACACTCCGCCAACACCACCCAACCGTCTTCAACGTCTTGCCCAATGCTTCGTACTCCTTCGCGACCTCCATCCCTGGCTACCGGAACACCAACTTCCTTGGTCCTCGATCGACCTGACGACGCCGACACGGGGCCACCCGCCGAGCGGAGACGTTGACTCAGCAGTCCAGCCGTCATTCGCGTTCGTCGTTGATATTGGCCATCCGAAGAGGTTGGATTTGTAACTGAGATTCATTTTGTGGATAGGTAGGCAGGAGTTTGGTGGTACTTCAATGCTTGTTCCTTCTGAGCGAGCTCATGGTCCAGGGCGAAGGAGGCTGCTTGATGGGTGATCCGGACGCTGTAGGCGGGGAAGATGTTATAGGCGGAGAAGACGCTGTAGGGGGAAAAGTGGCCGTAGATTCGTGTGTGGGCGAAGGCTTGGGCAAGGGTCTGATGAAAAGGGCAAAAAAGTAAATATATGCACTCATATACCGGTGGCCAGAGCTTACCCGTTCGGCTTCGTTGGATCCACTTTGAGTGATAGCAACCTATGAACGAACGATACGATAGTCAGTCAAACTGCGCAGCAAATCTGAAGAACGATGTTACCCGCACGAGCTCGCGTGGCATGGCCGGCTTCATCTTCTACGCCCTCATATAAACTTCGTGCAGACGGAGACGCATAGCGGAACTGTGGATAACACTGGATCAGCACGGAGAAGCCAGATCGACAGAAAGGAGGGAAAACGTACATAGAACCTTCTTGACCTCTCTATCTACCAACGACACACTACTGACTGGAACCCACTCCGAAAATGACCTTCGTGTCGGTAACCTTTATCTGCAGCCACGCCACACCCCCCAGCACCTCCCAGCCTTCTCAACCTCCTCAAGAGCACCACCGTGCATGATATCATTCACCTTCTTCATCCGCGACCGGGAGTTGTCGTTGGAGTTGTCCCCGCTGCACGTGTGGTAGATGACGCCGATGATTTTTGGTTGGACGACGAGATCTTTCTTGACGTTCGCCGGAGCGATTTTCTTGAGGGTAGACGTTAAAGATGGGGCGGTCGAGGCTTTTGAGGTGCAAGCATTCGTCTTCGGCATTAGAAGGTGGATTCCATGAACGTCCGCGATGAGGCGCACAGTGGAACTGTTTGAATCGCACCCAGTCAGCACAGACGCGAAAAAATCGAGAACGAACAGAAAACCATACGTGGCTCCTCCCTCCGAACCTCTATCGACGAACGCAAACCTTCGTTCGCTGAAACCATCCTCTCCGGGCCTTTCCACTCCTAGCCTCGGTTCAAAGGGCTGCTAACCAGAAAACCCGGCGCAGAAATGAGATTTAAGTACGTGGTCTGGATCTACAGCGCCGCCGCACCTCCCAACCTGCCAGCCCATACTCGACGACCCAGACTTCCCGAATGCTTCCACGACCCCATCCTTGACCATATCGTGTAGCTTCTGTATGCGCATTGGATAACCGATACCGTCGTCGTAGATATAGTAGACGACGCCGACGGTGAATGTTTGGACGATGAGGGCTTTCTTGACGCTCGCCAGGCGAGTTCTCCAGAGTTGAGCAACGTTGAGGGTGGCGCAGTCGGAGCTGCCAACCTTCAAGCTGCATCTTCTGCATTATAGGCTAGATTCCGTGCTCGTCCGCGATCAACGCCCACAGCGGGTCTGTTCCGATCCCATGCAGTCAGCAACGACAAGAGAAGACTGAGAACGAATGGAAGAAACGTACGTAGCTCCTCCTCCCGAACCTCTCTATCGACCAACGCCACGGCCTCACTCGAGTGGACCCCCTTCTCCGGCTTCTTTGCCTCGGCTCGCCACGCTGCGGACAAGGAATTGCAGCCTGAAGACACCTGGGGTGGTGTCCCATCTCCCAGCCGCATTCCGAAGATTCAAACTTCCCCGATGCTTGCACAGCCGCGGTATCGTGTAGATCGAGTAGCTTGTTGATGCTGGGTGGATGAATGGCACTGTATGCGGTCTACGTATAGTAGGAGATAAGGCGACGATGACTGCTTGGACGATGGGAACTTTCTCGACGTCGGTCAGGGCTAGCTTCTTGAGGGTCGACATTAGAGTCGGCGAAACCGGCGCTGGTGAACCGGCTGGCTGGAGGAGCGAAGAGACACCCAGCAACGCGCATTGACGGCTGCCCAATCTTGGTTCATCGTCCAGCAGGAAGCCCGAGCGTCGAGGACCGTGGCCAAAAGGGCGACTTGCTGGTGCCCGTTATCCGTCGCTAGCCGATGGAGCTTTTGTGCGGCGCCAGACCCACAGGCGGCGTATGGATGGCGAGTGGTGGCCAGTGTTGTTGGTGTCTGGGGTAATAGCCGGGACGCGGGTAAGGTAGGCGAGGTGGGCGAAGTAATGGACGTGGGGCGGGTCGGAGGGAAGGTGCAGTTGGCCAAATGCTTTTGGAGGGTTTCGGGCTAAGCACAGGTCATCACCATGCAGTCTAAGGGAGAGTCTAGGAGAAAGGTGCGTAGGTTAGGTCTTGTAGACGCAGAGGGGCGGCTACCGTAAGACGAACAGACGTACCGCTTTCGTGGCCGCCCCTTCCACTTTGCTCTCCACGCCTCGTTTGTTCATCACAATCCGAATTCTTACTCCCACTAGATTTATTCAAGTAGAACATCCTGTGACTAAACGTAGAGCAGGTAGTGTCCAGCATTTTAGCGGAATGGGTTGCGTCTAGAGAAGGGTGTGTGTGCGGTGTTTGCGAGTCGGAGGATGCGCCAGGATCGGAGTTTGCATTGAAAGGAGGAGTATTGAGGGCGGTAGGCGTGTAATTTCTAGACAGCTTTCCCGTCGTGGATTGTCGTGTGCGGATGGGTTCTCGTCGAAGGAGCAAGTCAAGGGTCACGCTCTGTGACCAGTTGGCACTGACACGATTAGATTACACTGCGGACATTGGCGCATAAAGTCGATGGCATTTATTTAGAATTTATCCAGACTTTATGGAAAAATGACTTCTACATAGATTCTGTGACTTTATTCGCCGGCGGTTCCATGATTTCGGGTCGACGAATCTGAAAGGAGATTCCTGAGTGCAACATGAGGCCTCGACGAGATTTCGTCCCGACCAACATATCACACCCAAAACTCACTTTCAAGCTCTGAATCTTTGGACAGCAACAGTATGTTAATTCACTAGCCAGGTGGACAAATTGTCTTTCAACAGAGAGCCATCTGACGCGCAGAATTGGACTGTTTTACCCTCAAGTGATCAAGATCTCGAAAAGAGCCTCGAGGCCCTTGGCACCGACTTTATGCAAACCTTAGGCGGAATTTATGTAGAATTTACTCGTAAAAGAAGTCCTCAATAAAATCCGCATAAAGTCATTGACTTTATGCGCCATTGCCCGCAGTGTTAGATCTGCGTAAACGGTTCGGGCACGTCCTCCCTTGATCCCTCGATTCCACTGCCAGTCCTTCTTGAGGAAAAGACCGACGTGACCACATTGCTCTTGCAGAAGTTGAAACAAAGTGAAAAAGGTCAAATATCATTCAATCGGCGTGAAACAAGACGAACAGGACCCTAAGTCACCTCGATCCTCAAAATAAGGGCACCTCAATCGAATCACAGATTCTAATGTCCACCCCACTCTCCTTGACCAACTTCAGGCTCGCGATGACTCCTGGATCGACCGGTTCTAACACGTCCCACTCAAGTCTATGGAGGTGGTCTGGGTCGGCAATGTCAAGCCAGAATTTCGAAAGCGGTCGACGATGCCATTCCGAATTCTCGGGCTCTGAGAGGAAGATGGGCGGAATGCCTTCCCATTCAAACGAGGGGGTAGACACGAGGGTCAGCGAGGAGAGATGGGGCAGAAATGAGTTGCGTGAGTTGGCGGGATCGAAGAACGCCGTTGAACTGAGACGGGCGAAGAATGAATCGTCAATGTAGGTACCATCGACCGAAAGTTTGTCGAGCAGAGGGGTGTTTTCCAGGAGCTCGAGGAGTCCGTCAGTTCCGCTTCCTGGATCCTGGATAGTAAGGCTCGTCAACATGCAACCCGACCGAACGACCATGGCTGATACGGCGTCCAACGGCGCCTTTATGTACACTTTTGAGAGAGCGGGAACAGTAAGAGCGTCGATAAGGACTGCAGGGACATCGCTCCATTGAACATGGAGCGACTGAAGGGAGCGGAGCACGAGGGATTGAGGCGGGGCGGTGATGTCCTCAAAGTCGGAGCTGTCGATAGTTTGAATGGTGCACTCGACTAAATTTTCGGCGTATTGGAAGAGCTGGAGGACCTCACGGAGGGGGAGATAGGTGACCGTGATATGCGTAACGGTGTCCCATGCGATCGACACCGAGTCAAAGCGAATGCGATTCAGGCTGACATGTGTTGGCCGAGGTACAGAATTTGTCAACATGAACACCGGTGCGGTGGAGTCGATGGTTGAAATATCGAGCCTGCGTAACAATGGTGCGCCGGACCCATCACCCTGGAGAAGGCCCAGGAAAGAGGAATGAACACGAGCGTAAACGGTCTGCCATTGACTGGAATGCTTGTTGATGGCGGCGAAGATGGGTGTTGCGTCGAAGTTCGCCCATTCTGACTTGTCTACTCTCCACCTGGTCGGCTGGTAGATGTCGAGGGTGAGTGGCAGGCTTCCTGTACGTGCGAGCCACGCGCTGGTGATCTGCGCATAGAGTGGGACGTTCCTTCGGTGAATCTTGATCGACACCCTCGTCCACAACTGCGGTGTGGATCGCGCAATCCTGGCCCAGCGCCGGCATACCTCGCTCAGGGTGAACCCTGTAGGCTTTGTTCGCAATCCGCATAGCGAACGGCGTGCTTTGTACGAGACAGTGGTCGGACCTCCATCTCGCATACAAAAACAGAAGATGCGGGAGAGGATTTCGAGGGGTAGATGATGGACGAGTTCGTCGTGGAACTCGTTCCGCTGGAGCTTGATGTCGCATCGCTCTTGGTAGAGTTGCTTCAATATTGCTCTTGTTTCCAAGATCCTCGTGTCAACTGCGCCGAGTCGGACGCAAGGAGGGCACGGATGATGGCTGGGAGTCCTGCACTCGCGGCCGGAGATGTCCACCTCCTCTACATTTCCAGAGATGCCACACACTTCACAGGGGCGAAATTCGAACGGATCCACGACAGTTCTGGCTTGTTGGGGCATTGGATTCTGAGAATAGGGTAAGACAATATGTTATTAGGACGTTCAGGGAAATCACACCTGCAGGTAATATCGATAGACCGTTCGGTTTGTACCAACGTCGACTCTCGAGTCTCGAGACAGGAGCGTGAAAAATTCCGCGAGTATGTCACAGTCATGTGAGCTTTCCGCAGTCACGCACTGCGCCCGCATTCTTTGCGCGTTGAACGTTCTACGTTCTGGGATATCGAGTGCTAAATAGTCCACAAATACTAGAAAAATGGTCGAAAGATGGATATTCTAATGTCCAGTACCTGCTAATTACTAGCCCCTAAGTATTAAGTTAGACGTCAAAGCACGGAATGCAAAGCTGCCAAGTATGATTGAGCGAGGAATTATGACGACATCGTGCTCCCATCCGTAGCAGAAATCGAATCGACGCTCGGGGAGAATGCAGACTGAGCAATCTATGAACGAAGTTAGGACACTTGTTGGAGAGAATGGTTTGGGGCTCCACGTCTTCAGCATAAGACTTTTGAAGGCGAGGATGTGTAGACAGGGGAGGCACACCTCACCAAGAAGGAGAGAGCGCAGTCTCAGGGCTCTACAAAGGCACGGATTGCAATTCAACGCGCTGAAGGGGTGCATTTATGATGGTACGCATGATGGTATGCATTGCAAGAGTTTGAAGCCTTCAAGGGGAAGGAGAAACAACAACGCTCCTGATTTTGAGAACATGGAGAGGGAGATTTAAGCGTTTACGCGTTACGACCCGCTCCGGTATGAGCGACGCAAGAGTGGACACTCAAGCGCCTGGGCACAGATCTAGAGATACGTAGGTGCATTTTGTTCCTCGGACTAACATCGGCCCCATTGTTTACGAATATTGGCGTAGATTTTTTTTTCGTCGAACTACTCCCACTGCGTCCGTTATGCTCGGAGACTTCTCCTTCTGAGTTCTCCCTAATCCAAATAAAGAATAAATTTCCATTTTGGGTAGATTTGCGGCGAACTCCGAAGTCGGGAGAATCTCACTGCACCGGTACTCGAATCCCTTGAAGATTGTAGCTGCGTAGCATCTTTATGCATTTCCCAGTGCTAAGGTGGGTTTTCAGACTGGAGTCGGAGAAAAGCGCGGCCAAATGCACACGATGCCTCATCAGTCAACGTCCAGTCCATGTTCAATCCCGTTCAAACTCGCATACATCCACACACTTTCCGGCCACAGGAATGTCATGACACGTCTTGCGTTAAACAATTGGTTCGGTGGGTGAGGTATTCGTGCATGGCGTAGTCTTCGACTTGTGAAGTTAACCTAAAGTGAACCCAACTGTCTTCGAATAATTCAATTACTAAAGTAGTTCATTCATGCAAGTCGTACATCGCACGCCCAAAGAGGGACGACGCTGTCGTAGGACCCATTGGTCATGAGAGAAGATGCTGTGGCGCGGTTCAAGATCTGTTCGCGGATGGGTCCTAAACGTTCAAACGTTCGAGAATTAGTAATCATTTATCTTTCAGAAAAGAAAGGAAAGAACATACTTCGTGACCGAGAACTCCTTCGCCAAACACGCCATCAACGCCATTCAACCGCCTTCAACGTCCCGCTCGAGCCTGAACGATCTCTCGCAGCACTTCCAACACCTCCCTCTCCTCTTCGTCCTCGATCAGCCTTCTGACGCCGACACTGAGCCAGGTGTCACGCATACAAGCG
This sequence comes from Cyclocybe aegerita, assembly GCA_902728275.1. Taxonomy (NCBI): domain Eukaryota; kingdom Fungi; phylum Basidiomycota; class Agaricomycetes; order Agaricales; family Hemipholiotaceae; genus Cyclocybe; species Cyclocybe aegerita. The sequence goes on along the minus strand of CACVBS010000046.1, from coordinate 1,441,304 downwards.
AAGACCTTGACTCAACAGTCGCCACAGCCCTCATTCAAGTTCATCGTTGATATTGGAGGTAGAACATGGGGCTGGAATTCGCTTCGCGAATAGTTAGCCAGTGGCTGGATAGCACTTCAACATCCGATGTTCATTCCGTCGGAGAGAGCGCATATACAAGATGTGCTTGATGAGGGTGGATACGGACGCTGTAGACGGAGTCAAGGTCGTCAATTCGTGTGTGGGCGATGACTTGGGCGATATTCTGCGAAAAAGGAAAAAAAAAGTGTGAGTATGTGCACGAACGTAAGAGTGGCGACGGCTTACCTGTTCAATGTCGTTGAATTTATCCCAAGTGACGGCGACCTACAGGCAAATGATACGATAGTCAGTTGAATTGCAGAGGAAGTTCGAAGAACGATGTTACCCCCCTACGAGCTCGCATCGCATGTCGGTCTTCATCTTCTGGATCCTCGTGTAGATTTCGTGCAGATCGACGGCGGAGGCCCAGAACGAAACTGCTCGTAACATCGAATCAACACGGAGGGGACAGGTTGAAAGAGAGGAGGGAAAACGTACGTGGAACCTCCTTCACCTCTTTATCAACCAACACCGCGCTGTCGACCTGTACTCAGTCCGGACCGCGATGTTGGGCGTCTTCTCAGTGTGCTCTGCCGACATATGGATGTTCTTGCTTGTCGATGAGCGAGAGGATGAGGTTGTCGCAGCGCTGAGTAGTTGGAGTGTTGTTCGTAGATAGGCGCTAACGACGGTTCATGTAGTTAGATGCGATTGACCAAAGACAAAAAGAGACTAAAGGAAAGTACTTCATCACGGAAACTTCCATCAGCAAATGCACCGCCAACCGCCCAACCGTCTGCAACGTCTAGACCAAGCCCCAACGTGTCACTCGTACGAGCCTAGACGTTGTCCCAGCAGTCGCGACAGCCGTCATCCATGTCCGTCGTGGGTATTGGCCATCCCATCGACCTGGAAGAGGTTGGAGGTCGTGGCTGAGATTCGCGATAGGCAGCGGCTGGATCGTACCTCAACGTTTAATGACCTTTCCGTTCGAGAGAGCGCATGTGCGGGATGTGCTTGATGGAGGGCAGACAGGCGCAGGAGGCGGAGAAGTGGCCGTAGGTTCGTGTGTGGGCGAAGGCTTGGGCAAGGGTCTGGTGAAAAGGGCAAAAATGTAAATATGTGCACTCCAGTGTCGACGCACTCGTCTAGGCCGTCGATGACGATGAGTGGAGGGAGGGTGAAGTAGCCATCGTAATTAATAGCTTGTAGTAGAGGATCGACAACTAAAGATCGAAGTTGAGTGTCGAGAGAGCGGTGGAAGATGGTGGGATCAGCAATGATGTTCTGGTTTATACACCACTTGAGTTAAGGCGAATACAGGGCGATCTGATAGGAAATGGTAGTGACGAGTCGAGATCGATTATTCCTTGTAGGGACAGTCCTCGAGGAGAAGAAGCTCGCGAGCAAAAGACCACGAGAGTAGAACCACTCGGCGATCGTCTGCAGAATCGCTGATTTGCCCACCCCAGCGGACCCATACAACCAGAAAGCGCGAAGCTCGGCGGGCTCGAGGGTCTCAATCCAAGCAATGAGTTTGTCGAGGACAGCTTGACGCGTAAGGGGGTGGCATCTCGGCCGGTAGGTCGTATCGTTCATCTGAGTTGTGAAATGCGCCTGGAGCAATGCGTTTACGAAGGAGCTTGATACCTAGCACACATTGGAGGGATCGTAAGCGCTGAACGCAATTTTTGACCGCCATCGGAGGCGCACTCACCGCGCCAGGGGTCACTATTGTGATTATGGATGTCACCATTGACTTCAATGAACGAGCAGTCGGTTAAAGCCAAGTTGCGGGAGTGGGCGAACATTGGGGACCACTGGCGAGCACTGAGCGCACAGGGAGCTGGGGGAGAGACTCGGACCAGGACTTTAATGGTCTCGTTTTGAAGCCGGCATGTTTCCTCATTCAGTCTCGAGGCGATAAAGATTGCTATGCGTCTATTTGTGGTGAGGCAGTACCCTTCCAAACTCCGATGCAATGAGCACAGAGAGCGCGCCGGGTCCACCTCATTGATGAAATGAGTTAACTAAACCGTGGCCAGGAACGAAGAAGGCGTGGTAGATATGGCGCCGACGGCCTACTCGCCCAGTGTAGACGACGAGCTGAAATGGGAGAAACGCGGGCGGAGCGCACCTGGCAGCTGCGTTCGCTGACGTAGCACGGTTCAGGACTGAAATACACGAGTACAGAAGTTTATGTCTTACTCGTCGTCGCACGTCGCCGTTCTCTAGACGTACAGCGTGCTTCCGGCAGCCTGTGCTCGAGAAAACAAGATAAGAGAGGCTCTTCCCATTCGACAAAAATAGAAAGTTACTTCGATTGATTTTGCAGACCTCCTTGGACCTTCATACCCAGAATCACCCCCACCTCCACCCCGTGCTCGCATCCGATGCGTCGCTCCTTCGAGCTTTGTCTTTATTCTATCATCTGTACACACGTTCCGCGCAATATTCCGCATACAGCTTCAGTCGCTGACCTTAGGAAAGAGGGTAGGAAGTCGTGCGTGAATGTATGCGACGAAGGTACCCACCCTGGTCTCTCGTTGCCTTCCAGCTCGAGACGCACCTCGCCACGTCGGCCTTGAACCTCGAGAGTCAAGCTTGAGCCTTGAATTGCGAACCTTCGCCTCGAGTCGGTGAGTGTTGAGTGCTGTGTATTTTGCCTTTCTCATTGAGAATCTTGGGCGTGCTCGACGCGAATGATGTCTCTGCCCTCCAGGAGCTAGAAAAAAAATTGACATGTAAGGGATCTACACAGCGTTTACGAAGCCAACACTCACGGTATCCTTTCTAGCTTTCCCGGTCGCCGAATGTACCCCCAGATACCGACTTCCTCTGCCGCCAACTTTGCACAGACACCGTTCTAACGGCAACGTTTCGCGCCATTGATCCCTGGAGCTTGGATATCACGAGCCTGCCGAGGAAGAGACTCCAGGAACTAGGGCTTGGGGTTGATGACGAACAACCGCCCTTGTAGATGTAGATCGTGGCCTTCGAAATGTGGAGGCTGCCAGCGGCGTCGATGAAGATGAGCTACGGGAGCAAGGTAAGCATTCGCGAGTTCGTATAGATGATGCAGATACTTACCGGTACCGGACCCGATTCGCTTCACCTCCCAAAACACCGTCCTCCAAGATCTCCTTGTGCGCACGATCTCGGCTCTGCTGACTCCATTTTCATAGTCGTGCTCGGGTTCCGCTAGCGTTGTGGAAATGAAGGGTAAGTCGAGCTTTTGTTGGAGCTGCCCGCCCCAAGGAAGGGAGACGGCAGCGCTAGATGGCCATTGAATATTGAAGACGCGCGACATGAGGTTGAGCAGCCAGGAACAGTGACGTCGAGGACGTGACGTGGGAGAGCAGGAGGTGAGGGAAGGAACTGACGGCTGCAATGGAAGACGGGGTCATAGAGATGCAGGGAAGGCAGCAGGAGAGATAATCGCAATGGGATTTATGATCGAGGGACACGCAAGTTGAAGGGACACGTTGAGGTGACTAGTGAGTCGATGAGAGTTCTTCTAATCTAATCTAATCTAATCAATCTGGTGCACAGGTTGTTTCCCACGCCCCATGATTTATTCCGAAAACGACTCACCAGCACCTCTTTGCCTCCGTACCTCATCGCGTCTTCCAGCACACTGCGCTCCTTTCGGAGCTCGTTGCGACTTTTTCTGATCCTGCCGTCATCGTGAACCAACTGCCCTGGTCTTCTCAGAGGGTACGTGAGTTTTTCTGGATAATATTCCCCCATGCCCAGTACCTTTTCCCCGATTTGCTCCTTTTATGTTGTTATTCACCTATCGTGTTCATATGCATGACTTTGGAGCAAGTTTCAGAGGGTTCTTCGACCCTCACCTTTGCCTTCGAGCCTACGTCACTGCCATTGTTCTCCTTGCTCCGTCCTGACTTTGCGTTCCTCTCCCACAGGTTCTCGCTCTCTCCGACAAATCGAATCTTAACACTGGGTAATTCTGCTTCTCCGTCAACGCCTCTTCTCCCATTTTCCTTTGGTTCTCCCGGTCAGTCGTCCCATTCGAACCTCCTTCCACGCTGTCATCGTTCTTATTTCAGCATTTAGATCGTACTTTGCAACGTGCAAGTCCAGCACATCGATGACTTGGAACAGCAAAGACCTCGTTCAGGCGTTTGTAGTCGCTAGCGACGTCCGCATTGCTATTCGATCGCAAGAGACGTAGAAGACCGGCCTCACACGCTTTCGCTTTTCGAATGACCATTTCTTCATGCCGTGCATTTTGGGCCTTGGATCTACTACTCGTCTTACTCCAGGCTAATATCTCCGTTTGCAATCTAGATTCGTCCACGTTGCGCGTTGGCCCAGTCCATCCCAAAAACGACACTCCGTGCCTATACCAAGCGTGCTTCGGGTCCCACCCACTTCCTCCTCGTCTTCGAGCCGACTTCATGAAGAGCGGAGCCGGAGACTCGCGTGGTTATTCGTACGAGTGTCTAGCCTGAGATGTGTTCTAGGACTCTTCGACTCCCAAATGAACGTGCGTTATTCTCGTGTAATTCTCTCAACAACGCTCAGCGACCTCTGGGCGTGATTCAGGTCTCAAAAATCCTGATCCCTTTTGGAACTTGGCGATATGAGTCCTGGAAAACATCGCGTACGCGATTGCTCGTCGTTCCTAGAACGCCTTCGTCCGGGGAGATATCGGGCGCGACTGATGGCCATGCGCGATGCGCAGCGGAGTATTTCCCAGCTTCGAATACTAATTTACGCTAAGAAATCAATATGTGTGCAAGCTGCACGGCTTAAAAACGTCCTACAATTTGTGCTCGATCTCGCATTATCTTCGTCCACCAGGGTATTATAATTTATTGGAACGAGAAATTCGAAGCTCCGTCTGATATCCCAAAAGTCGTGTAGAAATAGTCGCCGGCTTGCTGAATAAGGTATAGAGAGCAAGTCAGAAGGACGGAAGCCCATGATCGTAAATTCTGAGCGCACACAGTAGAAAATATGCCAAAGTGGTTCGAACTTGACTGAGATGAGAAGGACCAGTGGAAGCCGGGCCGGCGCCAGGTTCCCCACTTGGAACTTGAGCTTGAACTGCTCACACGTTGCTCTCGCGTTTCATATTCCAGCAACCGTGTAGGATCGTCGTTATCCAATCGCATAGTTCAAGACTTTGTATCCCTCAACGACGCTTTTCGTGCCTCGAAGACAGGTTTCGACCAGACGTTGACGAAACTCAATCGTAAGCCAGTTCTCCTTCGATCTACATAACCTCGTTCTTCTGCTATCTGACTGTTTTTAACCTTTAGAAGTATATCAAATCCCGTACCGCAAGTGCTAATGGAACATCACCAGACGGCTCTGGCACCGTGCAAACTTGCTGCAGGAAAACCTTGTCCGCAATGCACAGACCTCCAGCGATTTCGTAGCAAACAGGGAAGAAATCCAAATCCTCCCCCGTCTGGAGAAGAAAGACTCCGCGCAATATACTCAGCCATCAACTACTCTCACGATCCTTTCATCCACAAACTTCCCCTCGAAATCGCTTCTGAGATCTTCACGCACTGCCTCGTCTATCTCCACTCCAAACCAGACTCATCTGTGGAGAGGGCTGCACCGCTGGTTCTCGGTGCGGTCTGTAGAACGTGGCGCCAGATCGCTTGGTCGACACCCAAGCTATGGAATTCCATGTTCTTCGAGGTGTCCAGTGATCGGTACGACAATGATGGGTTGCGCATGGAGTTGGTTCGAGACTGGCTAGCGCGATCCGGTTGTCATCCACTCTATATCACTATCCGAGTGCATAGGGAAGCGACAGTCGCCTCACTTGCGCCACTCTTTCCTCTTGTTGATCTGCTCGACTCGTACGCGAGCAGGTGGCAAGTGTTGAGCCTACATGCACCGTCCGCACTTCTCTCTCGGTTCAACTCCCCTTTGTCGATACCTCAAGGTGCTGGGCTTACGGAATTGTCGATCAAACCATCAAATTATCCGGTAGTGCACTCTATCGACCTCATGTCTATAACGGCCACCCTCTCAAAGTTGACAATAGCACTTATCCCCCCACTCCTCATCCACATCCACTTCGACGCCTCACGCACATATCTGCTACTAATATATACTCTAGTGGATGCATGGAGCTACTCCGCCTTGCACCGCAGCTCGAGGAATGCACCTTCAACATGATGGAAACTACAGAGCCGGGTGATCCCGATCCGCCCACCAACAATATTGCCATGCCCAATCTTCGGGCGCTGTTCTTCGGAGCCAACTGCGAAGATCGGTTGGATGTATTTTTGGTCAAGCTCTACCTACCTGTCCTGGAAGAACTTCACATTGACTCCATCACCAATCTTGAACCGCCCATCGACCTAGTGTCCCACTTTGCGAGGTGGCGTTGTCCGCTCAGGAGACTGCTGCTGAGCGACCACGAAACACAACAGATGGTCATGAAGAGGGTGCTCTTGCAAGTACCGACGCTCGAATACCTGCACCTGTCTTCATCGGAGAACAATCCTGCCGCGTGCGATGTCCTCTATGCACTTGCTGACCGCCTTGGTTCAGCCGACGGCACTGTGTCATTCCTTCCTCGCCTCAAGACGTTCGAATCCTTCAATACCCCCCCTACCTTCTCGTGGGATGTGATTCCAAGGATCTTCAGTGTATCTTTTGACGGTGTGGATCCGATTTCCCCAGCCAGCCTTCCACCACGACCGGTTCTACAGCGTGTCATCATTCACGTTAATCCGGAACCGGATACAAACGAAGTGGATCAGGAAACGATGCGGAGGTACCTTTATCTGAAAAGGATTGGAATCGAGCTGGACATTGACCCTCCTCTTTTGTCCTCTCATCACAGTAGTGTTTAACGGTCACTCATTTATGTAGGTATTCGTCGGGCTGCCGGGTGAACATAGACTATTTCGTCTGGGTACTCAGCAGGCGTTCGGTCACGAAGAAATCTTTTTTCCCGTCAGTTCTCATCCCTTCTGGTCATTCGGGAAATTTTGCTGTCTACCCGCTTCAGAGAGCGGTTCTTTACCTCCTCCAAGCACATTCTCGCCAAAGAATACTTTCGCCACCAAAATAATAAGATAACTTAATTTCTCTAGGTCATCAAATCTGACGTATTTTCTCCGTCCTTCGGACCAAAGCCAATTTCCCCGCTTAACTGACTACTAAGGGCTTCGTCGCTACGATCTCTTATGAGCGACTCGAATCACACCTAGAGTGTGGTTGAGAAGACTATACGAAAATAACATTGCATTTGGGCAAGCTTTGAACACCTTTTCCCCTGAGATACAGGTACGGAGAACGCTCCAATGTCGCCTCGTCATGCCCTAAGCTTAAGCAGCTCAAGGAAATGCGGTGCTGGATGTAATCATTCTTGCACCTGGGGAAGGTCTTCGATCACGTCACAGGGTGGTGGCGGTTATTCTGGGTGTGTTACGCGCTTGAGAGGCGGTGCGAGAGCTGAACATTGGGTGTTGAAGCGAAGAGCACCGTAGCTAATGCTGGATTTAAAATAGTTCGAGCTTCGTAGCCGCTCGATGTTTCTATGGGGGTGGACACTGGGCAGAGTGAAGGAACAATGAGTGGTAGAAGGTCATTCGCTACGCAAGAAACCAATTTAGATGTAATTGCGAGAGACGGAGACACGAAGGAAGTCTGCTTACCCGAATCCTTCTCGTCTTCTTCGAATGGATCATGTATGTCCCATGAACTTTGTCCTCGAAGCCGTCATTCACCACACAGTGCCCTATACATTGACAATGACGCCCCAAGCGGCGAGCAGCGGACCCCGCAGCTGGTCCTGCTGAAGAGCACCGCAATCCTGGGTTCGGAGTGACTCCGAGTCCAGATATCTTTTGTTGTGAGATTCATGACGAAGCTCGTGACTAAAACGACCAGGTCAGCGCAGACTTCCAGACGCATATTATGGAAGAAGGATGACGTCCCTGAGAGAATTGACAATTATGCTCGACTACCGAGCGAGCGACGTACATAGGTCGATCGAGCACGGTGCGGACGTTGAGTTGGTCGTTTATCCTGCGTTGAGGGTGGGCAACACGAGGGTGGGATGGTAAAACCTAATCAGACCCAGGAGGATGGATGACGACAATAAGTAACTTGACGCACTGTCGGCAGGTAGCAGCGCGGACCCGTGGCAGACAAGAAAATTTTCGCGGCTGAGAACTGAAAGAGATGCGAGTACAAGGGTTCTGACTCGAAGCTAGGGAAGAGCTTTTGATTCACTGTGGATGCACTCTACGATAAAGGAAGGGGCACGAACCTAATTCGAGTCTGGCAGCCTCGCAAACGTTCAATCCATGACTCGAATCTGCGGGAGAAGGTCACAATTCAGTAAGGGTGCACTGCAGGCCCTGGGATGATTCTGCCTAGGAGGATTCAAACCTAATTCCACGCAGCGGGCAGTGATAGCGAATGCTGATATCCACTGTGGGTACGACTGTGCATCAAACAGGAATATGCATCGTAAGAATCTCGGGCCAAGATGTATAGATGGCCCACAATCTGAGTTATGTAGTGTCATTCGGGGAATCGGTGATGAGGAGTGGCCGCTGCTCTAACGGCGGTCTAAGATCAACGGCGAACTCAATAAACTTTCAATGAGCTACGGTTGGAGTTCCAAGATCCAACCGAAGTGGTGTGAGGCCATCGAGGGTCCATAAATGCACATTCAGAGACGCGAGGCGGACTCCACGTCACGGAGCAGTTCTTGGATCAGAGAAAAGGTGTGAACACACTTTCAAACATTCGCAAAGAAGCTATCGGACCAACGTCCAACGCGTCCATCTTTAAACATCTCCCGTAACGTGTACCTCAGCACACTTCTCGAACAGGACTTTCTTCTCGGAGCAACGAGATGTATTGTTCGACAGGAGCTTGGGGTACGATACATAGAACGGCTGGAGTGGTGTACAGTTCGTTAATCTTCCGTCCTATCAATCTGAGGGGTGAGTCTTCATTAGCTTTTGACAACGAAAAGTGCTATGAATATATACGAACCCTGTCCGCAAAAGAAGGGAGTGTAAGAACTCAAATGTTCAGGCTGTTCCCTGAGCAAAAGCCTAGACAATTCGTCAGCTCCCGGTCCCCATCACGTCTCATTGAAGCCAACGCACCTAGCTCCTCACAGAGGCTTCGTCTCGTGCACGCAGGTAGCATGCTAGTCCTGTTCTCGATGTTCTCCCTAGTTCCTCAAACACTCAAAGAGCAGTAGCGTTGTTGTCTGCCCTCCTGGCGGCACACGCAGCCGATCCGAGGCCAATAGTTGAGCGTACGTAAAAAAAGCGCTGTCGAAGCCGCATTGGTGCTTTGAAAGCAATGGGGTATCGTTATGAAGGGACTCGAAGCTTTTCTGGACGTGGGCAAGGACTGGGGTAGCGAGGTAGTCCGTGCGACCCTAGCGGCGACGCAAAAAGGGCGACCATGGTGGAGAAGATGTAGAAGAGTTCGAGAGGCGCTACATCTCAGGTGGTCTGGTCGCTGTCGTCCCGTTTGTCGTGAGGAACGGAAGGCGTGGTAGTCGAACAGGGCGGAGTTCAAAAGTGAACATCTAATCTCGGACTTATCTTATCTACTAAGCGTGGACCCACAATGGACAAGAACGATTCTATTTATTACTGCTGGTAACATTTATTATTTGGTGGCACTGAATTCGCATTCACCCACCGATATTCTTCAGGATTTTCCCAGATTTTCCCGCGTTAGTACATTCGGCATTGCAGCATCTTGATTCGGCCCTCGCGTGTCAACTTTTCTGGTCGATGATAGAGTGACCTGGAACACTCTTGCTTCGGTTCTACTTATTCTTAGAAGAACCTGAATGCGACCGCTCCTGGGCCGATGACGAAAGAGGGTGCCCCCTCGACCCGCCGCTGGCTTCTTTCCAAGGGAAACTCCGCAAGCGTGCTACTTTAGTGGCTTTAAATCTTTCCACGCTATTGAACTTACCCGTTCTTCTTGTAATCTTGTTGGACCAGGATGGGATGGCGAAATAATCTGGATACCCTTTCCAATATTCCAGGAGACGTTGAAGAGCCCAAAGGCGCGTGAACCAAGCTGGCTATTTTCCATCTTTTTACGGCATTACACTATAGCATCACGCTTCTCACCGAATTCAAAATAGACGCTTTCATGAACATTCGCCGAGCCGTATACCAGGTGGTAGGCATCTTTCTCCTTTACGCCTTCTCACCGTGCAACTTCGCCGCTATCGCACCGCCGAATTTCAAAATGGACAAATCCGTCTTTGAGACGAACTCGCATGACCGGTTTCTTGTCGCTTCGTTGTCTAAAATCCGAGTCCTCGAAACACAGAGTACCTAAAATTTAGCAGTGGCCTCCCCAAGCAAATTTCGTTCCTGAAACTTGGTAATGTCAAGCTTTGATAATATTAGAGGATCCCACAGTTGAGGACGTCTGGACTGGTTTCTCCGCGTTGAGAGCCTGGACATCCTTTCGTTCCACGCTCTTCGAAAGAAGCCGTTCAACAAGGCTTTGACATTTGGAGGAAAGGACACTGCGCCATGCTCCATCCGATAATTCCGGGATCAATGTTAACGACATCTAAGTTGTTCTTCTTTCGGTCGAAGCACATGGCGCCAGTAGGATAGTTATAGATAGCAGACGATCCGGTTGAATCTACGGTGATATTCGACAGGGCCTCCTGTTGTCTATTGCCATCTACTTATGCGGCGGCTGGAGAAATGTGAAGCATATCGAAATGGCAAGGCGCGTTTTTGATTGTACAAAGAGTACTTGGGTCGGAGTAGCGCACCGTTGGCGCTGGGCAGGGGCAAGTAGCAGTGTTGTGCGATGTAGGTGGCTCGTGCAAGCGTGGCCCATTGGGAAGACGCCCCAGCGCAACAAAATCTATTTATTTCACTACACCGGTTCGGCACGGGGATTGAGTAGAAAATTATTGTCCGGTATACGGTCGCCTTACGTTCGAATGCGACTAAAGTTTCGAGACCCGCAGAAAACGTCGACGCGAACCCCGTCAATGTCGACTGGCGAACATGTTTTGTGCCCGTGTGGGCCCGAGTTTTCCTGGTTCTACGGGATGCCTTGGGCGGCAAGCAATACGAGCGGACTGCCCTCCAGAATCGAAAGCCTCAGTGGGATGCTACACTGGGTGCACGGCACCGTATTTGCAAGCCCAGAACGGGTGAATTTTGGATAAAAGTATGTTGTCGTGTTCACTGAACAATTAGTCTCTTTGTGTTTTCAAATTAGGGTAAAATCACAAAAGGGCTCATTTTTAGTGATAACAAACAGTTCGCAAAAAGAGATAAAAGTAGGGTAAGTCAAAGGGGCCAAAGGTCACCGTGCTTGCAGATCGTGCGCGGGTTCGCAAATGGTCTAAACGTATGGTGGCCCTAATTTCATTAGATTTGTTTGCTTACTTCGGCTAAAATTTGTATTGAGCTTTTTACTGTACTTGTAGCGTCTTTGAGCTTGCAAGTATGGTGCTGTGCACCCAGTGCTAGAAATTTCACGATGCAGTTGGGAGTCCATGAGACAAGCCTCGTCGAGGCTATAAAAACAAAAGAGAAGAGGAAGGAAATGCAATGAAAGCAACCCCTGCAGTCAAGAGCTACAGTTGTCTTTGCTCTCAGGCTCCTCAGTCCTGTTGAAACCTTCAGCACAACTTCCAACAATGAAATTCACCAACACTCTGCTCGCCGTCATTGTCGAATCCCCACCAGCAATGTGACTCTTTCCTATATATACGAGAGGGTTGCGTCTCCTTCTCGAGGCTTCCTCGTGCCCAACTTCCACAATCCTACAGGATAGCACAGTCCAAAGGTGTGCACACCGATTTCTCTGAGACGGACTTTCTTTTGGTCCACATTCTGTAGAAGGAGCCATTGGCGCAGGCGTTTACATTTGGAGGAGAGGACCCTCCGTCATGATCTATCCGATAAATGTTAGCATCCTGTAAGTCGTTCTTCTTCCCGTCCAGACACATGGTTCAAATAGAATAATTATAGATGATGGAGAACCCAGTTACACCCACGACGGTATTGAACTGGCAGGGTTTCTTCCTGTTATCTGCAGCAACATGTCTATGCTGCGACTTGAGAAACATGGCGCATATTGACAGGGAAAGGTGCATTTTTGATTACACAAAGAGGACTTGGGTACGCTGTCACATCCCATTCCTGAACCCATTGTTCCATTGTCCCATTGTTCATTGTTCTGGTTCATCAATGGGCTTTCCCTTCATTGTTCTATTCATTATTGTCCTTATTGTTCTCTGTCATTGTTCTGCTGGCATTCATTACATAACCTAGATCTTCTCCATTGTTCTCAATAGTATAAGTAGCTAGGTAGTGTACTGGATTCCCCAGCTTGAATCTCAACCTTGACAACCCCTCTGCTCTGTTGTTCATCCTCTGTCTCCTGGGCCTTGGCCAGGATGACTTCTTCTTGTCCCTTTGTCAAGACCAAGGCAGTTCCTGTAAATTGGGGACAACCAGATGATGTGTAGGGGCACAGCACAAGAGCATGCTGAGGCCAAGTCCCCCCCTCTGTTCAGGTCATTACATACGCTGGAGTAGTGAACCATGGACAGGACAAGTAGGACAGTTGTATGGTAGAGTGCAGGTGCGGCCCATTGGGGAAGGCGCCTAAGTGCCACATATCTATTTATATCATCACCTGGTCTCGGCATGGGGTCGAGTAAAAAAAAGTAGTGTCTAGTATACGGTTGTCTGACATTCGAATGAGACTAAACCTTTGAGGCCCGCAGGAAACATTGAAGCGAGGCCAGTCAGTGTCGGCTAGTGAGCGAGCGCCCTGTCCACGTAAGCCTGAACTTTCCTGGTTTTACGGGATGCCTTGGGCGGCAAGCATTGTGAGCGGACCGCCCTCGGAGATCGAAGAGTTAAGTTGGATGTTAACACTTCTACGATCCAGTTCAGACCTCATGTGACAAGCGTCGTCGAGGCTATAAAAACGATGAATGAAAGACACATAACGCATCGAAAAGCATTCCTGTAGTGAACAGTAAAGTCGTCTTCGCTTTCCTCTCAAAATTTGTTCACGAAACCCACTGTGTTGCAGGCTCTTTCAACCTCCGTTATCCAATGCCTACCACAACCCACAACAATGAAGTTCATCAATACTTTGCTTGCCGTCGTCGTCGCTGCCGTCTCCTCCCAGTCGGTCAACGCCTTTGACTGGGGTACTATGTGCAGTGACGCCAATTTCGTCGGTTCCTGCACTACCTACCAGGCTGATCCTAACCAGTGTGGTACGTCGACGTCCTTGTCCCATAATTCTGTTCCTCTGTTGTCGTGAATTAAATCCGGTGCTGACATCCTCTCTCCCAATTTTACAGTCAGCTTCACGGGCAGCAACACCTTCTGGAACGACATAGTCAGTTCCATCTCCATCGTTGGAGGTGCCCAGTGCATGTTCTCTGTGTATGCCTCTCCCTAGACTTGATTTCCTATCGCGTTGTCTAACATCGTTCCGACGATAGCAATGCTGGGTGCTCTGGAACTACTGACACCTTCCAGGCCGGGAGGCACAACACCGTCCCCCACAACGATCAGTACAGCTCTTTCCGTTGCATTTTCGTCGCCTAAACGGAAAGAATATGCGCAGGTGGGAAGAGGATCGTGGATTAGAAGTTGCAGAGTTAAACCAGATGCCTCATTCTACCACAGTCATGGTCATCACAGTTACTTCCCATTGAATTGAGACTCCAAATTGTATAATTGAATCCATGCACTTTGTACATATACTCTGTTCTGTGATTGTTACAATTAGCGATCTCCATTCCAGCCTGAGAGTTGGACATTAGGCATGAGCCTATCCGAAATTCCAAGGTGCTACCATTTCGAAGTGGATCCCGAGCAGCGTTGTATGGGACTCATTGAAAAGCTAAAATGGAAAAGGACATGGAATCAATAATGAGAACATAAGGAATATCGGTGGTAGTGCTACTGCTCAATATCACATAGAAGAACTGCGGATGAACCACAATAGAAGCCGCCACGACCTACCAAGCAAACTTGAAAGAGTGGAATTCTGCCGTAAGCACACGAGAAGACTTTACATGGGCAAGATACACAGGAAGTCCTAGATCATCAATCTACGTTGTATGACTCTGTAGCTGAGATTCGTCGGGGATTTCATACTTTCCAGGTCTACTATGGAAATAGCTCATGAGGCCGGGAACACTTACGAGAGCTAAAATCACAGCAATTTCTCGATACAGTCGAAGCAGAGCCGATGATTCAGGAAAAATGGGTGAGCATGAAACGCGAAGTTGTACGAGCGTACGAACGTAGGAATATTAATCAGAGGAGTTGACTGTCCTCATCTTATCTCGGGGTCTCGGAGATTTACAGTCCCGGAGCCGAGGACCGACGTAAGCCATCAACATACATAACCTTCACTCTGGGAGCTCGCCCCAACGGCCCTTCGTGCTGAACTTGAGCTTTTCTCTCGGCGTCTTTGCTGCGGCGTTTGGTTTTCTCTAAGCTGGTACAGATATATGTGAGCGTTCATCCTTGCTTTAACATCGCCTTCTAACCACCATCTGCTTACTATGGAACAGGAGTTGACACCGTCTTGCATTCGCGGGTATGACCTGGCCCGGGACCCCTCGTGAATTGTCTACGAGCTCGATGGGAGCTAAGCCCAAGAACACAGAGAGAGAGCAGACACCGAGGAAGCCGTTCGAGATATTTCTGCCAGCCTCACCGGCGTGGAGAGCGAAGATACCCCGTTATAACCTTGAGAGATGACGAATGCCACCCAACGTATCGGACTCGGCAAGACTACCAGCTGCAGCGAGAGTAGAAGAATCAAGCAGCACGCATTCGGAAACCGGCCTCGAGGTCACCCTCGATGCTGGCACACCCCAATCCCAGTGCTATATATTCTCATCTCAGACCCTCTCCATGCATCACGCAGGACGCCTGCGAGCGACAGTCAACCGCGCGTTTACGCTTGGACTCGAAGAAGACTTCGCTCCGTGGATTAGTGGAGGACGACACGCTCCACCCTTGTGGTGACTATAATCCCTCGCTGGCATGGGCAGTGACGTGCATATTCGCCTCCCGTTGCCCAGATTCCAGAGTCGTGCACGCCTCGTCGACTTGCTAGCTCCTAGGCTTTCTCCATTCTCTCCGAGTGCTACTTCGATCCCCAGGTGAATATATGCGCATACAAGTACGCACAATACTTCCTTTCTGCCCCTCGCTTCGTGCTAACTGCAATATCCACAGGATGTCACGCTACCCTAGCATGCACGCACGCACCCCCAGCTCGGCGTCGGCGTCGGTGTACACGCGGAACGGCGCTGGAGGCAACACGCGCTCCTGGGTCTATCCTTACAACCAGAACGTCGCACCTGCACCTCCTACTCGACCGGCCGGACCACCCCCAGCAACACCCTCTTTCCCTCCCGCACCTCTACTGGAAACACAACCATGACCTCGTCCACCTCGACCATCTGCCCTGGGGAGAGTAGCAGAACCAGCAGACCCGCCTCCGTTGCAATCGGGAGTAGGAATGCAAGCACCTGCAAGACCTCCTCGTGCAGCCCCACCACCACCATCCGCACGCTCGCCACCCGCACCTTTTGTCCAACAGTCGATCTCGAGGCCGTTGCCTAATCCATACCCGCGCCCGTTCGATGGAGGAAGGGGACCGTTTCATGCTGTCAACACGACCCCAATGCCTGTTAACGAGCTCGGAGGTGCGAATGGAAGAGGCACGGACGGATATTTCGCCATCGACCGTGGGCCCGGTCTGTCCCCCCTCCAGAATCATTTCCGCACCGACCTGGGGTCGGGATCGAACGGAGGAGGGTCATCGACCGCACTTGGGGGCACACAGCTCAGACCGAAGAAGAAGTCTGTGGTGAACAGGTTCTTGAAGGGCGTAAGGAGGTTGCCGAGCTCAGTGTTTGGGTATGGAGTCGGGGTGGGGAAGAGGAGTGGGACGATCACGACAGCGCCGGGGGTGGTGTTTGGGTCGGGGACGGAGGGGAGTACGACGGAGTATGGGGAGGAGAGGAGGGAGAGGGATGGTTTTGGAAGGGACGAGCATGAGGAGGACCTCGAGACACTCCCGCAGTATGCGTCGCAGGCGTCGACGCCGCAGGTGGACGTCTTGGTATGCCCACGGCCAACATCCATCATGCGCTGGAGTTGCACAGGCAAGCGTCGGAGAAGCCACCGATGCCGGATGTTGTTCGCCTCTCTGACTCGTTGTCGATGTCAAGGATGAACAATCTGAGCAGCGGCACCAGTAATCGCGGGTACCGGAATCCCACCGCCCTCAGAGCCCGATACACACACGAACGACGAGCCTCAACACCACAGCCAGGATCAATTCGACTCTCCTGAGGAACGGACGACGTACATGGTGTACGACCAATCTTTCAACCCCGAGAGAGATAGGGATGTAGGGAGGGAGTACAGCCGGTACTCTGGACCACCACTCCCGCCCCTTCCAACCGTCTCGACTTACACAAGTAATCTGCCGAATAGGACCCCGCCTCCGGTGGTCTCGCGCCTAAGCAGTGAGCGAGGAAGGTTTGAGTGCCAGGGATCATGCGTTCTCAGACGAAAACCACACGGATGATCCGCCCCCAGCAGCTAATCCGGTATCTCTGCATCCTGTGAGGCCGTTGTCCTTCCAAAGCGGAACACAAAGGAGCTCGGTTACGGAGACAGCGACGGTAAATGCGAACACAAACAGAAACATTCGCGTGTCGAGTGCGTCACAAGCTACGCAACATGCTCCTCAACTCCCACTTCCATGGAGAACAACACCTGCGGCGTTGATACCGAGTGCAATTCGCATGCCTACGCCCCCTCCACCATCTACCACGCCTCTTCCTCCTGTCGACGCTCCTCCTGCGATCACGACAGGCATTCCACCTGCCGCAGGATGCATCCACGAGCCCGACACACCCGTCTCCGTCCAGCCCCAGCCCGCGTCCGACTACGCCAAGATGGGTCCTCCCTCCTTCCGCTCCCAACCGTCCCACCATTCCCATTCCCACCACCACTCACACCACGCCCATTCTGATGGCGGATTCACCGGAACCCGGACACGAACACCAAGCATCAGTGGGACGTCCTTCTCCTCTGATCCTTCGTTCTCGTCGCAGCTCTCCCCTGTGGAGAGGTTCTTCAAGGTCCTCTACCACATGCCGTGGATCTCGCACGATCGTGTCACTGTGGACTACACGCCCGGGGTCGGGGTCGGCGTGCTTAGCGGCTTTCGAGTGGGTGGGAAGGGTTTGAGGGTGAAGGCATGGGCGGGGATTAGAGATGGAAGCAAGGGCGAACGCGAGAGAGAGAAGAAGCAGATGGGTGCAAGGAAGAACAAGACGTGGTATCCTTCCCTGATGCGGCGCTCGCAGAGGAGCAGTTCGGGTTTGGATTTGCTGAGCAGCGAGGCGTCGAAGAGGAGCGTGCTCGGCCTGACGTTTGATCATCAAGGGGCGGCGAGAAAGCAGGCAAATCGACACCGCCATAGTCACCACCATCACTGGCATTCGCATGCGCATCGACGGCGAGCTAGGCACGGGCATGGGCATGCGTCGCACCACCACCATCACCACGGCCAGCGACATAAGAGGAGAAGACAGACGACGACGACGCTCGACACGGGCATCACAGGGACGACGGACGCGACGTCGCTCGTACCGCCGATGTTCCCGTACGTCTTCCCGGCGTATTCTATGAACTATGCGGCGATGCCCATGCCCATGGCGCCAGCAGCAAATGCTGCACCTCCTGCTGGTCCAGGTGGTCCTCCGACGCAGCTTCTTCCACCTGGACACCCTGCCCCGTCTCACCCCCCAACGCCAATCCCAACGCCAACATCCAGCCTCCTCCCGCGAACGCAAACTCTAGCACTCCCGCACCTACGCATGCTATGAACCCTACCCTTCGCCACCA
>CACVBS010000046.1:1339536-1423279 GCA_902728275.1 Cyclocybe aegerita | reverse complement strand
AGCACTCCAGCGGGGTACCACCCGATGATGTACGTCTTCCCTCATCCTCCACCTCCCGCGCACACTCACCAAGCTCCTTCCGCTGCCGCTGCACTTCCCACTCCGATTTCTACTGGGGCTCAGGCGGGTGTTGCGAACCCGGGTGCGAGTGTTCCGCCAGTCCTTCGTCCTGGGGCACGAGAGGGGCATACGCAGGAAACGCAGGAAGGGCATGCGGCCGTGGAGGGTGGTGCTGGTGGTGTTAGTGGTGGTGGATTGCACCTCCCACCAGGTCAGCCGAGGCAGTCGCCGCCGATACCCGGTGCGTTTGCTTCGTGAGTAGTATTGGGGAGTTGATATGCTATCGTCTTCAAATCGTTTGCAATCGAACACACCCGCCATCGTTTCGTATACCCCTCTAGCCTGCTCTTTCCATCCCTACCTACGTTCCCAGTCCCACATCGATGATTCCGACTTCAACTTGGACATGATCTCCATTCCCAGACGCTCAGTTGCCCGGCGCTCAACTCTCACTCTAGCCTCGATCTTACGGATGGCCCGTTGTGTTCGGTGGAGGCGGAGGTGGGGGTGGGGGTTACAGAGGTAGGTACATCCAAGGAGTGGGTGTTGATAGAGTTGTATTTGGTCGACACGGACACTTCAGGATTCAGAAGAGGATTGGCACTAGGGGCGGCGTCGATTTCTAATTATGAGCCATCGTTGCCTCCTGCGCCTGAATGCTCGTTCCCGGATTCGACGTCGAATAGTAGTAATGAGGCAATGTCGGTAGTTGAACTTGATTTGTGCTGAATGCGAGACGATGAGATGGGTCCAGGACGTCGAATCTGAGAATGGGATTGCGCATGCGAGCGGCGGGATGATCGGCGAGAGCTGAAGAGGTGGGGGAGGAGGTGGGGGAGGAAGACGGGTGCGTTGATGTTAGTGTCGTTGTCGATGGTTGGGTCCTGGTTAACGGTTACATGCACATATAGAGGCGACGTTCGAGCACTACCGGCGCGTGTTCAGGGATGGAGATGAAGAGCAGAGGAAATATGAGAACGTGTATGAATTTATTAAGGACTTGTATAAGGGGAAGAACGTGGAGGCTGTGGTGGATGTGTGGTGCGATGCCCCGGTGAAGAAGGTGTGGAGAGAGTATGCGGACGCGGGGGGTGGATGGGAAATGGGGTGGGATGGCGTAATGGTTCGCAATGGGTGAGTCATTTTCTTGTTCGTTCGTGTGGATTTAGGTTTTAACCCGCTCATTCGCGTGTCTAGGCGTGCATCCGTGACCTTCATTTTCTTGGATATTTTCTTTCTTCAAGATACTAAATTCTATTTCATTCTGCCAGGCACGATGCGAAGAAGTACAACGACCGCGTAGAAAATGGCATGTGCGTCTCCTCCTCCCCGTCTTACACATCATTGGCCTTTTCAAAAATCAGATAGGGCTTATGAATTTTTTGAAGCGCCCAAGCAATTCCCATTAAATCTGTTCTGACCATCTCACGTTTCGAAACAGGAAGCCGAGTGAGCGGCTGGGATCTACTGGCTCGCACTTCGACTGCGACACTGGTTAAACATTTAGCGCCCAGAAATACTTGACCGGTGATAGGCGCCGAGCTTCGCTGCCAAGCTTTATTGCCCACTATCCTTGAGAAGGCCGTCTAAAACTAGAAGAGACTCTTTGAGTATTCTCCCGCGACATTCAGTTGAACTTGGCCCTGGCACCCGTCTCCTTCTCTCTCCTTCGCGGACCGAGTGGATATAAATATTTCTAGTACACTTCGTGTTCTCGCAGGCAACGTATCCCGGCAGGCACCTCGACTATGTGTCAGAGATAGTTTCCTTGAGTCGTGGACCGTGTGCGTCCCCCATACGACCCTTCTCAGGATCCATTTCGAACTGGTAGCACCTGGAATTTCGGATAGGCACATGCTTAATGTCCAACTCTCAGGCTGGAATGGAGATCGATAATCGTAGCAATCACAAACCAGAATATACGTAAAAAGTGCATGGAATCAACTATACAATATGGAGTCTCAATTCAATGGGAAGCAACTGTGATGACCATGACCGTGGTAGAACGAGGCATCTGGTTTAACTCTGCAACTTCTAATCCACGATCCTCTTCCCACCTGCGCGTATTCTTTCCGTTTAGGCGACGAAAATGCAACGGAAAGAGCTGTACTGATCGTTGTGGGGGACGGTGTTGTGCCTCCCGGCCTGGAAGGTGTCAGTAGTTCCAGAGCACCCAGCATTGCTATCGTCGGAACGATGTTAGACAACGCGATAGGAAATCAAGTCTAGGGAGAGGCATACACAGAGAACATGCACTGGGCACCTCCAACGATGGAGATGGAACTGACTATGTCGTTCCAGAAGGTGTTGCTGCCCGTGAAGCTGACTGTAAAATTGGGAGAGAGGATGTCAGCACCGGATTTAATTCACGACAACAGAGGAACAGAATTATGGGACAAGGACGTCGACGTACCACACTCGTTAGGATCAGCCTGGTAGGTGGTGCAGGAACCAACGAAATTGGCATCGCTACACATAGTGCCCCAGTCAAAGGCGTTGACCGACTGGGAGGAGACGGCAGCGACGACGACGGCAAGCAAAGTATTGATGAACTTCATTGTTGTGGGTTGTGGTAGGCGTTGGATAACAGAGGTCGAAAGAGCTTGAAATGCAGTGAATTTTGCGAACAGATTTGAGAGGAAAGAGAAGACAACTTTACTGTTCACTACAGGAATGCTTTTCGATGTGTTATGCGTCTTTCATTCATCGTTTTTATAGCCTCGACGACGCTTGTCACATGAGGTCTGAACTGGATCGTAGAAGTGTTAACATCCAACTTAACTCTTCGATCTCCGAGGGCGGTCCGCTCACAATGCTTGCCGCCCAAGGCATCCCGTAAAACCAGGAAAGTTCGGGCTCACGCGGACACGAAACACGTTCGCTAGTCGACATTGACTGGGTTCGCATCAACGTTTTCTGCGGGTCTCGAAACTTTAGTCGCATTCGAACGTCAGGCGAGCGTATACTGGACAGCAGTTCTCTACTCGAACCCCGTGCCGAACCGATGTAGTGAAATAAATAGGTTTTATTGGACAAAGGCGCCTTCCCAATGGGCCTCGCCTGCACGAGCTAACTCCACCTCTAATATCCTTCCCTGCTGATGATTCAATACTCCACACTATATGTTCTTCGTATCATCGAAAATACGCCTAGCCATCTCAATATGCTTCACATTTCTCAAGCCCCCGCACAACTGGATGGCAGTAGACAACTTGAACAGGAGGAAATCCCGCCTGTCGAATGTCACCGTAGCTGCAACCGGATCGTCTGCTACCTAAAATTATCCTACTGGCGCCATGCGCTTCGACGGAAAGAAGACGGGCTTAGATGACCTTAACATTGATCCCGGAATTATCGGATGGAGCATGGCGCAGTGTCCTTTCCTCCAAATGTCAAAGCCTTGTTGAACGGCTTCTTTCGAAGAGCGTGGAACGAGAGGAAGTCTAGGCTCTCAACGCAGAGAAATCAGTCCAGACGTCTTTGACTGTGGTATCTAATATTATCGAAGCTCGAAATTACCAAGTTTCGGGAATGAAACCTGCTGGAGGAGGCCACTGCTAGATTTCAGGTACTCGGCGTTTCGAGGACTCGGATATTAGACAAGTAAGTGACAAGAGACCGGTCATGCGAGTTCGTCTAAAAGACGGATTTGTCCATTTTGAAATTCGGCGGTGCGATAGCGGCGAAGTTGCACGGTAGAAAGGCGTAAACGAGAAAGAGAAGAGCAAGATGCCTACCACCTAATATACGGCCCAGCGAACGTTCACTGAAAGCGTCTATTTTGAGTTCGGTGAGAAGCGTGATGCTATAGTGTAATGCCGTAAAAAGATGGAAAATAGCTAGCTTGGTTCACGAGCCTTTGTGCTCTTCAACGTCTCCTGGAATATTGCAAAGGGTATCCAGATTATTTCGCCGTCCCGTCCTGGTACAACAAGAAGAACATGCAAGTTTACTCGCCACGGTGCGGAAATATTGAAAGCCACGAAAAGTGTCGCACTTGCGGAGTTTTCCTTGCAAAGAAGCCATCGGGCAATTGAGGGTGCACCCTCTTTCGCCCATGATCGGAGCTGCCTGATTGGTGTTCTTCCAAGAATAAGCAGAACCTAAATAAAAATGTTCGAGGTACGGTGTATGCTTATCCAGTACGCCGGACCCATGATCATAGAAGTCGATGAACGAGGGCCGATTAAAGGCTGAACATTTGAACGCTGAACGTGCGGCCAGTAGTTCCAAGGCACCTCCAGAAGGAAATGCTGCCGAGCAAATTCTGGGCAAACCCCCGAAGAATGTCGGTGGGTGAAGGTAAATTCTACGCCACCCAAGAATGAATATTCCCAACAATTATAACAGAATTGTTCTTGTAGACTGAAGTTGTTTGGAACACAGAGGTCCGTGACAGAAGCGAGCAATTTCAACATGGCCGCGTTGTGCCGCGTTGTGGGTCCAACTTTAGCAGATAAGATAAGTGCGAGATTAGATGCGAATTTTGAACTCCGTTCTTTTCGACTGGCACCATCCCCTCAGTTCCATCGACACATCTACGATATCGCCCAGACTATTCTCAGATGCAGCGTCTCCCGAACTCCTCAACCTCTACTCCAACATGGTCGTCCTCGCGCTGTCGCTAGAGCCGCACGGACCGCCTCACTACTCAGGTCCTCGCCCACCTCCGGGAAAGCTCGAAGTCCCTTCAGAACGTCACTCCACGTTTTCCAGATAACTTGCGCGGCTTCGACAGCGCTTCCAGCGCGTACGCTCGATCGTCGGCCTTGAAGCGGCTGTATGCCCCACCAGGCGGATAGACAACCCTCCAACTGCTCTTCGGGTGTTTGAGGGGAAACAGTGAGAAGGTCGGGAACAAGACTAGTATGCTGCCGACGTGTAAGAGATGAAGCCTCTATGAGGAGCTTGGTACGTTGGCTTCGCAAGATGTAAGGGGTCCGGAGCTGACGAATTGTCTAGGCTTTTGCTCAAAGAAGAGCCTGAGGCTTGAACGTTTGTCTATTCATATCACTCTTCGTCACCAAAAGCTGATGAAGATTCACCCCTCAGATTGATAGGACGGAAGATTAACGAACCGTACACCTCTACCGCCGATTTCTGTATCGTACCTCACACTGCCGTCGAAAAACACGTCTCTCATTGTTCTGAGGAAAAATTCCTGTTCAAGAAGTGTGCTGAGGTACACGTCCCTGGAGATGTTTAAAGATGGACGCGTTATCCGATAGCTTCTTCGCGAACGTTTGAAAGTGTGTTCACACCTTTTCTCTGATCCAAGACCTGCTTCGTGACGTGGAGACCTGCCTCGGGTCTTCGACTGTCGTCCACGATGGCCTTGGTTAGAGTTCCAAGATCCAACGTCAGCGCAGTAGAAGTCTAGTGTCAGTTCGCCGTTGATCTTGGATCTCCATTATGCCAGCCTGTTCATAGCAGTGGCGGCTTTCCTGATCGCCGACTCCCCGAACGACACCACATAGCTCGGATTGGGCTCATCTAACCTCGACCCATCTTGGCCCCAGCATGCGTTATCACCGGCCGCATTTGATCTAGGTTTGAACCCTCCTTTACTTAATCATTCGAGCGCCTGCAGTGCACCCTTACTGAATTGTGACCTTCTCCCGCAGATTCGAGTCGCGGATTGAACGATTGCAAGACGGGCGGACCCAAATTAGGTTCGTATTCCCTCCTTTATCGCAGGAGTGCCTGCCGTGCATCCACACTGAATTAAAAGTTCCTCCCTAGATTCGAATCAGAAGCCTTGTACTCGCATCTCTTTCAATTCTCAGCCGCGAAAAAATCTTGTCTGCCACGAGTCCACGCTTCTACCTGCTGACAGTGCGTCAAGTTATCGTCGTCATGCATCCTCCTGGGTCTTTGATTAGGTTTTACCATCCAACCCTCGCGTCGCCCACCCTCAACGCAGGATAAATGATCAACTCAACGTCCGCACCGTGCTCGACCTAGGGATGCCATCCTTCTTCCATGATATGCGTCTGGAAGTCTGTGCTCACCTGGTCGTTTAAGTTACGAGCTTCGTATTCGAGTCAGCCATGACTCTCACAGCGAAAGATCTCTGGAGTCACTTCGAACCCAGGATTGCGGTGCTCTTCAGCAGGGCCAGTTGCGGAGTCCGCTGCTCGCCGCTCGGAGCGTCATTGTCAATGCATAGGGCATTGTGTGGGGAATGACGGCTTCGAGGACAGTGTT
Source organism: Cyclocybe aegerita (assembly GCA_902728275.1). Lineage (NCBI taxonomy): Eukaryota > Fungi > Basidiomycota > Agaricomycetes > Agaricales > Hemipholiotaceae > Cyclocybe > Cyclocybe aegerita. Next base: position 1,417,012 of record CACVBS010000046.1, on the reverse strand, counting down.
CATGGGTCAAACATGCATGATTCATTCGAAGAAGACAAGAAGGATTCGGGTAAGCAGGCTTCCTTCGTGTCTCCATCTCTCGCGATTAAGCCAAAATTGGTTTCTTGCCTAGCGAACCACTCATTGTTCCTTCACTCTGCCCAGCGTCCACCCCCATAGAACCATCGAGTGGCTACGAAGCTCGAATTATTTTAAAATCCAACTAGCTACGGTGCTCTTCGCTTCAACACCCAATGTTCAACTCTAGCACCGCCTCTCGAGCGCGTAACACACCCGGAATGACCGCCACCACCTTGTGACGCGATCGAAGACCTTCCCCAGGTGCAAGAATAATTACATCCAGTACTGCATTCAACCTTTCCTTGAGTTGCTTAAGCTTAGGGCATGACGAGGCTACATTGGAGCGTTCGCCGTACCTGTATCTCAGGGGAAAAGGCGTTTAAAGCTTGCCCAAATGCAACGTTATTTTCGTATAATCTTCTCAACCACACTCTAGGTGTGATTCGAGTCGCTCAGAAGATATCGTAGTGAAGTCCTTAGTAGTCAGTTAGGCGGGGAAATTGGCTTTGGTCCGAAGGACGGAGAAAATACGTCAGATTTGCCTCCATTTATTTTGACCACAATCAGGTTTTGCACGAATTTGTGACGCCGCTTCTTATCCTCCTCTCTGCACTTTTTTTGAAGTCTTCCACGTAGGGTGTATTTTAGACGTACTCCAAATACACAAAAAATAGGGTGTTCGATCACAGTCCCTTGGAGGTAGGCTACACCTAAACGACCCTCCTCATCATCCCATCCCTCGACCCACGCCTTTGGTTGAAGCCCCATTGGGCGCCGAAGCTTCCAGCTGTTGAGACAGTTGGTGAGAGCTGACCAGTTTCCTTGCGGTTCGCCGAATCTAAACAATCAAGGGCTTCATGGTGTTAGTCCTTCCCAGCATTGGGCGCCGAAGCTTCCAAGCCGTCAGTCGCCTGCATGGTTGGTGTGCTGGGCCAATGCCATTGACGGGGGCAGCACATGTAGGTGCTAAGTACCCCTAACGAGATTGGATGGTTTGGAAGTGAAATGTTGAAACGAGTGACTCTGCCTTCCACTATGCCTTCCGCCCTCTGATACAACCCCACCCGCTTTCCTCCCCCATTTCCCAAACCCTAAGGCACGCATCCTGTAGCATCCCCCTACCATGCGAAGGCGGTCGAATATCTAGTGTTTCTCCCCAAGGGGTGTAGCCGGATCATAGGCAACACGGCTGATGATCGGAGACTAGCCTCCTCCCTCCATGGGTTGCCTTCCATGACTAGGTTGCGCCCCCGAAAGGTCTGCGCGAAGCAGAGCAAGACGGTACACGGGCTGCCTGTCAAGTAGGGCCATCAGTTGCGCTTTGAGGTTGTTGTAAACAAGGTCTTCGGGCCTCCAACAAAGCGATTGGGATACAACCACGCCGAAGTCGCGATCTTCTCCGATAAATAAGAAAAGGTGTTGGTTTAATGAATAGATAAGGAATCAGGCAATGAGTGGGGCCCGATGGAGGACGATGCCGATTAATGAGAGGAGTTCGGTAGTGTAGAGCGCGGCCATGGTGGGGGCGACGAATTCCCACGGCCGGATGGTGATGGTTCAAAATCAAGAAGCGTCACGCCGCTTCTTATCCTCCTCTCTGCCTCTTCCTAATGAAAAACAAGATTTTTGCTGCACCAACTCTGTACAACTCTGTACGTCGTTCACTTCTATTACTCAATCCGGCTTTCGCTGGCGGCTTATTGCTCGGTTTCAGTGAAGGATATTCTCCTTCGTCTCTACGACACCTTCAGGAAGGGTACAGAAGTAACGCCCTCTTCGAGTCGCACACCATAGGCCTCATTAATGTGCTTATGCACCGTCTGTGGCAGGGATGGGACCACTCGATACCCCGCCGTCCCTCCAAAAGGCAGTCTCTCGTGCTACTCCTGTCTGGAACTCAAGAACCTCGAAGCCCAGATTGCCGACACCAAGGCCTTTCTTAATCACCTTGAAGCACATCTCAGCCTCCTGAAGTCCAACCACAATCACACGCACGGCTATTTCACCCATCGACTCCCTCCCGAAGTCGCCTCCAACATCTTCGTGCTCGCCGTCTCAGGCCCGGAAACTTCCCGGAGCGAGCACCTGAGCCCTCTAACCCTCGGTGCCGTGTCCAGGAGGTGGCGCCAGATTGCGTGGTCGACACCTAGATTATGGACGTACGTCCCCGTCAGGCTCAACAGGTTCGAGGTATCGTTCCACCTCCCGAAGGAACTTCTTCTGCAGTGGATAGGACGGACGGGCCAACTTCCCCTCTCAATTTGCATGCTCTACAACGAGGCAGACGCAGACCCCACCCAGCACACCGAAAACTTCACGAACGTCATCGAAATTATCAACGAATACTCTCTACGCTGGGAGACACTGAACATCATGATGCCGTTCTCACTATACCCTCGTCTCCGGTCCAAATGCGACAAGGTGCCGCTCTTGAAACACCTAATCATGCGGCTGCCCTTGAGGATCGATGACGATGCATTGCTATACAAAGGAGAAATCCTCGACGTCTGCACTGTTCCTCCTCTTCCTCAAACCGTCATGATAGAAGGGTTTCCACTGGCTTCAATCCGCATAGATTGGTCCAACGTAACGACCCTGCAATTAGCCGACAGTTCCGTCATTGATTGTCAGCGCCTCTTCCAGCAGGCTCCTCAACTATCTCAATGCTCGATCGATATTATTGGCGGCGTGAATGCCCTCCGTCTTGACAGCTCCATCGTCCTTCCTTGCCTAACGAAATTGAATATTAGCCTTTTCATTGGTGAAGCGACAGCAAAAGATCTTCTCGACAGCATTACCCTTCCAGCCTTGAAGGACCTTGAATACCATTTTTACTCGATCGATAATATGGCTCTGGCCGCCCTGCTCAACCGCTCATCATGCCCTCTCGCCTCTCTTCATCTCAAATGCTGGCTGGACCGCATGCCATTGGGTCAAAGCCTACTTCAGACATTGCGAGCTAGTCCGAGCCTCGAAAACCTTTGTCTCGATCTGATTCCTTTACCGCAGGATTTTTTCGAGTCTCTTTCTGATCCTCCCAGTGACAGTGTCTCTAACCAAGGCATATTACTCCCCCGGCTTCAATCTTTCTCATATAGCGGCGAATTAACGTTTGACTGGTCGTCCTTCGTTAAATGCATCGACTCAAGATTGACTATCCGAGGAGATGACGGAGGGCCCTTACTTCGCTCGATCGACCTCTGCTCTCAGACCATCATCAGGCAAGAGTCAAATCTGACGTCGTACTACATCAGCGAGCTGGCAACTGCCGACCTTTGCCGCTTGCTCAAGAGCGGGATAAGCATAAAAATCGCTAATGGCCCGTGGGATATGCTCCAGTACTCGATGTCATTCCACAAGAAGTCCTGGTTGAAGAAGCGATAGATGTGGGTTCTGGATGACAAAATACTGCCTGTGTAGATAGATCATACAAGTAATTATAAGAGAGCAGGTCCTGTGCCTACAAGAGTTTACAATGTTGAATGCCCTTACGAGATAACAGTCCTGATAATCCGAATAAACTGCGACAAGTAGTGAAAATGAGTCTTGAGGGAAGCTATGCCAAACTAAGAGTTTGATGACACAGCCAACTAGCACCCAGTGTAAGGTTCAATCTAACTAGTGAACCATGTCATTGGAGATCATGAAACTGTTATCGCACCATCAAAAACTACACCGTCAGGCTCTGGGAAGGCTTAATGAGACGAAGGATTGGTTTCATATGTACTTCATTCAGATGGGATCCGTTCAAGTCAACAAAACAACTATGCAAAACTGGAAAATCACAGCGCTCCAACACCGTATATGAAACCAGCCCCAAACGAGCCCCATTTTTCATCGCTGGTACCGTTGCTGGCACTGGAGGCTGCCCTTCACATTCGTAGTCGCATTCGAACTGGCACCGTCCTCCGGAGGCTGAGCCCTGAGGCCTAGGGCCTAGCACTAGCAGCGATCTGGTCCGCCGTGTGCAGCATCGTCTCTGCAGGTGCCATCGAGATGTGGATGTGCTACTCGGCAAAGAGTGAGAGCATGAGCATATAGTTGTCGGCTGCGCTCGTTAGCTGGAGCTCCGATAGTATGTGAGTCCTGCATATAAGTTCGATTGGTCGGCCTTGATCGTACGGAGAGAAGACGAAAAGAACGTACCTCACAACCAGAAAGTCCTTCACCGAAGACGCTGTCGACGCCGCCCCGACCGTCTTGAACGTTTTGGCCTGACCTTCTCCTCGTTCGTGTTGACAATGCCGAGAAACAAGATGGAGCTCCTTTTTTTGGTTGAAGTTCGGAGCCAATCTTGACGAAGAAGTTTAGTTGGTGGCTGAAGTTCGTCTCGGGGCCAGAAGGGCACGAGTGGATAGTGCTTTAATGTTCGAGATGGGCGAGTGTCTGGGCGAGATGGGCGAGATGGGCGAGATGGGCGAGATGGGCGAGATGGGCGAGATGGGCGAGATGGGCGAGATGGGCGAGATGGGCGAGATGGGCATGAATGGAGGATGATCCAGACGCGGTAGGTGGAGAAGTGGCCATAGGTACGAGAATGGGCGATAATTCGGGTGAATGTCTGAGGAAAACGCGAATGCAGTGAGTATATGCGCATATGTGAAGGTGAAGTTCATTCCTTGTGACGGCGACCTGCAAGAGAATGAGATAATAGTCAGGCAAAGTGCGGAGGAACGGTAAGGACGGACGTTACCCTTATCATCTCGCAGAGCACACCAATTTTCGTCTTCTGCGTTTTCAACTGGTTTTCGCGCACATCGGCTATCTAGGCTCACAATAGCACTATCCAAGTCCCATCCAGTTAGCACTGACACCAAAAGATTGGGGAAAAAATGATGAACATACAGGGAACAATTTTCTGGCTTTCTGCTTCTTCTCCACCAATTCTCGCTTTGCCGAAATGCAACCAGGAACTCCAGCCCAAAGAAGACCTTTAGTTGGGTAGCCTGTATCGGCGGCGGCGTTTCCCCACTCCCTAGCCCGACCTCGACAACACCGAACCCCCCAAACGACTCCAAGGTTCCACCGGCGAGCATGTCGTACAGTTGCTTCATCCTCGACTAGGAATTGGCGACGTCGATGGCGTACGTGTGGGGGATAACAGCGATGCCGATTAGCACTTCCTCTACGCCCGTCGTTCTTAGAGGACACTTCTCCTTTGTTGGCGTTGCTGCTGGCTCGAGGGGCGAAGTTCTCCCCAATAGCACTGCGACGTTCGCCGACGACAGTTGGCCTTGCTCCGAAGTCCGGATCGAAAGAGCTCGTGGAGCTCAAGGTCTGTGGCAAGGAGGGCTACTAGCTCGTGCCTATTGTCCATCGCAAGCTGGTGGAGGTCCCGTATGGCGGTGAGAATCCACGGGGGTTCATTGGACGTGAAATAATGGCCGCCATCGTTGGCGTCCGGAGAGGTCGAGAGACTGGAGACGTAGGCCAGGTGCGCCACGTATTACTTGAACGTACCCTCGAATCTTCGTCGTTCGTCAGGTTTTGGCTCTTCTGAAAGGTGTTGAAACTCTGTTCGAGTTCGGCCTCATCAGGGTCTGATATCATAAAATTCGCGTAGAAATACTTACCGGTTTGCTGTAGCAGGTCGAGAGAGAAAATGAAAGGGAATTTTTGGAGGCCCGTGTTCAGGAGTTATGGGTCCAGACAATAGTAAGCGGATTCGCCGTTGTTTCTCAACGTTTCGGATATGGAGGGCAAGCGCCACCAAACAAAGGGCTTCATCGGCCCGGGCCGCCAGGGACTGGAAATCCCCTTCCTTTCTTCCTTACTTCCATGCCACACCAGAGCTCGAACCAATCTCGCTGTGACTAATTCCGCAAGCGATAAGCTAGGTAATCTCATTCCTCTGGAAGTCGCCTAAGCATCTGACCGAGACACCAAATACCAGAAGTCCAAGCCTCGACCGGAACGCCCTACAAACTGTTCAAATCAAGATGCCAACCTGCACCTCTTGCAGCACAACGTCTCTCGAAACTGCGGAAGATATACCGACATGCACAAAGGACATCGACACTTGTGCACCGTGCGCGAAGCTCAAGGACCTCCGGAAAGAGATTGCTGCGGCCAAAGCGCATCTCGCAGAGTTACTTGGACGGATTCCACCCCTTCGTTATGCTATGAATCACGCCCACGACCCCCTCGAGAACCGACTTCCTCCAGAGATAATTTCGCGTATATTCGTGTTCTATGCGAGCTATTTCGACTTCTATAGCATGGAGCATGACGTTCTGTTGCCCCGCCCAGACAACTTGCCGGTCACACTCGGAGCCGTCTGCAAGAGATGGCGCGAAATTGCCTGGGCAACGCCGAGTTTGTGGACCACTGTGGACGTGCACCTTGACCCCAGAAGCATGACGCAAGAGCGATCGCAGCTTTTGAAAGAGTGGCTCGAGCGTTCAAGAAGCCTCCCTCTCACCCTCGTCATACGCTCCGAATCATCTCTATCCACCTGTGTCGGTACTCCTGGAGGGCTCAATATCTTGTCTATAGTCGATTCCATCAACTCTCATTCGAGTCGCTGGTCCAGTCTTGCCATACATGCACCCTCTTCTGTGGCATCGCGCCTTCATCTTAAAATAACTATTCGACCAAACGCCGCAGACGCTGCAGATAATTCAATGTCCTCCTCAATGACCGACATTCTTCCTTCCCCAGAGCAGGTTTCTCTTCGAGGCTTACGATTTCGCACCGTTAGACTCGACTGGTCTAACGTCATCCACGTTGAACTTTCCGATTTGTTTGTGGACGAATGCCTCTGCCTCCTTTGTGAAGCAACTAAACCTGTGTCTTGCAATCTTCGAATTACTCAAGGCAGCGATGGACACATAGTCCCTCAACACGAAATCCTTCACATAAAGATTGGATCTTTGGAGATTGCTTTCTCCGACGCCGAGCTGTTGGGCTCCTTCTTTTCTAGGATTAACCTCCCTGCGTTAAACTACCTCGAATGCGACGCAAGCGATTTTGGTCATGGCGACCAAGATACTATCAACGCAATCGAAGCATTTCTTTCCCGTTCAGTATGCCCTCTCCAGCACCTGCAATTATGTGAGCTGAGGGCTCCTAACGCGGACATCATTCAGCTACTCAAGCTACTCTCCAAGCTTGAATCCTTATATTTATTTAATACCGCCGTAACGGACGAGCTCCTCGACTTCATGGTGGAGACGAATACGACGCCGGAAGAGGACAACCATTTTCTCCCCTGCCTCAAGTCATTCTGCTTCGGAGGTCCACAAACATTTTCCTGGACCTCAATCCGACGCCTCGTCCCGGTTCTTTCGTCGGATGTCAGCGAGGATGGACAGAAAATGCGCCCCTGGAAAGAACTTGAAGTTGGTGTCAGGGTAGATGATCCCGAGACAACATTCATTGATGAAGACACCATCTCACGTATCGATACGCTCGGGAAAGGGAGATTAACTGTGGTGGATATACGGACTGGCGACGATTTTGTAACGATCTCCAGGAAATACCATAATCGCAGGAGCAAGAAACGGCACGCTGCGGCGTAGTAGATACGGCGAGCTTCGCTCATATCTCCCAGAAATTCTAGGGAATATTATCATAAATAACGAAACGAGCGTGTTGTGTACAACTGAGGCGGCAGGCACTTAAAAGACAACGTGAAGAAGAAATTCAACACTTGCTTGTGCCTATTTGAATAGTGTTTGAACCGGCACCATCCTTTCGAAGGTTTAGGCTACATCCCGAGACCAGGAGCGATCTCCGCTGTATGCAACGTCGTCTCCTACGGCTCCTAGATGTGGTCATACTTCTCAGCGAGTAGAGAGAAAATGAGAGTCCGCATGCAGTTGTCGCGCGCAGCGCTCGGTAGTCCGAGTACTCTTCATAGATGGGTTCTAACGTCATATCATGTAGTCAGATTTGATCGAACAACGACGAAAGAGGAGAGCAGCGTACTCCACGACCAAAAAACTCCTCCGTCAAACATGTCGTTAATACCACCTAATCGTCTCATCTAAGCCCTCATACTGCTTGGCGATCTCTAACCTCAGCTGCCGGAGAACCTTCTGCGCTTCCTCCCTCTCGCTTTCGTTCTGGATATCGTTGAAAGCACCAATGCGAAGCCACATGCCGCCTACACGAGCGTAGACGTTGAGCCATAAGTCTTCACAGCCGTTCTCCTTTCTTCGTTGATGTTCGTCACCAAGCGCGACGAAAAGCTGGGTTGGCAGTTGAAGTTCGTTTTCGGAAACAGAGGGCCGCAACTCAGTAGAACTTCAATACTCGTTCTATTTGGCCAGTACAAGTGCGAGGTGGGCTTGATGGAGGCTGATACGGGCGATGTACGTGGAAAAAAGGAAGCGAATTCGTTTATCAAGGATGATCTACGTGAGGATCTGAGGAAAACGCGAAAAAGGTGAATATATGCGCGAATGGAAGACAAGGTGTCGACTTACAGGTTCAGCATCGGCAAATTCACTTCAGATTATTGCGACCTGCGAAAGAAACGACTCTTCAAACGAGGGAATAATCAATCAAAGAGTGAGGGAGAAAGCCCAAGAATCGACCTTACCTCGCGGAGCATGTCGGGCTTCATGATGTGCATCCAGACTGAATCTCTTGAACGTCGGCGACGATGGCCCAGAGTGGAACTGTGTGTGTTATACCAACTAGCGATGAGAAGAAAGACCAAAAGGAAGGAAGGAAAACGTACGTGGACCCTCCTTCACCCTCCTATCGACCAACACGACACCCTGATCAGAAAAGACCTTCCTCTTCCGCTTCTTCTCGCTTCGAATCGGGCCTGACAGCGACCGTCAGATGGGTAACCCTTTCTGCACCGGCGTCGTGCCTCCTAGCTCAGCCTCGACGGCCGCGAACTTCCCAAACACGTCCAGTGCCCTACCGTCGGGCATTTGTGCTGTCTCTTGGTCCGCGATTGGGAGGACGTGTTGTTGCAGGTGCATGAGGCCGAAAATGACGATTTGGGCGATTTGAACCTTCGCGAGGTAGGTCGTTGCTAGTGGCAGCCTCTCCGGGTCAATATCGTGGTAGACGAGGCTGCCGGTGTCGTCGTCGATGTGGCAGCCTTCTCGCGATGAGAAGATGGACCCAACAGTTTTTCAACGTTCGCAACGGCTGTCCGACCTTGCTCTGGAGTCCAACTTGAAGAAGCTTGCGGAACTCAAGGACCGTACCGAAAGAGCACCCTGCTGGATATTCGTTATTAGTCGTGAGCCGATGGACGGATCGTGTGGCCTTCAGAGCCGACAGTCAGCCGCTAGATGGTGACTACTGGCTGTAATCACCGGCGTCCGGGGGGGTCGAGAGTCTGGAGATGTAGGCGAGTGGGAAGGGTACCGGACGCGGAGTCGGAGAGAAGAATGAAGTCCGTGAGATATTCAATTGTTTTGACATGAGGTGAATTTGGAGGAGAGTCGCCCGAACAGGATCTTGTAGAAGCGGAGGGATGGGTGCTGGACGATGAAAAAATAACGTTAGCTTTTGCTTAAATTATGATATGAGAAAAGGGAAAAGAAACATATAAAGGGCAACAGCAAGAACATCATCGAGCTTTCGAGGGCAACGCACGGTCGCCCTCGTCGCAGACATTACTCCACAACTACTAGCCACACACCTGTTTGTACGACGAGGCCATCGCGTTCTTCCTGGAACACGCATACACTCTGCTCAATGCTGAAAGGTGCCGGCAAAGGTGTTCATGAAAACAGATGGACGAGAACAACTAGAGCATATGCGTTGGCAGTTACGAGCTATCTTTAGCAATGGCTTTAATACTTCGTGAGATGAACGAACATACTGCCTTTGCTACGTCCTCTTCCACCTCACTCTCTGCCCCAGGCTCGCTCAATCCAATCCGAATCCGAAGTCCCGCTTACGCCAGGAAAAGTAGGGGATAATCGAATAATTCCGGCATGAATATCGCTACGACTTGAACCGTTTCTTGGGGCCGTTTCGTGTGACACGTATTGTCATTCATCGGGGAGGTTCGACATGGTGGTGAGAGCACTGAGAGGTGTGGTTCGATGTCACGCCAGAATGTGACTGGTATGTATGTCACGAAGCTTTCCCTCAGGTTTTGACTTTTAGCCCCCCGCACGTGATGGATTGCATTATGTAAACATGACTGGTTCGCAAATCGGTTCTGTCCCACGCATCTCTCGGTCGTTCTTCTCCTTCCACCATGATCTCTGCCACCGCCATCGTCAATGAACCCATCGCCATCGCCATCGCCTCCCGCAACACTGCCCGCCATCTACTCCTCATCCACCCCTCTTCTCCCTGCCTGCTTGCCTCTTCGCCTGCGAGTCGCCGCCGCTTCCTTTACTGTGGCCGCCGCCGCCGTGTGGACGGCGACCCTCACCATCCCTTGCTCTTTGCCCAGGATATGTTTCCCTCGAACCTCTGCGCGGTGGCACCGCTGCTTTTTCCATTCCCCTTGCAACCACCACCCCCGTCGTCTACACCTCCAGCGACGCGCTTCTGCCACAACGCCTCTAATCCTCTCGTTTAGTACGACGCGATGGATGCATTTTTTTTGTAAACCTTGTGCTATGCACCTTGAAATATATATTTTACATGGTCCCTCATGATGCCCACTTTCAGTGTTTGTGAGTTTTGACGCGATGAATAGGTTGTCTTAGGTGAAATTTCGAAGGCTACTCGGCCACAAAGATGTCGAAACGAACTGGTTCGCAAAATTCAAGGTGTTATGTAATGGAGATCATCACGTGCGGGGGGCTAAATCTCGCCAACTCTTTCCCTCACTTTGATCCGGAACGTCTACAGTTTACGTTGAACTTTAACAAGGTGAACCCTTCTTTGTCGACCGAGGGGGAAAGTGATTGATCTTTGCGTCATTTATAGAGATGGCCAATTTCGTATGCAATACCTGCAGTGAGGAAGGACCCTTCAACACCGAACACACCAACATTGGCTGTGCACCCTGGAGAAAACGGACCTCGCCGTGCTCTGTATGCCTCAAACTAGAAACCCTGGACAGTCAGATCGCCGAAACACGCGCATTTCTGGAGCATCTGGAAACCCACCGCGCTGCCTTGGAACCCAGCATCAACAATGCGCACGATCCTTTCACGAGCTTACTTCCAACCGAATTGGCGTCGCGGATATTTCGCTTCTGCATGAACGAAGAAGATTTGGATTCAGATCCTGGGCCTGAACCGTGGCCCCTTCACCGCGTCCCCTTCGTTCTTTCCGCGGTGACCAAGCGCTGGCAAGCCGTCGCAAGGCTGACTACCTCACTGTGGACCCACGTCTGTCTCCGCCTTGATCCTAGTCATACCTGGAGACTAAAGGAAGAGATGCTGAATGAATGGCTTTCGCGCTCGTCCCCGCATCCACTCACTGTCCAATTAGAAATTCTGTACTGCAATTCCAAGGACCTTCGGTGGTGGGTCTTCTGTCGATCCATCATCGTGACCCTCAGCAAACACTCCACGCGATGGGGCGATATATCGCTGAAGACTCCAGATCATCTCCTCCCTCTATTCCGAGCGTACAGACCTGGTACGCCACACCTCCGCAGCCTCTCGATTGCACGTGCATTTCCCGACGAGGTTAGCGATCCCGACAACGTGTTCGATCTCAGAACTACCCTTCCAACTCCCCAATCCATTACTTTACTTGGGTGTCAACTCCGCATTGCCCATATCGACTGGAACAAAGTCACTCAAGCCGATATCTCTGGCATCACCGTGTACGAATCTCTGAAGATGGTGCGCTCCGCACCTGCATTGCGCGAATGCATCCTGTACAACATTGCAGAAGTAGGCAGTATTCATCGGCTCCACGGCGAATACCTACTTCACACCGCTCTCACAACACTCGATATAAACATCTCTATCGATCAAATCTCTCTGTTCTTCGACCGCCTTACGACGCCGTCCTTGAAAAGTTTGCGTTTTGAATGCTTTGGGCAATCCCTGGACCCCGTGACGACCTTCCTCCAGCGTTCGTCGTGCCCACTCACCTCCCTCACTATCTTACATGGGGCGTGCAAGTTGAACCACAACCACGAGCTTATTGAGGTTCTCGAAATTGTTCCGACTCTCGAAACCCTGCACGTCTATAATGTCAAAACTTTCGACGAGTTCTTCGAGCTCCTGGATCAACAGCAATCTCGCAACAACAACGACGATCAGCACACATTCCTACCCTCACTTACTGACTTGTCTGTAAATTGGCGGTATGGGGCTCCGACGTTCTCGTGGTCTGCTGTTCACAAGGCCATAGCCGCGAGGGTTTCTGCAGAACCGGGAAGGGAAGGACAAGGGAAGCCCATGCGAATAGAGCTGGAGCCGTACATCAGTGAAGATGAAGGTGGGTACTACATTGATGAAGAAAGCTTGGAAGGCTTCCAGCGCCTGATCCACGATGGCGTCGAAATCACAATACGCAATATGGCGGGGCACATGGACGTCATTGCGTATTCGAAGAAGTACTACGCTGATAGGAAGGCGTAGAGGTCCGGAGTTGAGGTAGATAAGGGTGGCTACCATCGAGGAATATGGGCTTGAAGTGTTCGAAAGGATATTACAGTAGGGCGCCGAAATTGAGATGCGAAATATGGATAGAGAAAGGTGTCCCATGGTTTGATCGCATATTTGAGAGCTTTCTGGGACGACGGAGCCACGAAAAAAAATGTCAACATTTCCCCGCAGAAAGTCACTCTATTTTACTCTACAAAATATGGTGACGAGTCTCGAGGAAGGAGGCAGAGCGATCCAATTGTGCCATGTCGTTTTCATGGCCATGCAGGCTGACGGCGGCGTTGTCCGTCAGACGCCTCGCTCGTGCATGCAATATTCCCGTGTGTTCGCCTTTCTCATGTGTTCTGCCCTGTCAACTTCTACTTAGCCTGAAGCAATAAATTCTAAATATATCGCATGTACTATTCGCTCCTCTGTTCCAGTATTTTATTTTTCCATCATGTCATTTACTTCTCCTTATCTTATAAGCAGCCGCTCATAGACTCCCAAGAAACCTTTGTTACACCCGACTTGAAGTTCTGAGCAACGGTCCAAAATGGATACTTCGACGGCTCCTCCATCTGGCCGTCTTCGTATGTCTCGACTTCCAGTGACATGAGAGGCCTGATATGCTTCGTCTTCCGTGGATAGCGGTGGGTCTTGACAACTTTTAGAATGGTGTCCCACCAGAAGTTCTTCTCTCCACGGTACGTGATCTTCAGGATATTTGGTAAGAGGCACGAGGGTCGACGGTGTCCCTTCAAATCCCTTTTCTTCGCAAGCAACTCAAAGAATACCTCCGTGACTGGCGCCTCGTCGAGATGAAGTGTGCGCAAGCCGGCGAAGGCTGAGTGGCTCAGGAACGCGATGAAGTCGTGCTCCCATCCGTAGCAGAGGTTGAAGTGAAGCTCGTCGAGAGAGCAGGTCGAGCGTTCTAGAAACGAAGTTATAACTCCAGTCGGGGAGAATGGTCGGGGGCCCCATGTATTCAACATGAGCCCTTTGAAAGCGAGGGTATTCAGGCCGGGAAGGCACATCCTGTCTAGAAATAGAACGAGTGCATTCTCGGGGCCCCACGAAGGCATAGATTTCAGCTCAATGTGCTGAAGTGAGGTGTTGGTGATGACGCGAGACCCGAGGGCTTGAACCCGTCGAGGGGAAGGCGGAACCATGGTGCCCTTGAGCTCTAGAACACAGTGCTGGAGATTTGTGGCACGCTCCAAGATGAGCGAAGCGAGAATGAACATGTCTGCAGCGCGCGACACGATAACGAGGTGCGTGATATTCTTGAGAACATCCACTGAGAAATCTGGGATGATCTCGTCCGAGATGAATAAGTGAACTGGCCGTTCAACTGGTGAGTCACGGGCAGCTCGGCCGGTGGTACCAGTGTGGTCCATATCGGCAGGTAAGGAAACAACCTAGTCGTCATACTTAAATTCCACCCAAGTCTCTACGAGAGAATGGCCTTACCTTGGGTAAAATGTCTGTGGGGGGACAGACGAGGAAAGAGAGTACCTTGCCGAGTGATCGACTGAAAGAGTGGCACTCCGGGGTGGGAATGTTCGTTGTTGACTTGATTCGGCTACTTACGCTTCCATCAGTGGCTCAGTCCTATATATTGGGATAAGTTCTCGATTTTTAAGAATTAAATATCTACACCGCTAGATCTCAGTTCATGCTCTGCCAGGTTTGTGAAGGAGGCACAGAAGGATGAACGAGGGTAGTAATACCAGGGGGGTGGGCTTGCGGACAAAAATGAGAATGTCATCTTTGGGTGCCACATTTCTCTCGTGAGAGGCCCGCCGAAACCCGAAGGGAAACGGCAGGGAGGAGTTAAAGGACTTATCGACAAATGTCATTTATATTTCTCACTGTGATGATTTGAAGCACACTGATAAGTGGTCATAGCTTATGCATTCACGGAGAGGATGGCACAGAGGCCGCGTCGACTCGACTTAAATGAGCGGGGGGTATCACTGGGATCTGTATCATCTCCTTTGTGGATATATTCTGTTAACAAATTACTCTTCACCCCGCCGTGGCCATCATGCTCAAATACTTCTCTCTCTCACTCAGAGACAAAGCCCGATAAGGAATTAAATTCTATTTTGGGTGGGTGTCCGGCAAACTCCGAACTTCGAAGACCCATGGGCGTACACTCCGATTGCGTCTTGAAGCGTCTGAATGGATATTAGGTAGTTACAACTCGCACTCGAGCCACATGAGCAATTGTTTTGGTGGACTCACCATATGAACAATTTATAGGATTCGCCCTGCGCGAGGTAGGAGTTACGCGATTGTTCATCTCCACGTTGTGCCAGGCTCCCCAATCTTTGCCGCGGCATTTATCCCCACCCTTTCTCTTTTATTTCCATAGTCCCGACTCCTCACGAAGTTCGCTCGTCTCCTTCCCAACAGTGAGAAGTTGAGTCTCCTGTCGCCGTCTCTCGCCACAGATCGACAAGTAATCGCATGTCATGGACTCTATCGTCATAGCCGCATGCTCGGCCATGCAAGATCCTGGTTTGTCTATCTGCAATGTCTCAAATTCGTCGCGATCGCACTACTTCCTGAATAATTTTGGGACGTGCCGCGATGCTTGGGTGGAGCAGCAGTTATTGCACTGACTGGATCCAGAAGAGTAAGCCCCAAATATCCGATACGTGTCAGGTAATCCTAGCAAATTTAAATCCGCGTATATGCTGATAAAGGAAGATAAAATCACCACCGACACGCAATATCCACACATTCGAAGATCGTCGTAGTTCGGTCCGGCAGTTGGAGCGTTTCCATCTCATCCATTCGAGTGTATCTACGTTCAAAGCACCATATCTGACTGGTTAAACTTGACTACGAAGTGACGAGTGCAATTACGAACGCCTGAGCCTCTGCGTCAGGGAGAACGTCGGGTCCAAGAGGCCGTTCCAACGTGTCAAATTCCTTGCGTGCTCGCGACGCTCCAGTCACGACCACACCGAGCTCCACTAGGCACACAGAGTGGCGGCATCGTTCGGTGGGTAGCTGCGACAGAAGTAAGACTGCAAGACTCAATAGTGAACATGATGGCGTACGCTTACTACCTTAAAGACTAGGACGAGAACGAGCATGTTGGTATGAGAAAAGAGGAGACGCGGATCGAGCAAGAGCTGAAGGACTACGACAAGTTAGTGTTATCTCGTTCTTGAGGGCGTCATCTTTCCTACCGCACTTCTGCCAGCTTATTCCTACTTTCCAAATTCCGAAGTCGGAGCCCGAGTCCGTTGCACAGGAGACTATGTCGGAGGGCGAGTCAGAATGTGCATGTACGCGTCCGTAAGCTTGCATTCACCCTCATTAACTACCTGCAACTTTTCTCCGAGATGACGACACTGAATTGGCCAAAGTAAGGTCGCTTATAAGCGATGGTAGGTTAGTCTCGCGTCAATTCGATTGCGGGCTTTACATACCGATATTGAGAAGGACGATGTCAATATCTACTACTGGCGACGAGCGGGCTCGTGGTTGCGGGTAAGAAGAGAGGACCGTCATGATTCGGTCGTACACCAACCAAAGAGGCTGAGGAAATGGCCGCTCTCGCACAACTCGCTGCTTGCGGGAGATCGTTTGGGCCAGCGTTCTACTTCTCCGACGCAAGCTTTGGTGCTTATCGATTGACAGCTTGTGTTCGTAGACCGTGGTCTTGTGCCTATGAGAATGGGTTGTAAGCCCACATCCTGCGCGCGATAGAAGGCGTATACTGACCTTTAACCATCCCACAGCGCTGCTGAGCCGCCCTATAACACCGCTCCATCGGTTCAACTGAAACCCCCGGCATAGCCTCCTCGTACGCAGTGAATCTTGTTGGAGGCTAACATGCATCGCAGCCGATGGGTCGAGCACTCCACTTGCGACGTCTTCGTCCGTTTTACGTGCTCCTCTTGCTCGACATTCAGATTGGTGCTGATATTTCTGGATCGTAGTGGGTTCTAGGCACCGAGGTAAGCCTTCTTGGTGGCCATTCGCAGGAGAACGCTGACCTTAATAGTCTTCTCCGCGTCATAACTGATCCTTCGCTCTGATCAACTCCCCTGAAAACATGTCTTCGTTATCTTCGCTCTCCCCTAGCATTCTTGGGCACGACATGACGTGTTGAATACGGCGCGTCGGATACAGTGTGGTTTGCAATGTCGCTGCGAGATTGCTGGGATCGTGGAACGTGCACCTGATGAACAGATGAGTCTCGTCCTTGCCACGTATTAGGTCGAGCACTCACATTTTCGTAGTCATCTATCCATTTCATTCCTTCGCCGTGGCTGCCACCCGAAATTTCGAGGAGAAAAATCGACTTGCTGGTGAGTAGAGTCAGTCATCGTACTTCGGGAGGAGGATGCAAAACTTACCCAGACTTCTAGCGGGCCTACGACTCAATTTCTGTCGCCGTAACCCTACTCTTACTCGTACTCCTTGTTTTGTTGAGCCGCCGTATTGTCTGGCAAGAGAGGTTGGACACGGAATTGAAATGGCGTTGGACGTTGTCGAGCTTGACGGAAGAAACTAGGGAACGTGTAAGTCCAGCTTCGCTTCAGAATGACTCGTCTTCTCGCCTTGTTGATGGAAGACACCTCGTTTGGTCCATCTGCACCATTTCGTCGGCGGTCTGAGAGAAGACCTCCGACACTCAGCTGAGAAGACGGTAAGCCACCGCTCTCGATGAGGATGAGAAGAATAGCCTACTCATCGATCCCATGAGCCCATGCCGCCGTCCCGGCACGTTGTAGTTCGCAATCGCGCCAGAATCGACGCATACTTCAAGTTAAACGTTGTAAAGGGCATCGGCGAAGACATGACATGAGCAGGGCGGACTGCAAGTTCGATCAAGAATCGTGTAAGCGAAGTCGGTCGTGCCTCGAGAAATGTCTTTTCATTCACCTCAGAATCACCTGTTGGCATCCATCTGTGTGATTAACAGGGTGAATGTTCGCAAGGGAACGTGAGCGGTATCTTGAAGTGAGTGCAGAAGAAAAGTTGAAGCAGAGAGTCAGACGAATGGTTTATTATCTTATCTTATCTCCACGAATACTGGTCTTGTCTTCCGAGACCCAACGCCTTCACGAACTCTCTTCCACTCCACCACGCGACACACGTCTCGCACTTCAGTCCATTCCGAATCTTAACCTGACGGGAACCAGATACAGAAAACTGGAGGAATATGTGCCTCTGCCCTGTGTGCGGCACACATGCCGCCGCTGAACGAGGCCAGCTGTGCGGCGCGTTCCCTCCAAGGCCTAGCCAAATACACCACTCGTGCCGCGACCTCAAGACTCTTGAGGCACAAATTTCAACCACCAAAACTTTTCTAGCCCACCTGGAATCCCACCTCCTCATTCTCAGATCGGAATGCAACCGCGCTCATGATCGCTTCACCCACCAACTTCCTCCAGAGATCATCTCCCGCATCTTCGGCTTCTGCGTATCGCGAGAAGGAGACCTCTCTCCGTTCGACCTCGGTACTGTCTGCAAAAGATGGCGCGAAATTGCGTGGTCCACCTCTCAGCTATGGACCTCGCTCGACGTCGACCTAAACTGGCTCGAGATAAATTCTCAGGCGCGCAGCTGGCTCATCGAGGAGTGGCTGTCGCGTAGTGGGGAGCTTCCTCTTTCGATCAGCGTTACATATGTGGAGATGGACCTAGCGCCACCTCCACATGCTATCCTCGAGAACATTGTGGACGTCCTCAACCGATTTTCGCGACGTTGGCAGGATTTAGACTTATCCATTCCATTCACTCTCCTGCCCGCTCTCTGTGGAAACGGAGACGGTGTTTCAATACTCAACACTCTGCACATAAGTCCCCCTGAGATTCTCGACGACGCAGAGGAGGAAGTCGTGCCCCAGCTTGCGTACCCATTCCAAATCACCAATGCGATTCCCAGTCCACAACGCGTCGCGATTACCAGCTTCCCTTTCAGCATGGTGGGGATCGATTGGCTGAACGTCACCGACATATCCTTTTACGCCATACCAATTTACGACTTTCACTCACTTCTTCGCGAGGCTCCTAATTTGATCAAGTGCGTAGTTGACATCCAGGACGATACCAGCCGCCCTCCTGCGCCACCAATCATCGAGCGACCGTGTCTAATAGACCTCTATATCGGCCTCCATCAAACATTTCAAACATCACCGTCTCTCATCTTCGACCCTATATCGCTTCCGAGGCTGAAGAAGGCCACCTATCGTTGCAGACACCAGCCATTCGCTGCATTCACCGCCTTCATCGAACGGTCGCGATGTTCCTTGGAAACCCTCATCCTCGACGGAGTCGTCGACGAAGGAGCAGGTCTGGACATCATTTTCATGGACGACGACGACATTTGGAACCCCCTTTAGAACCTTCGCACTCTTACTACCCTTGTATTCAACATCCCCGTCGTCGCAAAGAAATTCTTCGACCTCCTTTATATCCCCTACTCCCCCGCCACGAATCCCGACCAGCCGATCTTCCTTCCGCAGATCACCTCCATCACTCATGATTGCGACAAAGTCATGTTCTCGTGGGATCGTGTCATCCGTAGCGCGACCTCCAGGCTCAAACTTCGTGGCAACGACAGGCGGCCGATCCTTCGTCTACTGGATTTTCGAGTGCATGAGCTCGAGAGACTCGATGAGCTGCTTGTCGCCCGAATCTGCCACACCGTTGCGTCCGGCGTCGAGATAAGGATCAAGAAAGACTTGGAAGATGTGTTGGAAACTCACCGACGGGAGTATGAGCGGGCGAGGTTTGGCATCATTGACGGACTCTCCTGGGAAGAAGACCTTCTGTGAGCATTTTCTCAAATTGTGTTTGCATCTACCATTCATGGGTATCCGGATTTAACAGGGCCTCCACTTCAGATGGGTTGACGACTTCCTTCCCAGACAGTGATGAATTGACGGCTATCTAGTGATGCAAATTACACAGACAAAATAAACGAAATATATTTCGTTGGCTCTGGCATTACTAGATAGAGTGGTATTCCCTCGAGTACTCCATAACATCGTCTGCCGACACCTGATTGTAAAGTTGGATTTCAACACCAGCGTCGATAAGGTGCTGGAAGGCGTCCAGGCTTTCTTTGTCAATATAGTACCTGTCATCATCTTCCTCATCGGGCTGTATCAATATCTCCAAGTTGGTAAATACCCCTTGTCCTCCAACTCGTGGTCCACGAGAAACCCTCGCCGCAATAGCTCTGTGTACAGCAGGCCACGAGAAGTTCAGTGGCTCTCGGGTATATTCAATGAATAAGTGAGTTAGTGATGGTATGAACACGTCGGCATCGTCCTCATCGTTGGGGTTATCACCGCCCAGGAGCTTGAAAAAATCGTCGGAAATATCTACCTGGTATAATTTCAAGATTTCGAGCGTCGGTATGGCATAGAGGACGCCAAAGAGCTCGTGATCGTGGTCTGGTAGGTCGAATACGCAATCACTGTCAATGATCGTGAGGGATGTGAGCGGGCATGACCCACGCCGGAGGAAATTTGAGAGGTGGTACCAAAATACTCCGAAGCACTCATACCGCAATGTCGTTAAGGATGGAGTGGTAACAACATCGAGGAAAAGAGAGATTTGATCAGTGGTGATGCGCAAATCGAATGTTGTGAGATTAGCGAGGAAGATGGGATTGTTGTGGGCCTGGAGGGCACCAGCCTCATCAATGTCGTGCATGGTGCAGTTGCGGAGCTCAGGTGCTGAGCGTAGGATCATCAGACAGTCGGACAAAGGAAGTCCGAAGACCTGTGCTTGAGTGACCTTGCTCCAGTTGATGTGGACCAGGCGAAGCTCGCAAACGGTCAGAGAGACGGAGCGAGGGGATGGAAGGGTAGCTTGGAGACTAAAAGCTCCAGTACTGCTGGGATTGCCCACTTCACCCGGGAAGGCACCTTCGATAGAGAGGTGGTGGAGTAATGGGGCGCCGTCGTCGCGTCCCTGAATTAGAGAGAGTATATCATAGGGGATTTTAATCGAAAGGTCTGCCCAGCGGGTGGAGCAGCGGCCGAGAATATCTATCATGCTTTTGCAGAACTCCCACCACATGTAGTCATGGGGGTGGCAATACGGAATGCGCAATTGGATGGTGAGAGGGTGCTGGGCTGAGCGCGAAAGCCACTTAAACAAAGCATTCTCATCGAGACCAGCAGCTCGACCTGGCTCAAGGCGAAGATGGACGTCGTTCCATAGTGACGGATTCGACTTTGCAACGGCCTGCCAACGTCTGGACACCGCAGATAACGTGAAGGGGACACGGTGACGGGGCCACGGCTCGCGAGATGAATCTATGTCTTCTTTGTCACTCTTGCAGAGGTTGAAGATGCGCGATGCAAGCTCGGTCGGAAGGAGGCTCGTAAAAGGGTCGTGAAATTCGTTGATACTGGAGTCGAAAGTGGCACGATGTGCCTCCAAATGGCTCAGAAAGGCGCGGGCTTCCACAATCTGACGATCCAGCGATCCTAATTTGACGCATGGCGGACATGGGGATGAGGCCTTTCTCCATGGAGTACACTTGATAGTGGTGTAGTCAGCGCCGAAGTCTCCATCCTTGCCGCAGGTAATACACGTGAAATGCACCATCTCTGGAATGTACGCCCCCTGGTACGGATGCCAGTAGTCACTAGCTGTAAGGTAATGTTAATGTATTTGTCCATTAGCAACTGATTATGAAGCCGCACCTCAGGAATGCAACCCGAGTGCGGTTCAACTTATGGTTCGAGTTCGTAGATCTGGCAAACTTCAATAGATCGCAGACGTACGTGAACAAAACTTGCAAGCTTACTCAATGCACTTGATTTGTATCCGTAGCCGTTCAACAGAGTGTAACAGTTTGGAGGCCCAGTCCGCAGTGACTGTAAAGAATAAAGGTTGATTTTTGAGAGGTTGTGTCGTCGGGCAACCACCCCCAGAAGGCCTTGGCAAACATGCACAAGCTTACCGTCCGCGTTCCTCTTCCCGATCCCCCTCAACGCCGTACACGGTCCGCCCGCTCGATGGACCAGAACACCCTCGTCTGCTAAGGCCCCAAAATGGTTCCCGTATCTGCCGTGAGCCTTTTGTTCGTTGTGCTATTCTCAAATGACATGCACTGACGACAGTTTTCGCAATTCATAGTAGGCACCAGCCTCGCGATTGCGATCCTTCTACTCGCGCTACGTAGACGGTGCGAACCTTCGCACGTCTCTCGCTCTCATTGTGATCGCCACCTCCATGCGATCGCTCCATTAATAAAGAAGAGTGGAAGTCGAAGGACGCGGAGAAGAGCATGAACATGCGTATGTATGAGGAAGGAGTAGCAGTGTTGTGGTCATAGACTGTTGAGGGTGGAGGGAAGGAGAGAGGGTGGAGAGGGGGCCCAGAGGGTCAAGATCGCGGATGGACGATGCACTAGAGAAGCTATTTTCGTCACAGATTCTAGGCAATTCTTGCTAATTTTTCTTTCCTCATGTTTAGTCACTTATTACAACGTTCATCACCATATAATCCTGCAATTCATGCTCTAAATAGACTTTGTACGATTGGATGAAGCAATCCGGAGACCGACGGCACTTCTCTGGCCTGCTGCCCTAACGAGACAGCGTAATCTCAAATCTCTCGACGATGTCAATTGCAAATTCGTGTCAGCAATTTTTGTTCGTGACGACTGGCATTATGTGGGGCTGAAGAGCTTCCAAATTTACTACACCCCGGTGTGCAATTGTCGAATCTCGCACTTCTCCGCCGAATGGGGCATCCTCGTCGCGGGCCTGTTGTCCCATTACCTTCCTAGATTCTCAGCCCAACTTCCCGTTATTTTCTTCACCTAAGCCGTCGCTGCTGCCCTTGGAATTCGTCCTCGAGGACAGTAATATGTACATACCACGACGTTTCCTAGAGCCGGCGGCCTGCTCGGAGCACCTTGGCCGCGTACAGCGGACTTTAAGATCTCGTCCCAAGTGCCTTTGACGTCTCTCGTCTGGGGTACTCAGGACTACTCACAAACCTTTGGGCATTCGGGCATCTAACTGCAGTAAGTCCAGAGCCCATTTGACATTCTTCCGCTCACATTTGCCAGCGACATTCAAACCTTACAGTGCTACCTGAAGTTCTCCGGGCGTAGCTCATGGTCAAAATGAGTTGTCATATTTCCCTTCTTATCTGTATAGAACTATGTCGCTGTTTCTCAAACTTGAAGGTCATTCTCAACGATAGCCCCTTCTTTTAAACGCCTCCGGCCCTCTTTCTTTCTACTTGTCGACCAAGCTGAGGTGCATAGTTAAAATTCTCATTCTCATATTGCTAACTTTTATACTAATACTCTGGGTTCGTACTCTAGTTGAAGAGGGACGTGGCGCGTTGCCTTCGCCCACTGCAACACATTAGTTCTTGAACTCGACAACGACGATCTTTCTCTGATTTTCGCACAACGTCTTTCAGGCCATTTCCGGGTTTATTAATCTGGAATCGGAGAGGGACACCAAACATCGTTCATTTTTTCTACCGACTTCTCATTCTCGCCTACATCGATCCAAACATCCTCCATGCTCCAAACCAGGCAAGCGTACATGAGATCGCAAGATATTTCCCATCTGCTTTGTGGCCTCTAGCCATACCAGTAGTTCGGCGTCCACTTCACCTACGCAAGTGCGTTAGTTTTGCATATTTCGACAAGAAAAATCGCATTCACTAACGTAAGAAGCATCTATCTTCTTCAGATCACCCAGTCCCAGATTTGCCGCGTCTGCCGCAATCTCGCGCTTCAATAACTGGATCGCGCGCACCACACCATCCTTTCCGTACACATTCGAGAACATGAAGGGCCGGCCGATACCGACGGCACGTACACCCAGAGCCAACAGCTTGAGAACGTCGGTGCCATAGCGCACACCACCGTCGGCGAACACCTCGGTCTGCGTGAACACCTCCGGGGCCTCCTCGTGGATCTCTAGTGCAATCTCCAGTGATGACGGGCTGCCGTCCAGCTGCCGCCCGCCGTGGTTCGACAGAATTATACCAGGTGCGCCGGCAGCGACGGCTGCCCGGGCGTCTTCGACTGTTACTATGCCCTTGATGATGATTGGGAGCGTAGTCATGGTTTGGAGCCGCTTGTAGATGTCCCACTATATAGGTGAAGTCAGCATCTGGCACCCGAGGAGAAAACATCAGATGTAGGCAGGGGTGGCTCACGGTGATGAGAGAATACGCCAATTCTTCGTGAAGGCTGGGAAGCAATGTCAACACAGCTGGAACGGTATCCAAGAGATGGCTTCGACTTGCTTAGAATTGGCACCGAAACGGGCAGCGCGATGCCTGTTTCCATCCGCTGGAGCATCCACGGTGAACACGATGGCCTTCGCACCAGACTTCTCAATACGATCAAAGAGGAGTTGGGTCGCGGTGGCGTTTGAATCTAGGTACACCTGTTATGCGAAGATCACGTTGATTCTTGGCTTAATTCAAACGGGCAATTGAATTTACATACTTGTTGGAATGTGACTTGGCTTGTGTTCTTGGCCGCGGCGATGTCCTCGATAGAAAGAGTTGCAAATAGTGAAGGCTGTCAAATACGACAAATACTGAGCTCAAATACTCCCCGAACCAAGCCACAGTTGCTACTCACCACATATAGGATGTTCTCTGCGGCAGCTCCCTGTACCAAACCTCGCTCAGCTTCAGGATGAGCAAGCCCACCTCGGGAGCATGGGCTGATATAAAATGGCACTGAGAAGTTGTGGCCCAGAATTGTCGTCCTGCAATCGCAATCAACGGGGGAGAAAAGCGGAGCCGTCTGGACACGTACGGCAGAGTCGACTCGATGTTGGTGATATCCGTCATAACTCTCGGCCTAAAGCGGAATCGTTGAAAAACCTCCAAGTTGTTCCTGTATGACCATTCTCCAGCAGAACCAGTTCGATAGAACGTGTAGGCGGAGATGTTCATATACCGTCTGGCGGCCCAGTTGAAATCGGGCAGGCCTACGATCTTGGATAGGTCAGGGAGAGTACCTGCTGGGAGGTCGCCGAAGTCATCCTCGATCGCAGTGTCGGGCTCGTTCAAAAACGGACGAGCAGCAAGGGCTACCGATACGAATCCCAGGAAGATAAACGACAGACGCATTTATGAAGCTTGGCGTATAGCGGTGAGAAGGGTACAACGAGGAAAGGGGGTTGTCCAGAGAAGAGACAGCTTCCACACTGCTGACCCCACAGCGCATCCTATTTATACGCGTTCTGCATAGCACACGGTGAAAAACCCATCCATCCTTGCTTCTCTTTCTATCTGCCCGCGTATTCATCGCGGTAAGTGGCCGCGTGGCCACACTGGAATTATTTTAGAGGCCATCCCGGTAAAGAAGAAGTACGGTTTGGAATTCGTGAAGGAAGGACAGAGGTGCCTTCTTAAATTCGAAGGTACAAGCGACCTTGTTCGGCGCAACCGCCGCCATGCGTGGCACTTTATTCTGTGGTTTCTATCCTCCCAAAACTCTCGATTTCGCCAATTTCTTGTAAGTGTCGTCCCTGAACTTGGATTGATACAAGGAGCTGCTTCTCACTGACCTTTGGTCGCTCGTCACAATGTATCAGAGGTCTTAATCTCATCTAATCTCGTTCCGATGTCCCCTAACCGACGCCTAAGAATAGGTCAGCTTGCTCGGCAGGGTGGCATTGGTGAATTCCGCTTTTTCCTCCACGTAAAAGAACTACTCCTACTATGGTATTTGAGACTTGTAATCTTGGCGAGGGACCCCCTGGTTAATCCGCTATGTGTACCGTCACCTGAGATCCAATACTTGTGTTAACGTCGATGGTGTTTCGGAGCGTCTGAAAATTAGAACACCATCTAACGGCCGGCGGTCTCTGCCCATAGGTTGGCTTCGGCGCATTGCAGACACTCAGTGCGTTTGACAGGGACAGGTCAACCGGTTCGACTTTAATCCTCTATCTACGGTCCGTTAACGGTCCGGGTTTTATTCAGCGGGATTCAGTTGATCATGGCAACGGAGCCTGAATCAAGTACCTTTGTAGAAATAAAAGCTTCTTTTCTAAAAACCTCGCTAGAAGTCTGGAAGGCGGCGGGTAAGTCTCGTCACATGCCAAGTCAGAGGCGCACTTGAGAAGTCGGACAGTCCTTAAGTTGTCGGTACAATTTCATGACTCTTTGAACAATCCCTTTTTGCTTCAGCGGACGACACGTTTTTCGAAGGGCAGCCGGCACGCGCAGAGGAACAGGGCCGTCACTTCTGGACCCAGATAAGATAAGATCCGACTTCTTATTGGTGGGCGCAAGTTGCTTATTCCCACGAATGTCAGCTTTCTCCCGTTTTACCCTCATCCGCCTTTCCAAACGCCTCCGCCCCTCTTTCTTTCCACGCGTCGACAAAGCCGATGGGCGCATACGAAAATTCCTTGCATTCCTGGCATACAGAGTAAATTGACTTTTAGTCGCACAACAACCTTTGGCGAGAGCTGTGCTCACGAACCCTGTACAGGTGTTGGGGTTGAGGGCGTTCCCTCAAATAACGGCGCATTATAGAAGGGAGGCTGCTGCGTACTTGAAGGTCTGTCTTGGAGCCGCGATTTAACTTGCCCGTAATCCGTTCTAATGTGATTTACTTTCTAGCGCACGCGCCCGGTCAAGAAAAGCGAACAGTTAGAAGATATTTATATCCAAATTACGGTAGATATCATTTCTCGGGCGATATAGAACTCGTCGTGCGGAACAGTCATCTTTGGGCACTGTATGGGACCGAGTCCCGATATCTATAGCGTTCCAACCGCACAAAAAGGATGGCGTAGACAGAACGTGTCCCTGACAGAGGGCACCGGGGGTACACAGTTTCGACATGAACAACCAAGGAACTTACCAGTCGTTAGACGTCATGCTAGATCTTCCATCCACCGGCTTACCACCATCCCCGGGGCGTCGCAGCTTGATACACCGACACCAAACTGTTCGGACGAGGCTGGGGAACGAGGTGCTGAACCCACCGAGCGGATCTATGTATATATCAGGGTGTAAGTCTGTTGTGGACGATGCCTTGAGCGCCAGGACACACGTACCTATCGCCTACGATCGACGGTCAGCCATTTCATTTTTGGTGGTTCGTCCGTTTTTGGCGGGCGGTTGAGTTTTGGCGATTGTTCAATTTTGGGCAGTATCCTAGTTTTTCTTTCAGAGTAGATTTTTTAAATCGTGGTTCGGTTTTAACAGCGAGATTCGTCAAAACTGGTGTGCGGTACCCAATCTCCTCAGCACCAATCCTCGAGCTTCTCACGCGCTCCGTCTATTTGACGAACGACTAATCCAGTGTGAAAAGGATGGATTTCGTCGTGGTGAAAGAGTAAAAAGCCAAATCAACAGGAGCGCTTTATGCAATCTATGGGAGATCGTGAAATGCGCCAGCTGCTCTGTGTCAAGATCGAGGTAGACAATGAGGGAGAGGGATAGTGTAGGTGGGACACGGAGACGAATGACGCCGCTCGGAGAATCGTCCATGGGCAATGAGTGCCGGGAGGGGTTCCGAGGTGTGAGCCACACCTCCGTCCACAGCGCGGTGAGATCCAAAGTCTACTGCGAGCGGCGTGTCGTCGACGTAGTGTTACATTAGTCGTGTGAAGGGAGTGGAAGAAAGGAGAATAGTATTGCCAATGGAAGTAGGGGACGGCTGGGGGATCGGATCGGACGAGAGAGCAGGGATTGTTCAAAGGGCTTCTTGTCAATCACCAGTGCACCACAGAAGAACTTATCACGCATAGCATGGGTGGCTTTTCGGAGAGTAAATCAAACGAAAAAAACCCTGCTCTTTTCCCCTTGGGTCATTTGGTCGACGATGGCGATGGCGTGTTCTGAATTGAATAGGATGAGATTGACGAAGGAGGGAGAGCGTCAATAAAGAAAGCAGATTTGGCCATTGCAGGATAGGGTATGATGGCGAAGGGTCATAAGTTGGCGCAGCCAGATCTACAAGGAGAAAATAGGAAGAGCAGGGGCCAGTTTCGTCGTATCAGGGGGATCCAGGCGCTGAAGTCGGGAACTCAGGATGGAGTCGTCGACAAATGTTTCGCTGGAAGGAAGGAAGGAAGGAGCTTCTCCCTGCTCTATTCTAGCTTCGTTCCTATATTTGCCGTGGATGGAGGACGTGTCGGTGTGCGACGAGGCTGCCTGCCAGGAGGAGGGCGACAAGGCATTACAAGAGATGGACGTGGACGAAGTGGATGGCTCGGACTCGGAGGAACTGGTTGCCGGCTATGCCGAGCACGCCGAGAAGCCCTTGCCAAGCAAGTCCAATCACTGAGCTCACCGTTCGGCTCGTTCTCCGGCACGTCTTCACCATGTCCTCCCCCTCCCCCTCCTCCCCAACTCCTTCCCCGCCGACGCCCTACAAGGACCACCCACTCGATGCGCTAGAGCGACGGCCGCTGACGAAAGTCCCTCCATGGATCCCTGTATCTGCCGTATGTCTTTCTTCTCTATAAATATTTCGATACTTTTTCTGACGGACGAGTGTTGGTATCCTCAGTTCATAGGCACCAGCCTGGCGATTGCGATCCCGCTCCTTGTGCTCCGTCGACAACGTGCTTCGTTCAAGCGTCTCTCGTTATCCTCCTCTTCAGCCGCACCTCCACCTCGGCGTGGCCCCGCTACTGGCTCCCGGACCTCCTCACTACCCAGGACCTCAGGATCGACACTGGAGCACAGCACTCTTCAACGCGAAGTCCCCATCTTCGCCGAATCCGAGCCCGACCGCACATCACCCAGCATGGGCGAGATGGTGTCTGCTTTATCAAAACTTAACGCGTCGACGGCGTGGATGGCCGCCAAGGCCTTCACGATCGCCACGGGCCTCGTAACGGTGGGTGGTGTGGTGCTGGCGTGGGGTGTGAAAGAGGGCATGGGGGTGCGGGATGTACGTTCCGCTTCCTTCTTACCCTCGTCTTTGGCTGAATGATGGTCTGACATTTCTCGTGATAGGCAAGAGAATTCGGCCAGCGCATGCGCCATATCCTCTACACGACCCTACCCTCCCTGTCCACGCGCATACACCGGCCCCCCGAAACAGACGAAGAGCGCCATGACGTCCATTCCCTCGCTCCATTCGGTATTGAGCAGGAGTGGAGCTGGGAGGACGCGGAGAGGCGGATGAACCGAGCATACGAGGAGGGCGGTTTCACACTATGGGCACAGACGGCGCTAAGAGAGATCGAGGCGGAGGCAAGGGTTGAGCGGGCGAAGATGGAGAAGGAACTGGATGAAAGGACGAAGAGCTAGATTGTAGAAGGTATGTTCCTGAATAGTCGGTGTCGTCGGTTCATCCTGAATCATCTCGTTCAGTAATTTATCGACACCTACACACATAAAAATATCACTCGATACTCCTATTTTCCGCAGGATGTATGTGCAGGCAAGAAGAACGAACTGGCACATGTGCAACGTGCCAAAGACTTGAGTATATGCGCCGAGGCCAGGACCAAGGCCGTCCAAACCCCCGAAGCTGCTCACTTACGAACATAAGAAAGAGTATACACGGCTAACCTTTAGCCCATGGAGCTTCCTTCAACACGCCAGGGAACGTTATTCGCATCGTCGCTTCCTTCAAGTCGGACAACTACGGAGTAATCCATATCTTCAGCAAAGCCTCGATTGAAGCACCTGATCGGATGCGAAGGCGAGGTTTTTTGGAGGTTGAACCAAGGACGCCCTGAAGTCGAGGAAGGAAGTTGAGGCCGACGACCATGGCCAACGAGCGCGACGTTCTTTGTGCTTTATTTGATTCCCGACCAAGACGCTGCGGAGGCTGCTTGAGCTCGCCAACATAGATTTTGGTAGGTCTTCTTTCGTACACTCTCCAGCTCCTTCCTTTACCTTTACTCAACTCGTTCACTTTGCTGTGCTAGTTCCCCGAATCTGGTCGAGCATACGCTTCTTTCCGGGATTTGGCACGCATATATAAATAGTCTTTGTTCTTCCACTTCCACTTCCTTATACTACGTTTTTCTAGGCGCAGACACCTTCTCCGTCTTTGGAAATGGGCGATAAAGACCAGGTTAGCATTCAATTCAATCTTCGAAGAGCCGTTTGACCGACCGTCATGCACTCGCTTCTCATACTCTGATAGATATTATGAGTCGTTCAATTTCTCGATATTTTCATGAACTAGCGGCTAGCGAGGCCTCGAACAGCTGGATGGATGTCCGGATGGGTGTTTCTTCGTTCTAAATTTCCCCTTTGCTTCTCCGTCTCTCTGTTTCGTGCATGCTCATTGGCTTTCTTCCTCTTTCCCTAGTGGTAGCCTTGGCGGCTAGCGCTGCGTCTAATGCGGCTTCTGGTCAGAGAAAGCCGATACCTGCACACCATGCTAAGTTTTTGACTCGCGATTCTTCACGGACCGCTCGAGCCCGTCGGTGTTAAACTGGTATTGTGCCTTTCAGTGAGCCTTGATGCCCTTTCGTCAACGGAGGGCCGCCCATCAAACTGACTCGTCGAAGGGCATGGGACAGATCCATCTACTTGTTCTCGCGGATTCGACTTTCAACACTCAACTCTTATCCGTCTGGCTAGAGAGTCCGTGCTACTGATACTCTAGATATTGACTCAATCCAGAGTTTTGTCTACTTCGCATAACGAATCGAGACATCAAGCCAAGTGGCACCGGCTCATGATATAGGAGCACCAACAACCCAGTACCAACCACACAGCTCGCAAAACTAAGGCGAAGCCAATCAGTCAGTCAAGACACTACGTCTACACAGACGAAAACCCCAGATACGCAGGCCGGGGCTCCTGCGACCTCCCAAGACACCACCTCATCGCCCGCTCGAGCACATCTACCATCCCACGGTCACCCTGGGCGAACAGACCCCCGCTCTGTAGCAGAAAACGCCCTACGCGGCGGCTGTCGTCGCCCGCGAGGAACAGCGCACCGAGCAGCGCACCGGCCTCGGCAGGGTCGGTGCGGTGGAGCGCGGTGAAGGCGCGTGTGGCGCGGGTGGGATCTTGTGCGTAGAGTGCGAGGATGGGGGCGTGCGTTGCGGGACGGGGGGTTTGGCGCGGGGATGAGGAGACGGAGTTGGCCCGGCGGTAGCAGAGGCGCCGGCACTTGTGCGAGCGTGGTTGTCTGCTCGGCGGGCAAAGGGATTGGGACGTCTACATTCTCGTCGATCTGCACTTGGATCTCTCCAGCGCTGTGGATCGATATGACGGACATGTATCTAGAGAACATCCAAAGAAGAATAGTTGGGCTTACAGGATGCCCTGCCCGCAGACGACCAATGATGACCGCGAAATGCGTATCCTCCGATGACATTTCATAGGCGCTCGGCGAGCGCTGAAGAGGTGTGGCCCGACCAGGGGAAGGAAGTCAGTGTCAGGGTTTTGTTCTTCCATCATGAAAGTGTACCTCGTCGTAAGGTCACTTAGTTGGGCCCGTTAGGTTATGCGAGGATGTGAGCTCCGTGTGTGTTCACAGGCTAGTAGAAGTCGATAGTCGGAGTGAAACCTTGTCGCACCGTACTCCTATAGGAACTATTTACCATTCCTGGCACATCCCCAATTAGAAATGCATGCCCCTATGCTCTTGTCTACTGCGGTTCTGCGATGGATACCTTCGCAGCATTTGTAAACTACCCATATATTTTCGTTGAATAGTCTCGCCCGAGGATTATGCTTATGCCCAACTCGAGGGAGCGGGGCGACAACGATCCACAAAGACGGTGCTAATCTGGAACTGATTCGGGGGTATACTCGCATAATTGGATACCGAGAGCTTGGAAGTGCACATTTCAAAGGGGTGTACGTGACTGGCACGAAGGAAATAAGAAGCCGAGATTCCTCTAGCTTTTGGAGCCACCTCTCTGGTGAAATAAAGCCACGATGCAGGCCGGACGCGAGCAAGGACGAAGCCGCTCGCAAGTGCTCCAAGAGTCGTATTGCCACTACAATGAATCCGGAGGAGTGAGGCACCCCTCCGCCAATTGCAAGACAAGATTTACGCCCACTGAGAGCGGACCCGACATGGTGTCGAGGCCGTCCCATACCTAAATTTACTCGTACGGCGGAATGGAAGCAGAGAACAGGATCGACTAGGCAGTAGAGACATAGAGACAACAGAGAAGATGTCTTCTTTGTTGAACTCATTCTTCTTCCCTCCTCCCAAACTACCTCGTTATCAACATCCGACCAGGAACACGCACTCGACGAGCCTCGCACCTCTGACAGACTCTTCAGAGAGGCCGACAATCTACTCTAGTGACGATTTGATCATTGAGTCCTTCCTCGTTGGCCTCTTGTAAAATGAATCACGGTAACCAGAGTTGCAGCAGAGTTGACGAGGCCACAAGGCATCATGTTTCGATGGGCTGTCGGTTTCAGGTTCTTTAAAGGCGTGCTACATACTTCAAGTGCAGTCCGTTCTTGACTTCCTCACAAGCCTTGACCCAGATACGACCAATCTTCTCGAAATCTTCGATCTTTATCACAAAAAAGTAGTACAAAGATTAGACAAATAGACCCACGTAAGGCTGAGCTTGACGAACCGTGTTGAACACCTGGGCACTGCACCGCGTCCACCACTTCTCATTATGGAAGAAATGGGCCGAGTACGCTTTATACTTCGTCAAGAGCCTCTCTTTGAGGAAGACATCGATCCTATTGTATTCGTCGATGGTGGTGACGGGTGGGAGAGGCAGCTCGACGTTTATCTAGAGCGTGTGGGGCGTGTTTCGTCAATCGAATCCTCGACCTCCGGGGCGTGATATACAAGTCCGAATACATACCATGTTGAGTGTCAAGTCTCCGTCAGGGTCCATGACCCGTGTATCCAATATCTCAGCGAGAATTTTGCCGCCATTGAGTGCGAGATTGTGGCAGTAGGCGTTTATCTTTGCTTCGCCGCCGAGCCAAGTCCGGAAATCCAGAGCTTTGTAGACGAGCATCATATCATAGTGAAGATGAGAGCAATGTGACACGTTTAGCTTCAGAAAGGCTACAAAACATACCATCTGCAACTGTTAAGTGGGAACTCCAGTCGATAGTCCCGTTCCCTGTTGAGCGCGTCGGCGTCAATGACTCGGCATAATTGGGGAAAAGGTCGGGGAAAAGACGGGCCATACGTACACTCGTACTGAGGGACGAAGTTTGGCTCCGTTCGGTCCTTGGGGGAGACGTAGGCGTAGCTGGTTGGTATGGATGTGGTGACAATGTGCTGGTTCCTTTTATACACGTTGGGCGAATCACTAACGTAAAGATCTCGCATGAAGAGGCTCACCGTCCAGGTACGTAGAGAACGGCAGACGAGCGTTTCGCCGAAAGCCATTTGTGGTTGTTCTGGAGTACATGCGAGAGATGTAAGGAGCGCCGACGTTGACATCGACAGGGGGGTATCTGTACTCGTATAAAAGGCACTTACCGAGATCCAAAAGTCCGGTGCCGATTCTGTGAGGTTGATTCCTACCTCCTGTCCTATCGAATGCGCGGCGTCCACGACGCTCCACACACGCTCCTCCTTTGCGATCTTGACCATCTCCTGCCACGGTAGAAGAACGCCAGGGTTGGAAACGATGCTATCGATGATGGCGACGCGCTTCTTGTTTGGGGCAACTCGGTGAGCCCGCAGGAATTCTTTGAATGAGGACGCAATCTCCTCGTGCGTAGTTGGAAAATTAAGCGGGATGGTGTGGACGGTTGGGTGGGGTGGGACGTCGCCGATGCTTTGGGCCGTGCGAGAGATGGAGTTGTACGTAGTCGTGACTGAGATTTAGGACCATCAGTCTTGCCATCATTTCGTCTCAGCAACGTATATATGTGACGCACATGCGAAAATAGCATCCCCTTCTTCCCAGTCGAAATTTCGGAGAACGATGTTGAGACCGAGCGACGCGTTCGTCACGAGCACAACCTCATCCGTCTTCGCACCTATGAGCCTCGCGATCCGCTTACGCACGTCGATAAGCATGGGCTGGTACGTGAATCGATGGAAGAGATCAGGGTTCGCCTCTATCTTCTTCGTCAACTCGTATGCAGCCTGAAGGACGGGCTTCGGAGTCGTCCCATACGATCCTTTTTGACCGAGAAAAAAATTAAGCAACGCTAAGCTTCGATGAACATAATTTCTTAGCATGAGGTGGCACTGACCGCTGTTCAGGTTGATATACTCCGGGTCAAGTGCGAAGTAGGCCTTCAGCTCTTCCCCGAACGGTGGTGGTCTCTGCGTGTACAGAGCTTTATAGTCGACGTCTCCCATCGTATCTTGGGTGCTGATGTGGCAAGAAGGAAGATGGAGATCGAAGAAGAGCGACGGTGAGAGTAAAGTGGGTAATTCGAAGCAAGGCAAGCTTACCGAGTTAGGGGTTCATCATGTCACGTAATATAAACAGGACGCGTAATTACACTGAAGAGATCGTCACGAAGACGCTGCATAAGAGAAGAGATCCGGCACATAGCTAGTAAGATGCGGATATCTAGTTCAATCGGCGCGAGGTATGTTGAGGAAAAGGCTGAATAGAGGTCAATGCGTCTCCGGTCCGGACGTAGAATCGTATCGGGGAATCTTGCTCGCGCAGGACGATTGGCTAGTTCGCCAATGGCACGCAGGACTTGCTAAAAAATCGAGAGGAAGATCAGCCTGGAGGCAGGCAGAAGAACATAAGAATTGCTCACAGAGAATTCGTGGCCATACATTGAAGCATGCTGTTATCGACCGAGGGTAAGTGTAGATTCTATGCGCTTTGAGAGTCGCAGGTATCGAAGAAAAGGCTCCCTCAGAAAAAAGATGGCAAGTACATCGTGGCACGTGAACGCATGAAGAGAATCTGAGTGTGCCGGAAAAAAGATTAGATTAGATCAATGAATTACACTGTGCTATGCGCTTATGTTCCGTCCCGAGAATGGCAGCCATCTGCTCTGTGGTGTTGAATATCATTCCGCGTACTTTAGCAAGGTATGAACGCACCACTTGGCGATGATGAAAGAGAGGATGAGCGCACAT
This sequence comes from Cyclocybe aegerita, assembly GCA_902728275.1. Taxonomy (NCBI): domain Eukaryota; kingdom Fungi; phylum Basidiomycota; class Agaricomycetes; order Agaricales; family Hemipholiotaceae; genus Cyclocybe; species Cyclocybe aegerita. Next base: position 1,382,492 of record CACVBS010000046.1, on the reverse strand, counting down.
ATGGATGTCGCTAGCTGATCCTGTTAGCTGTAGAGTCATTCTCAAATGTTCCCTGCGGGATCCAACTTCAGTTGATTTTGTTGAAGGAGACAGACATAGAGAAGAGAAGAGAGACGTACTGCTTCGTAACCGAGGAAATTCTGCCAAACACGCCGTCAACACCACACTAACAGTCTTCAACGTCTCACGCTCCTCCGAACTCCGCACTCTTCCGTACTTCGCATTCCTTCCTCGTCCCGTTGGCCGGCTGCCGGGGCACCTCCATCGTCCCCCCCTCTCATGTTCGTCCTCGATCAAGCTGACGACGCCGATACCGAACAAGCGGAGGTGCCAATTCGTTAGAGTTTTCGCAGCCATCATTGTCTTCATTGTCACCGAGAAATCACGAAAAAGGTGAATATATGCGCGTGTAGGGGTTTGGGCTTATGCATTCGGTGTCATCGTATTCACTTCAGGTGATCGCGACCTACGACAAACATTTAGTCCAATTGCGAAGGAGGGAGTTTGAGGAACGATGCTACCCGTATGAACTCGCATAGATGGGCGATCGAAACGGAGGCCCACAGCGAAACTGCTCAGGACATCAAATCAGCACGGAGGACACACCGAAAGAAAGGAGGAAAAACGTACGTCTTCGGTTATGAGGTTGCATTATCATGGGTGAAGATTGACGTCCCCGATAACAAGGGTTTGAACACCTCTTGAGGTCGACAGGCTGACAGAGTCGTAGCTGGTGTAGCGAATTAAGTGTTGCGAGGCGACGCCCAACAGCCCCTCGACTCTATGCAATGGCTGTCCGACGTTGCTTCAGTGTCCAGCGCGAAGGAGCTAGCTGCATCTCAAGAATAACGGCAAATAGAGCGATCTGCTCATGGCCGTTATCCGTCGCAATTCGATGGAGGTCTCAGGTAGCGTTAAGGTCCTGCAGCCGGTGGTGGATGGTGAATACTGGCTAGTGTCGTTGGTGTCTGGAGCGACCAGAAGATTGGAGATAAGGTAAGGTGGGAAGAGTACTGGAGATGAGTGGGTCGCCAGGAAATGGTGGCATCCACCAGGAATTTTCTCGACGGTGTTCTGGATGAATCGCGGGTTGCTCTGCAGCATGGCCAGTTGGATCTTGCAGACGGATTCTGGACAAATAAAAGGGCATGTGAGCTCCTCTGAGTCTATGCAGATTACGGGGTAAGAAGGGAGAGCGTAGAGACGAAGAAGGGAGGCCCATTTCGTACCAGTGCGACAGGACACGATCCATTCGGTTCCAAACTGAAGGTCGTCGTGAAACCGAATGAATGAGGACACATTTACTGTTAGTTTCGGGCTAATCGAATAGTCAGGAAGGGATTAAACGCGTCGCACGAAGATGGGACACACTGCCGTCGTTGTAGCCTTCTCCTCTTCATTCTCTATGCCAGGCTCGTTCAGTCCGATTCGAATCCTTACTTCTTCCAACGCCGTCTACAAACTGCCTTTATTGCTCGAGTCCAGGCCAGGTAATGTAAGACATTTCCGCAGAGCAAGTTGAGTTACGAATAATAATTGGGACTTGTGCCTCGGAGGACGCGCCAGAGCAGTGTGCCATGAGAGGAGGAGAATCGCAGGTGGTAGTCGTGTCACTTATCGACAGTCCTCGTTGCCTAGCTTCAGCCCCTTTGAGGGCCTAGAGATTATCATCGATTGAGGACGGTCTAGTCGACGTGGTGGAACTGGTCAAGAGGGGCATGTCACAATAGGTGACAAATCGCGTCTTCCTTGAACTCGTCATAGCTCGTCATCGATTCATCGATTCGCCTTGAAGTTGAACGTAAACCACAACAACACAGCGAGGTACGGCTCTCCTAAGGTAACTTATTTTCTACTGGGCTCCTGAAGATCTGAAGACTGATGCATATTCATGTGCTCAACTCATTTTAACAGAGCTCTCGAAAGGTGCCTCCCATTTCCGTATACTGTCTGCAGACTGCGACACACAGAGCGACTTGGGTTCCCTAAATATATTACCGCCTAGCACTGCGCGTCGCGTCACGGAGATCTTCGACAACCCGCAGTTCTTCGTGGATGTTACCTACGCGAGGGCCTACATCGAGCTTAAGACACTGGATGATCAAATCGCCAAAGGATGGGTGTTTCTGAGCCATCTCGAAGGACGATATCGTGTCGCTCTGAGGCATGGTGTCGATGCATTTGATGACCCCTTCACGGCCGTCTTTCCGACAGAAATAACTTCAAAATTCTGTCTTTTTGCATGGACAGCCGCCCCTTGTCGTCAAGCAATCTTCCAAGGAATACGGCGGTGACGATGCCGAATCCCGATGGTCACAATGCAAAGCTCGAACTCGGATTCCACCTGCCGGCCCAAGGAGAAGTTCGTATTTCCTCCTGCAGGCTCAGTCGACTGGGAAACATCACTAAAGTGTCTATTCTTTGCCCTCGGGTTCACAAATGTCTCTCGCTCTTCGCGTCAGCGAATATGATCTCAAGCAAGCCCAAGACAGAGTCGACGTCGGGGCGGCTGCACCAGGCATCTCACAACCGCGCAGATCGCGGATTCCTTGACCTCAAATAGTTCTAGTGGGAACAATACTTGCATCTCAGAGAAACACGATGGCTACTACGTCGCCGAAGGAAGTCTCCAGGCCCATTCACCAAGGGCATCAGGACATCCAGCGGTGAACAGTATGATATCCTATTCGAGAGCGTACTACTACGAGGAGAGGAAGGGACGTTCGTCGATAGAGACTTAGCTCCGTTCGTTCTCTGGTGAATATGTAGTTCCACCCTCTTGTATTATCGCCATACTTACACCGCCTCCCCAAGATAGTCCATTGTCCGTCTTCATCTCAGAACGGCGGCGGGTGTTGACTACGACCTTCTAGATTTTAAGATTGTTCATTTATCTTGCCTTCGACGGTCGAAATATCTTTGCTGTGAGTTATTCCTTCGCAACACCGCCGCGAGTGCGAATTTGACACATAGAGCGAAGGATAAATCGTTTTCCTGCCCCCAAATCATCAGGGATTAGGGTTCTCTTACCTTTGCTAATTTTCAGAAGCCAGTCTTCACAGGCCGACCCAGCACAGACGGATTATTCACATCGAGATAAGCCGTATCTTCACTTACATACGCTATATAATACATTGAATATTCCTATCTCCACTCCCAGATGAAATCTTATAAAATATTGTATCTGAACTTCCACGACACCTTCGTCACACCCGACTTGAAGTTCTGAACAACGGTCCAAAATGGATACTTCGCGGGTTCTTCCATGAGACCATCCTCGTACGTCTCTACCTCCAGAGACATAAGGGGCCTGAGGTATTTCCTCTTCCGTGGATACTGGTGGGCCTTTACGACCTTCAAAATAGCGTCCCACCAGAAGTCCTTCTCGCCGCGGTACGTGATCCTCTTGAGGTTGGGTAGGAAGAGCGAGGGCGTACTACGGCCTTTCGAGGTCTTCTCCACGAGCAACTTGAAGAAAATTTCTGTGACTGGCGCCTCGTCAAGATGGAGAGTGCGCAAGCTGTTGAATGTTGAATGACCGAGGAACTTGATGAAGTCGTGCTCCCACCCGTAGCAAAGGTCGAACTTCAGCTCGGAAAGCGCGCAGGCCGAGCGCTCTAAAAACGAGGTTGCGACTCCGATTGGCGAGAATGGCCGGGGGCCCCATGTGTTCAGCGTCAGGCCCTTGAATTCGAGGATGTCGAGGCCAGGAAGGCACATCCTGTCTAGAAACAAAACAAGAGCGTTCTCCGGGCCCCATTCGGGCATGGACTCGAGTGAAAGGTGCCTTAGTGAGGTGTTTGTGACGGTGTGCGACCCATGGCTCTGGATAAGTGAGGCTGAGGCAGGGACCACAACATTCTGTAGCTTTAGGACGCAATGTGCGAGATTCGTTGCCTGTTCCACCGCGAGGGACGCTAAGACGAAGATGTCCGCAAGCCGCGACGTGATAACGAGGTGTGTGAGATTCATGAACCCATCCTCTGAGAGATTAACGTTGATTCCGTCCCTGATGACGAGACGGACTGTCCGTTCGACCAGGGTGTCCTTGGTGGCTGCCTCGCCAGTGGCGCGGGGGACCTCCAGATCGCTGCGGCCTGAGTGTTGTGACATACGAGAATACTGTAGTAGCGATATTAAACCCTGCCTACAATCTACCATGGAGCACACTTACCTTGGTTGAAAGGCCCGTTAGGGAATGAAGACTCAAGAGAGAGGCCTATAGCGAAGCGAGGAATGATTGACGAAAAGTGGCACAGGGTGGGAACTTTTTCCGTGGATTTGACTTGGCGACTTGCGCGTCTTATCAGTGGCCCACTATGCTTGTGGTAAGTCCTTAAGTAAATACTGTGCATTAAAATAATGAACATATTTAATTGTACTCTACCGTCGCGAATACATCCTAGTAGAGGATTGGTGGGGTCAATTATCACTGGTCTCGTTGTCCTCTTGACGTCGGCACATTGAAATATTTGTCGAGCGCCTCCGTCAATTATTGGTAGGCTAGCATCTACCCTGGTTGGAGGTAGGCAGATGCGTTTAGCATATGGGAAGAACACTGGGGGTACGTCAAGGGTAGTGTGTCTTCCGTCGAGCAACTAGTAAGAAATTGACGCTGGCCAACGTCAATTTCTTGTAGTAAATGTGAACTATTTCTTGAAGACATTACTCTCACTCCGACACGGTCATTACCTTTCCTCGCGCAGTCGCGCAGCGTGACATGGAGCATTCTACCCGATAAGGCATAAAATTCCTTTTTGGCTGAATGACGGCAAACTCCGAAGGCGATGTGCGTCAATGGTCATCCATCAGAACTACTTATCGTGTCTGGGAGTAATTTTGGTGAGAGATGGTCAGAGAGACGATCTGTGGGAAGGAGCTGTCATGGCAGACCAGATAAGACGAAGTAAGATTAGATGCGCCTTTTTCTTCCAGCCAAATGCGCATCCTCTCCGTTCCATCGACACGTCTCATGATGGCAGGGCATGGACCGCCCAGTTCTCGCCCACTCGGTCCATGTCATAATACAAGATAACTTCGAGCTCTTCTCTGAATGATACTTCACGTTTTTCAAAACGCGCAAGCGCTGTCGTACCCTCGTTGGCTGTTGTTGAGGCGGCGGTGTGTGCAGTCAGAACGGTCAACGGCAGTCTGAGTCTCTGAAGGATGCTGGGTTCTCAAGGATGTCTCAAGAGCCTGCACAAGAAACCAGGAGGAACTTGGTACATTGATTTGGTGTGACGTGGTGCCAGTTGTAGCTTATGACGACTCTAGGTCTTTTGTGAAGGAAGAACTGTACTCTCCAGAAGATAGGTAAGTGTTCTCATAGCTCTTCTTCGTGGCCAAAGCCTGATTTTGCCACCCCCTTGGACTCTTAGAGCGAGGGGTTAATCGACCATGCACGTCTATAACTCTTTTTCAGATTGCATAGCAGCATCTCACAATTTTTATGGCATTAAAACCATGAGATATAACACCTATAAGTTTACACTGCCTTTGAATCACAGAACCTGTCAGGAATTGGGATCAGGTGTCCCTTCATGGAATTAGGTTTCCTCGCCCCAGTATTCCCTCGAATATACGATCACATCATCGTGTCCCCATCCTCGTTTCGTATCTCGACTTTAACCCCTTCCTTCATCATTTCTTCTAACACACCTAGCACATTTTCCTCGATATAATACCCTGCCGCATCTGCCCCTAACAATATCTCCATGTGCAAGCACTGCAGGATTGGTCGACCATTTTCAGTTTGCCTGTTGGTGACGCGCGTCCGCAAAGAGGAAACAACCGTGGACCAGGGAAACTCGAGAGGACATTGCGGAATGAAGATGTTGAGTTTTTTGAGACAAGGGAGGAATTCAGGTTGTTCGGTATCAGAATGAGCAGGATTGATCCCAAAAACGTGGAAAAAGTCATCATTGAGGGCTATTTCATGCAACTGGAGTTCTTCAAGGGTCGGTACAGTCCATAGGAGCTCGGAAAGATGCGTCTGCCGGACTAAACCATGCTCTCCATTGACGGAAAGGAATGTGATTGGGCATGCCGACCGGACAAGGAAAGACATGAGCGGGGGGAGCGGCTCTATTCCGCCCTCACTATGAAATACTAGGTGTTTCAAGGAGGGAGAGCTGATGCGATCGAGGAATAAGGCGACAGAGTGAGTGAATAACTCAATGTTCAATTTCTCGAGTTGAACAAGGACAATTAAGTTGTTGACGTCTGGAAAATGGCCCATATCTCCGCGTTCATGGATGTAGGCTAGAGTGGATTCGCGAAAGTCGAGGGGCAGCTCTAAAGAGCGCAAGGCATTCATATATGTTTAAATCAGTGATATGGAGCCGTGTAACATTCCTCCAGTCGATCTTGATCCTCGAAAACGAGCAGCTGGAAAGAGAAACAGTTTCTGGTGCGGGAGCGATGCTACTCTCGAGGTCAAAGTGCACAGCATGTGAAACCTGCTCGTATTCTGAAGAGCGAATCGACAAAACGCGGAGTAAGTGTCTTCTAGTGCCGTTAGGAGCAGCCTTGAACAAGGAAAGAATATCGAGGGGGATATTGAGGGACAGGTCTCCCCAGAGGTGCGAATGAGTATTGATAATCCCGATGACACGTTCGTAGAAGTTCAATCGATCCTGGTCGTTTGGACTGTGCTGATGGATGTTCATGGTGATAGACAGCGGCTGGAGGCGCGACCGAGCGAGCCAATTGGATAGAAATTCCTGGTAATTGCTGCGATTTCGAACACTGTCTGGATCGAACTGAATGACGGCCCACAATGACGGGGTTGACCATGCGATGGCTTGCCATCTTCTGGAAACACTCGCAAGCGCTAGCGGAATGCAACTCCGGGATTTGCTAGTGTTCTCAGATACGGATTCGTCCTGCTCATCTACGCAGAGAGAAAAGATACGGCTGGCGATTTCTGTTGGGAAAAGGTTGGTGAAAGGGTCATGGGATGCGTTAATGTCCCGTATTAATGTGGCACGATGCGCCGCAAGATCCTTCAAGAAAGCCTGCGTTTGCGCAATCTCGTCGTCTATGGATCTAAGTTTGAGGAGTAGAGGACACATGGTGGAGTATTTATTCGAACATCCGGAGTTCAGAGTGGTGTTTCGCGGATCGACAGTTTCCTGGGAGTTGCAAGCTAAACATGCCAATGTAGACCCCTGCCCGTCACGAGAAGTCCGTATCAAAACGCTCGAAACCGTGAATCGGCGACTTACCATGTTTGAATCAAACTGTGGCTCTTCCGTTGAATGTCGACGAGTAAGTGAAGTCCGAGTTTAAGTGGCCCAGATTCTAAGGTTCACCGGCAAATGCCGAGATTAGATAAAATTCAGCCTTATCTCACACCACCGTAGGCAATGTGCAGCGACGACTTCTACTGGGAGATATTCGAATTCTTCATCCGCGAGATATGTTGGCCACACATGGAATCCGTACAGGTCAACCAACGCCTTATAAATATTATGGATTACATGAAGAAGAAAGTAACTAAGAAAAGCACAATGGCGAGTAGTATGTAGGCAAAAAGTCAAGTAAAGTAAATCATACAATAGCCTCCCTCCGAAATCAAACCGCCCTCTATGAACCCTTCTTCTCCACCCTCTCCACAACCTGCGCCGGCTTCTTGATCATCACCATCTGCTTCGCCGCGCCTTTCTCATCCCCGTTCTCTTTAGCCCTAACCGAAAATCAAACCCATCTGTATCAGTCATGAGTCCGACATGACGAAAAGTTAAACGAAAACGAACACCCACCTAGCGACCTCTCCGTGATCTAAGTACAGCCTCAACTGCGTGTTAGCCACCCGATTTTCCGCCGTTGCTCTCAGTGCTGTCGAGCATTCCCTCGTCTTGTCCTTCAGGTATGTTTTCGACCTAGTTATTCCCTTCAGAAGCTAGTGTTTCGGCCAGAGGCCAACACCGCCCCCGTGTGTTTGTCGAGGTGTCGAGTGCTGCTTAACCGTGACAGCGAGGGCGAAGATGAGAGCACGCATATTGCCGTTGCCTGCGACACTCGTCAGGTGGAGGATTGTCTGTAGGTGAGACCTGAGGATTCCACATCAGTTTACGAGATCGAAGAACGCAGAAAGAAAGAGAAGAGAATACAGACTTACACCGTTACTGAAAATCCCTGGCTGAACACGCCGTCAACACGATGTCTACTATCTTGAACGTCGCAACCAATTTTCCTCGTCGTCCTCGATGGGGCTGACCACACCAACGGCTACATCTCACCAACGAGAGCTGACACGCAGATCGTGTTCGTCACTGGTATTGGCCGCTGGGGTTGACTTTGTAGTTGGAGTTCGTCTCCAGGACAGGAGGTGGTAACGTGGTAGTGCTTCAACGACCGTTCTGTTTGAGTGACTGCTCGTATGGGATGGGCTTGTTGCAGCGAGATGCTAGCGCTGTAGGCGGAGAAGAGGCAGTACGTTCGTGTGGTCTGAGTAAGATTCTGCGAAAAAGAGCAGAAAAAATATAAGTTTATGCCCGTATCAGGCAATGAATCGGGACATACCTCTTCGTGGTCTTCATGTTCACTTCTAGCGATTCTAACCTACGAAGAAATGGTTTGGGAGTCGGCCGAATTGCGAAGGAGGAAGGGTAAGGATTGACGTTGCCCGATAAGCTCGCAGCACATGTCCGCCTTCATCTTTTGCACTGTCATCTAAATATCTTCAACTTGCAGGCTCGCGATCCGGGCCCAGAGAGGAACTATCAACAACCCATCCAGTCAGTACTGACATCGAAAGATCGAGGAACATACGTGGCGGCTCATTCACCTCTATCGACCAACACCATGCCCTCGCCGGCGAAAACCTTCCACTGCGGCTTCCCAACACTCATAACTAGGAGCCCCGGCGCGAATACGATTGCTGGAAGGGTAACCTGTATCCGCAGCACTGTTAGCCTGCAGCCTAGCGCGACCTCGACGACCCGAATTTCTCAAATGTATCTAGGGACCCGCCGTCGGGCATGTGGTCCAACTTCTTCGTCCGCAATTGGCAGCTGATGTTGTCGGCAGTGTGAGTGTTGTAGATGACGTCGATGACGGGCATTTCGACGATGAAGACCTTCTCGAGGTTCGTTGCTCCTAACAGCGGTGGGGACTTCTCTTGATGGGATGTTGTCGATGGAGATGCCAGCTTGAGGTGCGACGAAACCCCCAACAGTCACTAAAGCTACCTGAGAAGGCGTCAGCGAAACGAAAACGGACAAGGGTTGCTAGATTATGCTTTTTGCGTAACTGCAAGCTGATCAGAACATCAGTTAAAAACGTACTGCTGTCGGTATGGCCACTCTCCACTCCCGGCTTGTTCAACCCAATCCGAGGTTCTACTTTTTCCAGCTACGTCCACGCATAACATTCGGTGGTTGAATCCAGACCAGGGAACGCTAAGCATTTCCGACTTTTTTGTAGTGAAGACCAGGGAGCGAGCAAGGTGTTCGTGTATCGGAGGTCGCGCCAGCAAAGTCTGCAGTATATTCCGGGGGCTAGGCGTGCAATTTCAGGTGGCTTTTTTTCTGTACTTGTTTCTTGAGTTACGGATAGTCAATATAGGAGGTTGTCGTCGACGCTAGGTGGTGCCAGTGGAACAGTTGGCGACTTTCCGCCCCATGCACGTGATGCCTTTGCATTATATAATCCAACGGAGCCGCAAGCCGAACTCAAGCCGTCCACGGCCAGTCAGCTACAGGCCACAGGCCAAGTCACTCCCTTTCGTGTGTCAACTTGAAGTTTACAAGTCCGGCTACAGCAATGTGTACTGAACAATGTATTCTTCAATCACAAATATGACACCACGGCCACCAGTGAAGTACTACACGAACACAAATGCGCAGAGAGCTCTCATAGTCGCACCTTAACCGAGCCTTAATGGCCTCGTTTGTTCCCAGTTGTCCCCCCTGAAATAATATAATGATGAACGCAAGAATCAAATGAGTTCCTTATGCCTAATGGTGTCAGTGAAAGTCCTGAAGGTTGATAGCTGCAGGATCGAAGTGCTCGGATCCCCCCCATTGACAACGCGAGAAGACTTCGGTGTGGAGTGGCAATGTTCAGCACAGGAGCAAGAGCAGCACTATTGAAACGGGGGGGAGTGGATTCATGAATCCCAGACTCAAAATGGTAGCTGGTGGAGGGTGGGGTAGCTGAGGTAGGAAAATGAGGGACAGCGAGATGATGGAAAGGAGGAAAGAAGGAACGAGGTGAGTGGCATATTTCCCGCTTTAAGTTCGAGGCCACAACCATGGGCTGGCCAGCCGAAAAACATGCCGAGCGGAGTTCGTTGCTCGAGCATTACATAAGAATTGGCGGATCACGTGCATGGGGCGGAAAGTCAAAACCTCAGTGGAACTATCGAGGAGTGAGGTCACACTCCGTGACCAGTCGTGTACTCGGGTCATGGCAGCGAGCGACTTATGCTGAATCGGCTTCCTCATTAAATGCACGAGCAGACAATCGCATAGCCATGTTCAGCGGATAAGGATTATCCTAGTGGAAGACGTGAGTAGTACTTCTCTTCTTATCCCCCATTTGAACTCACGCGATGGGCCTCATCTTCAAGCTCATATATATGTTAACTCTTCGTGCCGTCTGGCGGCGTTGGCCCAGTGGGGTAGCAATGCTCGTTCTTTGTCCTAACATTTGCACCTCAGAAGGGCCGAAAGTCACCGTCCCTTCTCTCAACAAGCAAGATCAGATACCGACTATTGGCCCTCCTCAGGTTCCCCAACGGTGATCAGTTGAACTGCTTGGTTCCGTCATTCTCGTGCCTCCTTCGTATCCCACTGGACCATAGAACGGGTGGAACCTCACGGAATCGGAATGAAATGATGGCGACTTTCGAGGGCATCTGGGGACGGGGTAATCTGGTAGAGAAAACGACTCCTTCAAAGAGAGGTACGTGACCTTCAAGCTTCAAGCTCAAGTTCCATAGATTCATTCCTCCCCCATTCCACGTCCCCGCGTCGCTTTCTTGAGCGATTTTTCCACGTTTCTCCGCACACACACGTTCCTGCCTCCCCCTTTTCCGACGTCATGTTGATCTGGTATTGGCACGTTCCTCCGGGATTGAGAGCGTTCTTCCTACTACGTCTTCATCTTCCAACCATTTTCGTCTATCGCCTGCATTTTACTCCGTGCTTACAATGCCCTTTTCTTCCTCAGAGCCCGTTCGTCTCATCTATTTTCACTGCACTGAAGGTTTGTTCCTTTCCTGATGCCCTGTTCTGTGTGTGATTCGCCACAATCGTGGCCTCTTCTCATCCTTGGAACATAGACGTCGTATGAATGGTATCCCCCTTCGTGTGCCTCAAAGTTTCCCACCTCAAGATGTCCTACATTACTGGGACGGACTTCTGCTACGATGGTCTCGGGTATACTCAATCGCAAAAGAAAACATATCCGTCATCCCACCCCTGTGGAGCAACTCGCAAGAGCCTGCGAGCGATGGTCCGCTAACTGACGCGTATAAAGAAGGGAAAGTGATTCAGATGGGCCTCATATTTGTGTGGTCGAATAAGAACTCCCACTCAGTACGTGTTCTTCCAGCTTCCAAGGTTTCTATATACCCCTCTTCTCTCCTTCCTCCTTCGTTCTTCGTGTCCTCTTTACCTACTTCGTGCTTCTTCGTTCGGTTCTTCTGACCCCCTCGCCCCCTTACCCGTTGTTCTTCAGGCTGACACGTGCATTTAATATGCAGACCTTTCTGCCATCTACGGCTTGACCTCTAGCAGGTCCATTCCCTGGCATTTTAGCACCTTTCGGTTTGTCGGCCATGTCTTTTGGATGCGAAGATGAACACTAACAGCGCTCCCAACTCATCGCAGCAGCAATTCGCGCCGATAGTGTGAGCCATCAACAACACACACCCCTGAAGTGCGCTGCTGTCCAAGGTCTTCCAAGTTCGGCTGTCCGACGACACCGTGCCTGGAAGAAGTATGGCTAGTATTTGCGTGCTAGATGACTAAATACGAAGACGGCGATCTTTGACAAGATTCGCCTTCTGTGAACGGATGAGTCGTGGAATCTGAGCCGGATACCCGCTTCCAGGCTCGGCGAACTATCTTGTGCGTGTTTTCCTTCTTGGTTCATGTCGTACGCTCTTCTCATTCCATCGTTTCAGGAGTTTCGTTTGCGGGTCTTCTTGCTGTATAACTACGGCTGTACGCCCCAGAGAGCACGACGATGAAGTCTTCTTCTACCTCTTGATACAACTTTGATGTATCCTGCTTTGTCCTATACAATATCTTCTACCGGCCAGACGCCCCCTTCTCGGTAGGCATGGGCAGCCAACGAGCGCATGGTTTCTCTCATCGTTGACAAGAGATCGGACATTTGCCATTTTATCGAGCTCCTGGGCACAAGAATCTGACGGTCTATTGAGCATCTGCATAACCTTGATGTTCCTCGTCTTGTGTTGACAATTATATTCATAGATGCCTCAGATGACTGTCGCTCACACACGATACCGAACGCCGTGATCTGGCATCATGAAGAACACAGGCGGCACCATCTCCAATACGTAGCCTTTTACCGGAAGTGGCGTCTCGCTCCCTTCAAAGTTGTCCGCGTCTCGGTGCATCATCTCGCTCTCCAACTCCCACTGATTTCATGCCTGAAGGTGACGGATTTCTCCTATCTACGAAGTCTTCTTCTTTTAATCGTCCTCAAAAATATTCACAGAGTGCGATTCAAGGTTTTGTTCCCAATGATAGAGGAAGGCCAAAGGGCCGTCCATGGCAGGAATTGGAAGTAGTAAGTAGAACCTTTGTGATTGATATTTACTCAACTACTTGCTATGAATTCCATCATCGTCGCTGTCCGAGTCGCCTGAGTCGTCGTCCTCGCCAAACCCCACTTCCACGCCTTCTTCCTCTGATTCCATCTCCACGTCTCCATCATCCTCCTCTGGCTCGGGGCTTGAGCGCTCAGCATTCCTCGTCGAGCGTTGCTGCTGCTGCCGGCCAAGGTCCATCATCTCCTGTGGCGTAAGCGAGGCGTTCATGCACCTCTCGTCACTTGGGCTCGCAAACCTTGTCGCAAAGCTGAATTTGAGGTTTTCCTGGATGTATTTCGCGATCTCGGAAGCAGGAACTGGTGAACCACGAGGAAACCGGCCATCATATTGGGAGCGCTTGTGCAACAGCTGGGCTGCAAGCACCTGGAAATGGGAAATGGGTAGGAATGAATGAGGATGTGTGTACATGGGCTTACCTCCATGAGGTTCTTGAAGCAACGGAAAGCTTCGCTGGATAGACGCAGTTCGCTTCGGAATGTCCCATTCGCCTCGACGTATGGACATGGGATCCCGCCGATTCGCAGCACGACTTCCCATAATTCCTTCACACCTTCTTCTCCCTCCTTGTCTAGCTTATATTCTGGCGAATCAGTGTCAATCTATTGCATATGAACATTAAAGCTGTAGTTGAGGAGCACGTAGAACAGGTGGCGGGCACTTACCTGCTCGGCCTGATGCTGATTCTTCCATGGACTGTAGTCAATATTACAGCTCCGGTGACTGTAACTGATAACTTACCAACATTTCGGCTTCGTTTCAAAGATCGTTGTGGACTAGGTGAGGGGAAAGCAAAAGTCGGAGGCATCACGAGGCGCGGCTAACTAATAGCTCTGCAGTGAGGCATCCGCATGTCTTCACTAAATTATTATTATAAGGGTACATAACTGTATTTGAATCTTCTTTCTCTTTATTGTATTCCTGTGAATAGTGTGAAGGAATTGTTTTCGTTCATGAATCGTGACGAACTTGGAATATGTAGATAGAGTACATACCGGCAGACCACGGTGCCGGCCACGGGCTTTCCTGTTTGGGTAGCCGCTGCGTACGCGTAATCCTTGGTTTGAATTTCCTCTTTTCCCCAACCTTTTCCACGACAATGCGGTCCTCACAATTTTAATTCTCATATTGAAGTTCTCCACTAACTAAGGTAATTCAGCTCACTGGATGGACGTCCGAGAATCTGATTGAATCCCCAAATAGTCCAAGCCTCGAAGCACAAATCCCTCTTCATACAGGCCTCAAGGAACTACCACAACCGCATACGGGGAAGGATTTGAAGTGAAAGGAAGTCTTCTAGGAGGTGAAGAAGGGTAGCGTAGGGTATAGCTCTACATGCATCCAAAGCGGACTCAGTCTCGCCCCCATTCTCTGTAAATTCAGAGAAACTGAACAATTGAAACCAATGTCTACAGCCTGTGCGAGCTTCTCGTCTATCAGCACCTACTTCGTCGACCGTTTCTCGCTGACTACTCTCTTTTTTCCGTTCTGTTCAAACATAAGAAATCAATGTCAGTCATGATTTCGGTACGGCGAGAGCAAAAAGAAACACTAACATGGAGACCTCTCCGTTATCCGCAACCTCACACATGCATTCTCCGCCCCATTCGTTGTCGTTGCTGTTGGCCAGAGGGCACGTCTTCGCCTTGCCCTTCCCGTTGGAGCCGGTAACTTCCTTCGAAGGCGTAGGGTCAGCCCAAGACCGAGGGCACTGTTTTCTGCGACCTTGAGCATCGTCTCCGCGTATTCCGTCGATCAGTTCCTCTACACATCGACGGAGAGTGTGTCGGTAGGCGCATGCAGTCATTGCACCCTGGTTGCAGGATGGTTCTTAATGATGTCCTACACCCCAGATAGATTAGTTTTGGATGCCAAAGGGCGCGACGAGAGGAAAGGAAACGCACGTAGTGACAAAAAATTCCTTCGCAAAATCCAATGTCTCGCATAAGGTCTAATGCTTCTTCAAGGTATCCATATCAGCCACGAACCCGATGTTGTCGTCAAGCCACCAGCAAACAATGCCAGCAGACGGCCACGTCTATACGAGACTACTACGTTAACGCCTCAGCTCGCGCTGGGTCTGCCAGTATGACCGAGGACGAGGAGAAGGAGGCGCCGCAGGTGTTCAGGAAGTCCGACGGCTGATATAGGAGCAGTACTAGATGGACAAGAGATCGCAGGTCCGAGTACTTATATGCGTTGACCCGAGCAATAATCTGCGAAATGGGAAACAAGAGTGAGTATATATGCGCGTATATAGTGGTGTAGAAACTTACCCGTTCCGCGCCATTAAAGGTGATGAAAGCCCGCAAGGAAAATAGGACGATAGGCGGTCGAATATATATTATGTCGCCCTTCATCGGACATCTTCTACATCGTCATTTGGATCTCTCGCACATCCGCGAAGGAGGCCCACAGCGAAACTGCCACCTGATCAGCACATTGACCAAAAATTCAACGAGGAGAAACTTACAAGCACCTCCTGTAAGGCAACACTATGCCATCATCCGCAAAGATATCCCTCTTCGGGTGTGGAACTCGCATTTATAGCGGCACCGCGCCACCTAACCCAGTTAATGGCCCCAAACTGCCTGAACACGTCACTATCTCGTGCCCCGCCATCGACCATGTCGTGTAACTTCTTCGCTCGAGATTGAGAGATGGCGTTGTCGCCGCTGGAGTGCTAGACGACGCCGCTGGAGGTCGCGTATGACTGGGACTTTATTTTCTTGAGGTCTGTGATGCCTGGTAGCCTCAGGTGCGAAGCGCGAAGTGAGGCCCAGTAAATCCTTGACCCGCCAAGGACAGCCCGACGTTGCCCAACAGCCCAGCTCAAAGCTCGTGATGCTTGAAAAACGTGTTGAGGATAACCCACTAAGACCTATCGTTCGTCGCCAGCGGGTGGAGAGCAGTCGTTGAATACAGAATGATGGCGGTCGACGTTGGTCGTAGCTGGGGCGGATGCAATGGCGGAGACGTAGATAAGGTGGATGAAGCACTGGACGTATGGTAGGCCGGGCAAAAGGGCGAAAAGAGGCGATGTGCTGCTTGAAGATGCGTGGAATAAATTAAGTGTCGTTGGGCGAGTTGAGCTTCGAGAGGTCGAGTTCCTTCTCCTTGTAGGAACCACCTACAGACGACGATCGGATATTCGTCGTGCTGCTGGGTCACCCCACTTCATCGCTGGCCACGACGTTCTTGTCCGTAGATGCTCGTGCAGTCATTGATGATAGAGTCCGCCCTTGCGCTGCAACCAGGCCTGCGCGTACGCCGTCCTGAAGGTGGAGAAGGTTTGGACAGCGAGGAACGTGGAAATATTCGAAGGGCTGGCATACGACGTAAGTATTCGTGCCAATTTCAGGACGTATAGACCACTTACCTCGGTGCCCAGTTGCTGCGAGCCACCACGTTGCCCGAATCCCGCCGTCGATCCTCATCGAGATAGGCCCTCGTTCCACGACGGGGTACCGTTGCTAAGCTCGAACATTCTGTGTTGTATGATACTTCGATGCACTCGATGAGGTCGTGATGCAGAGGCTCGAGGGGGCAGGCAACTAGAGTGCACAATGTGAGTACTCCTTCTCATTCACAAGATCCACCGTCAGACCTGTCATACTCGTGAAGGTGTTGCCTGCATCGACAAGTAATGAGTTGGCAGTCATTCCTTCTTCTAAACTCCCCACTAACGCCAAATTTTGCGCTGTAGGACGATTGGTTTACTCAGACGGCATGGACACAGGAATAGAAGTACGTACTTCGCTCTCACATTGTCGCCCTGGATCCAGGTGTTGCTTATGAGGTTGTTCACTGACTCGGGCTCCCGCAGTGGGACTCAAGGTAAAATCTTCGTTCATCGTGCCAACGTTGGTGCTGACGTCCGTTTTATGCGCCACAGAAGTCGTCGAGCATGCGCTTTCCTTATGTAAAAGGAGGGGTCAACGTAGCGAACGAGATAAAAACGGGCGGTACGTACCATACGGTGAACTCTAGTCGCCGTCATGTTCTTGTCCCCACCCTCAGAGGCGGCGCAGACCCATAGCCATGCCCCTCGCCAACACCGAACTTTGAAGATGCCGACGACGATCCCGAGAAGGTGTTGGGTCTCATAGGGTGTTAAGGTCGTGAGTGCACTCTTTTTTGCACTCTGCCCGGACCTGGCTTCTCTCATGAATCTGCAGATCCTCCTGGCGAATTCCATCGGTTCTGCGGCGCTCGACGAATGTGACAGTGGACGGGGTAGAAGGACGATGCCGTTGGCGCGGATGAGACAAGGGAAGTGCGAGAGAAGAGAGGGGCAGACGATGACGGTAATATCTGGAGAGGAGAGCGCATCATAGTTGGCAAATAGTAAGAGAGAGGCTGTCTCGGTGGCGTTTGAGTGGGAAGGACGAAGATGTCACGCGTTCACTGTCCGTGATGCACAGAATCACATCTCCCTCCTCGGACCTCGACCATGTTGACAAGAGGGCTGCCAATGGACGGCTTTTCTAAGTCTCAAGAAACGGCTGATTCTCTCCATGTACGTGTCATTCCGCCTCGTGTTCCTTCCTCATCCGCGTATGCAGAGGCTCATGTCTCTTTTATCTCGCTTAGCATATGTCCTTGTGCAGACCGATGCACCTTTCTTCAAACCCCTCCTCTGCCAAAAGAATCGCCCAAAACACCCTCAAGAAGTCCCCCAACAAGCCACATTCTTCAATCCAAGTCCTCTCACATTCTCGGCCCCATCCATCTTGCCGACTTCCAGAGTCAATCGTTTCGAACATCAGTGATGCTATGGGTTCCCTCCTTCACCGCCCATGGCGAATAACGGGCACCAGAAAGTCCTCTTCCATGGTCCTCAAGCTGCAATAGCTTCTTTAAGCCATGCTTTGGTGCAATTTCGGGCACTCCTCACCGCCCGTCGAAGATTTGCTGGTCCATTGCTCTGAACCCGGGCCAGCAGCTACGCCTACAGGACCCACCTCAACCTCGACCCAAGTGGCTTAAACATAGGCTCCAATTTCCACCCATACCTGTGGCAACTTCCAACACCGAGTTTCGCAAGAAGAACCTGTTTGTCGTTCTCGACAGCAGACCATTGGACGTGCTTGAGATGAGCTAGGTCGTCGGCAGGATCCCGAGTGTTGAAACGTTGAAAGCCGAAGCCGAAGAGAAGGGCACGCGCGATCATGGGTATTGTTGCTTGATAAGAAGGTCAAGAAAGAGATTCGCGGTGCGCTTCTTATTCATTCTTTTTTTTTTTTTTTGTCTCTATGCTTATAGGGCATGACTTGGACAGATGCTTGTAGGCCTCCATCACGAACATGCAAGAAATTCAGATAACGGCGCATGAGATGAAGATGAGATGAAGGTAACCTTCAGTCCTGACGTTCTTCCTTTGGAGCTCGACTGACTGTTACCGTGTTTTTCATAGTCGCGATTGCTTGAAGAGAACGTGTACGCCCCAACCACTTGAACACAAGCGCAGATATTTACTCTTTTTTTCAGACTCTTACTCAACTCATTGTTTGTATTCGAACTCGTGGCCTTTTCTCTGCCTCCAGCACCTCATGAAACTAGTCTATCACATGTACCGGCGCAGACACTAAGCATTCAAGTACTACCACGTTGCGATCCTTTCGTCTCGGAAATGAACGCTGTCAGCCAGGGATCCTTCTATCTAATCAACTGGCAGTCAGCACCAACAACGACAACGACGAAGAAGGAGTCAGAGCTGCGAAGACGCCTTGGTCACCATTTCGGTTCGTGTTGTGCTTGCCGCCAGCATTGAGGCCGATTCAATATTCAGGAAAGGAGAAGACGTTGAAGAGGAAGCGGGTTCGGAGGTCGCCACGGATGTAAAGAGATTTAAAGGATCGTTGCAGTTCTTGGTTCAGTTCTGGCTGCTTGTCTCTCGCAGGTTTTCTTGCGCCTGACGTGCGTTGCTCGCCTCTCGTACCTGCCAAAAAAAACACTTATCAATGCTCTTTCGTACAGAATGTATCTGCAAAAAACTCTGCAGTTAGCGGCCCGCCACAACCACGTGCCGACGCTGATTCTCTCTCGTCGTCTCCTCTAAGTACCACACACCACACACCACCGCCACGCGACATGCAGAGATGATGCCGACAACTACAGGGCGACCTGCGGCCCATGCCCCCGGAAGAACGTGAGCGAATGACGGGCGAATGCGAAGGGAGGGACGGATACTTCTCCTGAGACCCAACATAGCAAACTCTCTGGACATGAAGATCTGTGACAAGTCTCCAGGCAGATCTTTTCACTCCTCTGTTCGTGTCGAAGCTGCAACTGTGGGTTTACCGTGGGTACGAATTTTGAACGGAACTCAAGTACAACGCAAGCGGAGAGCTAGCAATGAGAACGGTGAAACATAGCGGGTCCAAATGAACGAGAAGCTGGCGTAGGATGTGACGAGGGTGCAGGATGCAGAAGCAAAGGTCCAGGCAGGCCCGATACTGGGCAACCTGGCCGCGCACGGTGGAGCATCTTCTCTCTTTCTTCCTGTGCGAGTTTGAGTGCGCATTTTGATTACGTAATGAACATCCTCTTCGAATTTTGCCTCAGGGGTTGCGTTGTTCCACCACTACCACCACCTTGAAACCATCCTGACCGTAGGCCGGATCTCTCAGCTCTTCAGCAAGAAAGCCTAGTAGGTAAATTATATTCATATTCTTTACATAATAAACGAGCGAGTGTAAATGCAAAGAGTAATATGCCGCTGCGTTGCTGACCGCCTAGCTAGTGTCTACGCCGTCCTCTGTACCATGATATCTACAACTAGCTAGAGCTTACCAAACGCAAACTCGTTTCGAACCCTCATTATTTCCCGAATCTCAATTGTTCGTGGAACTGTCTCGAGTATCCGAGCATATCCACAGTACCGTGCAATATCTTTATGTCCATTCCGCGCTCCGCCAAACGACAAATATAGAGGGTAGCAAGCTCGTCGATGCATCTCAGCCATGGGATGGAAATATTGTCCTTTTGCACAGTCCTGGCCATATCCACGTCGAGAGTAATTGAGCGAAAGACAGACCGTCCATCTTCTGCCCTAATGCTCTGTCTCGAGTCTATAAATCTGATGAACGAGAGCCAGCCGAATGTCAATTTGCCGGCATACGAGAGCTGCCTGAGCTTGGGAAGGAATATGGCCTTGTTCGAGGCGGCGTCAATGGGAGAGATGATGTCGAAGAAGTCCTTCCGCAGATGGGTGATATCGAGGTGAAGGTCTTCGACAGTCGGAGCAGCACGCAGCGTCTCGAAAAGGCTTCCATCCGTTGCGACACCCTCATGTGAATGGCAGGTGATCGAGAGATAGGTGAGGGGGGACGATGAGCGAGTCAAAAGTCTCGCCAGAGGGGTGTAATCCTGCAAGTCGAACTCGTACTCTAGGTGCCTCAGTACGGGAAGCGAAATCCTGTCGAGAAGAGCATTTGCTCTATCGATGTCATCGGCGAAGTGGATCTCGAATTGGACAAGGCAAGGGAGGATGATGGGGTTATCGAGGTGGAGAATACCCATGTCGTTGCTAATCCTGAGTGAACACTCGGTGATTTGGGGAGCCTGCTGGAAGATACAGAGACAATCGATGACGGATATGCCCCCAAAATGTAGCATTGTGACATGGGACCAATTGATTCGTATTGACGCGAACGGGAATCCTTCAATCGAGACGTCTTGAAGAAGAGGAGGTACAGTGCAGATGTCAAAGGTTTCTCCTTGGTGTTGCAGTGCATTATTTTCGACGCGGTAGGGCGGGTTGATTGTTAGCCGCTTCAAGAGCGGTACCTCATGTGTGGCACGGAGATGGGGAACCAGCGAGAATGGCATGGCGAGACTCAAGGACTCCCAGCGCAGAGAATACTCATTTAAGGTGTTGACAATGTTTGTGAAGTTTGTGGTGTGGCGGGAAGAGTCCGAGTCAGTGGCATCAAAGGAGATATGGACGGAAAGTGGAAGCTGACCCGCTCGTCCTATCCACTGAACGAGAAGCTCCTTCGGGAGGTGGAATGACTCTTCGAACTTGTTGAGATCAACTGGGACTTCTGTCCATAACCTCGGCGTCGACCATGCAATCTGCCGCCACCTCCTCGACACAGCACCAAGAGTCAGGGGAGCCCGATGTTGATCTTGGAGAGTCTCTGCATCGGCGACGGCGAGTACGAAGATGTGAGAGGCGACTTCTGGAGGGAGTCGGTGGGTGAAATAGTCGTGCGTGTGGTTGTGGTTGAACTTGAGGAGGTCGATGTGCGCTTCAAGGTGATTCAAGAAAGCTTTGGTGTCCGCAATCTGAGCTTCGAGGTTCTTGAGCTCGAGGCAGGAATAGCACATGAGACTGCCTCTTGGAGGAACGACTGGGTATCGACTTCCATGGCCACTAGTACCATCTGCGCCACAGATGGTACATAGACACATGGTTGGACTCTTGAGCAACGTTCGAAGAGTAACTTCCCCTGCCACGGGATTATTATAGGACCGAGGAACAAGGCTGGGTCCCCCTGATGACTGGTACTGATGGACGAATAAGACGCCAGATGTTTGGAGGAGAAGAAAGACGGACATATTTTATGAGGGCTTTTATTATCTCCCTATTTGCTTTTGTCGGAAAAGAGAGGATCAAGGAGCTGAGGACCAGAAATGAACAATTCGAAGTCGAAGTCGATGGCGAAGTCCAAGAGAGTGACGTGACTTGCCTCTAACACTAGCTGGTGATGACGTGACTGGAAAATCTCAAAGACTTGCGCGTTCACCAGATCCATCGAAGACCTCGTACCGGCAGTCTGAAGGCCCTACAAAACCGGAAAGCGCTTGAAGTAAGTCTCATTTTTGACTTTATTTATACGTGATCTGATCCATGAGCTGTTCATGGTCACTAGACCACACTGCGTCTTGTAAAAAATTTGAACTTCAATTGCTTTGGAATCGGCTGTTCCAATAAGGTGCCTTTTCCCGTTCTTAGGTGAACAATAACCACCTAACAATAGTCGTTACATCACTCAATGTCCCTAAGATGACCGGTGACTTCACGTGCGCCACTTGTGGCAAGGAAGGAGGCTTTCGAGACAAATATCCTACTGTCAACTGTGCACCGTGGAGAAAATCTACTTCTCTATGCATTCCTTGTGTCAAATTGAAAAACGTGGAAGATCAAATCACCCCAACTCACGCTTTTCTTAGGCATCTGGAAGCACACCGTGCTGCCTTAAAGCCCGAGGTCAACGCATCCCACGACCCCTTTTCAAGCCTTCTCCCTACCGAGCTCGCTTCACGGATCCTTACTCTGTGCATAGGTCGCCCCAGCCAGATTCCTGGCCCGAATTTGGCCCCATTGAAAGTAGCTGCCGTTTCCAGACGTTGGAGAGCTGTTGCGTGTTCAACTGCGTCCTTGTGGACGTTCATTTGCCTTCGCCCTGATACGATTACCGACCGGTATTCGTACGAAATTTTCTTGAAACGGTGGCTTTCGCGGTCGGCCGGCCCAACAACCACTGGAAATTTATCTGAACGTTCAGTATTGCAGCATCAATAATTATGTTAAGCTCTGCGAGTCTATCATCGAGACTCTGAATGAACACTCCTCTCGATGGGCTAGCCTTTCCTTGAAGGTACCCCTTCATCTAGTACGTCTCTTCAAGGGGGGACCGACAGCACTCCACCATCTTGAGAAGCTTTCGATCTGTCCTCCCGCCCATCTCGACAACAATCGCGATGCCAATCGTCTTGACCTCGGGTCCCCACTTCCCTCCCTCAAAAACGTGTCGGTTTCCGGCTTCAGACTTCGAAATATATTTGTCAACTGGAGGAACGTCACCACCGTATCTATCTCACGCATGCAGATAAATGAGTGCCTTGAGCTCCTCAAGAGCACCCAACATCTCCGCGAATGCACATTGGAGAATATCAGCGAATCCGACCCTGGCGCTGAGGATCCCGAGTCACCCATCGTCATGGAGCATCTTGCAAAGATGGACGTCAACATCACTGCCCACTTCACATTCCCCTTCTTCGATTATCTCATCCTCCCATCACTGAATTCGTTGATTTACTGTGGTCGAGAACAGCCACTAGATCCGCTTACTTCCCTCATCCTCCGCTCTTCGTGCCCTATCAGAGCTCTAAGCGTCGGCGAACCCCAATGTTATGGGCATGAGCTCGATCTTTACGACCTCCTCTGGTCCGTACCCACTGTTGAAGAGCTAGGACTCCATGATATCTACCTCTCTGATGGCTTCTTCGAGTTGCTTGCACGACCCATCACCGACAGGGAAGGGTCCGAAGAACCAAACTTCCTTCCGTTGCTTGCAAAGTTTTATGTTAATCCTCCAAGTGATCCAACAGGGTTTTCGTGGACCGCCGTTCAGAGGGCCCTCGAAGAGAGGATCTTAAGCAAAATAGCAGAAGGCAAGCAACCCTTGCTAAGGCAAGTCCACTTCGAAATGTATGTCGAGACAGACGAAGATGGATATCATATCGACGTCGCCGCCCTCGAGACTTTCCAGCGTATTGTCGACAGCGATGTCAAATTTGGCATTTCCAACGCATATGGCTTGCATGAGTCAACCGATGTGATTTCGTATTCGAGGGCATATCATGAAGCGAAGCCTCTGTCCAACGACACGTAGTTCCAAGGTGCATGTCTTATTTCATTTGTACCTTACATGGTGGTTAGTTGTCTTGTTGATTAATTAATATTATCGTGGACTAGGAAATTAGTTGTCGTTGTCGTAGATGCTTTTTTGGCTGAGGTTGGGGTGTTCTGTGGGATGACGGCCCGGATAGCCGACGAGATCAAATCGGAATCTCAAACGTTTCAACTCCCAACCACAAGCATGGTACAATCCTTGCCTCTTCTGATTCCTAGTACCCTTGTTGAAACTGACCCCTTGGACTAGCAGATGGCGCCTTTGCCAGAAGAGACTAAGCTTGCTCGGAACATTCGCGCTGTCGTCGAACGGAGGGCTGCATCTTTGGGATCTGGAGTAACACGTCGCCTCCGTGCTCTGAAACGTTAAGAGGGGTCAAATTCGAGGTATACATATGCGCCTCTCAATTACAAGCTTAGCTCATTTATCAAGTCGATGGCACCCCTGGGCTCGGAGCTCTTGTTAGGCTTGTTTGTCAGACACCGGGAGGCGAACAAGTACGAGGTATTTATTCTATCTCGCTTCCGCTCCTTGTATTTTTGTCCACTTACCTCGACCCCGCTGAAGTAATGGCATCCAAAGCTCGTAGCGCCACTTTGACCTCTATAGACGAGAAGGTTGTCATTGACACGCCGATTACTCGAAGCCCTCTATGAGACTCTGGGTTTACGGACAGCAGCTTCCCGAAATCCAGGTCGCCTACACGAGGCTACTCTACAGACTCGAGTTTCGATCCAGAGACGACAATTCCACCAAACCACCGATACCGGACGCTGGTGCTATGCTTCGACGGAACAGGTGCGCTCTTTCATTATTCTCCAGAAACTTTTTTTTCTGACTGACGTACACCATCGGATAGGCGACCAGTTTGATGATGATGTTAGTTCCCTCCAATTCTTTTCTATCCTCTGCTCAGAACCGCCACCGACGTGCAGAGCTCGAACATCGTCAACTTCTTCTCCATGCTGAAGAAAGACGACCCACGCGAGCAGCTCGTCTACTACCAAGTACTGACACCACCATCACACAATCACCATCCCTCCCATCTGACTATACAATCGTCTGTTCTAGGCGGGAATTGGGACGTACACGATTCCACAGATTGCCAAACCGATGATGGCGAAATTGCACAAGGTCATGGACAGCATGGTCGGTGTCCACTTGAACGCTCACGTCATGGGTGGGTGTTGGAGCTTTCTTTCGTTCGGGCTGTTATTCGGACGCCAAACTGACTTGGACGTTTTGCGAGTAGGCGGGTATGAATTTCTCATGCAAAATTGTATGGGCCATTTGCTGTATTCGAAGGAGTCGCTGATGCAATTTGTCAACTCCAGACGAAGCAGGCGATAAGATTTCCCTCTTCGGTACGTTGTAACTCCTTCTTTCGCCCAAGGTTCGTTCTAACGGTTGATTGTTAGGCTTTTCGCGTGGCGCATGTACGTCCATCTTGCACTGTCAACAAATATCGGTTTAAAACGTCTAGTTAGACACCGCACGAGCACTAGCTGGGATGTAAGATACTCGGAATACTGCATTTTCTATCTGCTGAACGCTACCTACTCTAGGATACACAAGGTCTGCTTCGTGATATCTACACAACACTCTCAAAACTAAATAGCAGCCGGTCACAGGTTGGCTTGTTGCCTAAATGTAACCATCAACAAGTACCCTTCGCATATAAGATGTACTCTCGAGAAGACGAGACAGGTTGGCTTCAGAGTTCGGCGTTCAAGAAAGCCTTCTCGATAGACGTTGACATCGAGTTAATTGGCGTCTGGTATGTGGCTACCACGGGCAAGTCATTGATCTTTCGCTCATGCTCTCCCAAATTCAAAGGGACACTGTTGGTTCTGTTGGCGTCATCCCCAAGCGATTACTATTCACGACATTTAACACCCATGTCAAGCACTTCCGTCACGCCCTCGCACTAGACGAGCACCGCGTCCGATTCAAACCCAATTTCTTCAACCGCCCTACTCACGAGGAGATCGAGCTCGGCCTTAAATGGGGCGAGATCCCGAAAGTCAAGGCCAGCCAACCACAGAAGTCCCACCGTCGCAAGACTCTCAGAGAGCTCGAGCGGCAGTATGGGCATGGTGGTCAGCACCAGACTGATGTCGAGGAGGTTTGGTTTGCCGGGTGCCATTGTAGTAAGCTTATGCATTTTTTATCAAGTGAGAAAAGGAAATGAATACACTGCCCGTAGACGTTGGCGGCGGCGCAGTCAAGAACGAAATACGTAACAACCTAGCTCGAATCTCTCTCCGGTGGATGGTGCGTGAATGTTTTAAGCTCAAGACCGGCATCCTCTTCCACCGCGACACCTTCAAAGTAATTGGGATGGACCCTAGCACACTCTGGCCCGAGGTCAAAGAGTGCCCAGAACCAGTGACATCGTTCTCGGACCAGCCACCACCGCTGACACGACCGCTCCCACAGGTAGGTGTCAAAACCAATTCGGAAGACGTCAGCGACTTTGTCAGTGAGGAGGAAGAAGACCTCGCTGACGCCCTGAGTCCGATAAATGATATGTTGAATATATCGAAGGCTGGTGGATCATGGAGTACATCCCGCAGAAGATTTGGTTCCAGAAGGACGATGATTCGTGGGTGCGGAAGCTCTCGTACGTCTTGTCTTCATGGCTGGTACCTTTCATTTATCCGAGATTTATTTAGGATCAACCGTGGTCGTGGACGCATCATACCCAAACAGAAGATTGAAGGCGTGAAGATACATCGGACCGTCCAGCTAAGGATGGGTAGCCTGTCCGTACGAACCGAGGGCTAAACTGATCGCTGGCGTTCAGCCTACTTGGGTTCCCTGATCATCCGCCTCAATGAAAGAAGGTCCTATACCTACTATATATATGTCAATGCGCTAGTCAAACTAACTATATAGTATTTGTTTTTATCGTCTGCATTATTCGCGAGGTCAGCTGGCGGAGTTGGACACCGTCCAACTGTCCCTCTGAGCAACTGCAGTGATTGTTCGTCCTGTTCCTCGAATTTATTCCGAATATTCCATGTTTCCAAGCACAATAACCTGAGGCCTGGGCGCTTGAATAGTTGGCCGAGTGTGCTTAGTCGCTCTTTTTCAAAGTTTTTGTGAGTCGGAAGCCCTCATGAGCTCCCGGGACGGGCGGTCCGGGATCACGCCTGCCATTCCTTACGAAATTATTGCTTCTCACCGTCTTCCTTATGTTTCATCACATGGACCACCTCATGCATTTTCTAAATGTCTTCTCGGGAGACCCCACGAGAACTCATAGAAGCCAAATACTTATAATAGTTGCCGGGCGACCTAGAAGGCTCTTAAAGTCGACCTGCTTCGTGGCCACTTCCTCCATCCTGGATCGACTGAGTATCGGCGTTCGCGATGGTTCTCCTGGCTAATCTAGCGCTAGTTCTGTCCCTTTTGCGTCTGGTACAGGCGTGGAATACGTTCAAGGTGCAACATACCCCCGGAGAGGACGATACGCCAGCCTTGCTTGCTGCGCTCCCGAATTTGACGGCCGACACCACTATTCTGTTCGAAGAGGGCATCACCTACAACATCTTCACGCCTATCACGTTCCCAGTGCTCAACAACGTCGAGGTTGCGATTGAAGGGAATCTCACCTATCCTGACAGCATTCCCATTGTGCAAGGTGTGTTTCATATTCGTCTCGTGCCATCAATCGCCGATTTTGACTTCGGTGGACAGCAATTGTCGCAGATTCAGTGAGTCCTTCGTCTCTCTTGGACTGCGGGCTCTGAAGCAGGCTGTCTTCGTGTGTAGTCTTTCCCAGGAGCATGGTACGTGTCGCGCCTCTTCTCAAGACGAACGACAGCCGACCCTGCCTTCAGGATCGTGTTTACCGGAGGACAAAATGTCACTCTCCGAGGTTCTAAGAACCCGAAGTGGGGTTGGATAGACGGACATGGACAGCCCGTGAGTTTTATCCTTTTTGGTGCTCTATCTCCATTATTCGACCTCTCCTCCTACGGCAGTGGTGGGATGCTCAACAACAAGTCAATCGGCCTCATGGCTTGACATTTGGGAACATCAACCAGGGTGTTATCCGTGATATGAAGATCTGGAAGGTAAACACTTTGCCAAGCCGGATATGAAAACAAATTATTTATGACGGGACCAGCCGGTAGCATGGAGTTTCTCAACTCGTGGCTCGTCCAATCTTCATGCATACAACAACAAAATCCTGGCTGTCTCGGACACGAACGTTAGTCATTTTTCTCTCATGAATTCGACCCCTTGGATTCAAACTGTACCTGTAGGCTTTCCCGTTCAACACGTAAGTTTTCTCATCACCATACTCGCTCATATCTTGACATTCTTCCACTCTCTGAAACAAAGTGACGGTACGTTCTCCATCAGAGTCGTTTTAACACGAGGCCGACTCTTATCTGCGCAGGCTTCTCTGCTGGTGGTACCGATATGCTCTTCGAGAACAACCACATCGAAAATGGAGACGATTGCCTGACGGTCGGGAATGGGGCGAAGAATATTGTCTTCAGGTTTGTCTTCCTTCAGTCTTCATGCCCATCCTCATCTTCAGGTTAGGCTCACGCAAATGCACACAGGAACACTTATTGCTGGGGCGGCCACGGTCTATCGATCGGTTCGCTGGGCAGAGGAGGCGCGGTCGCCGATGTCCAAAACGTTTTGTGAGTATTCCTGATACGTTTTCAACATGGTTTCCGATATTTCGTTCCCTGCAGGATCGAGAATATCGTTATGGTGCGGAAGTCTTCTTGATTCGACACCACAGGTCAGCCAGACTAATTTCCTCCTTCAGGAAAATGCGCTGTATGCGGCTAGGTTCAAGAGTTGGACGGGTGGTAATGGTTTGGCACGAAAGTGAGTCCTTCTCATTACCTGCTCTCGCCGCCTCTCTAACCTTTCTCATAAGCATTACCTGGAGGAATATCAAGTTCTCCGATGTGCCCTTCCCTGTAAGCACCCCAACGACATTCGGTTAATTTAAAGCTCTGACTCGTCATCCAAGATCTACATTACCCAAAAGTAAATCTATCTCCTACTCCGGATCTTCTCCATTTAAACCACTGTCCAGCTACTGGGACCAAGGAATCGGGCCTCGCCCGAACACTTCGAGCACGAACAACACCCAAATACAAGACTTTACCTTCGAGAACTTCGTTGGCATCGTCAGAGA
Organism: Cyclocybe aegerita; assembly: GCA_902728275.1. Lineage (NCBI taxonomy): Eukaryota > Fungi > Basidiomycota > Agaricomycetes > Agaricales > Hemipholiotaceae > Cyclocybe > Cyclocybe aegerita. Next base: position 1,353,865 of record CACVBS010000046.1, on the reverse strand, counting down.
GTACGTCGCCTCTCAATCGCTTCCTTGGTTTCTTTGGGCCTAATCCGCCGTTTGGTCTAGTGTTCCTTACGTAGAGGGTAGTTGCATTAGCGATCCTTGCTGGTACGCTGCCCTTCGTTGATCGTCTCGGATGGGAGACAGGTTTGATGAATCGGCCTTGTAGGTACTACGTTCCCGAAGCAACAGGGAAAGAAGTCGCCATTTTCGACCTTTACCCAGGCACTGGTACGTCGAGCCCTCTCTTTCCGTCGCCCGACTAGCTAATTTTTAGAATTTATGTCCTTAGCCAAGAACATCGTCGCGAAAAGAATATTCTCGAGGACAGAGACGGGTGCTCCGGTGGCTGTCATGTGCAATTCGACGACTGTTCGTACTTCATCTTTCCTCGTTATGAAGCATCTGATACGAATTCGAAAACCTGCAGATCGAGAACGATGTTGGCTTCGAGTGCTGGAATGGCCCGTTCGTCCGTACGAAGGCCGGACTTTAATAACCTCCAAGCTTCGCAAATTATTCTTGTAATATCGGTCTGTACCCTAATATCATCCTCTGTACATCCAACCTTCGAAACAATGTTGCGTATGATCACCTTCAAGGCTCTGAGTTGACCACGGTGCTTCTGATCCCCATCTTCACAACATACCCCTCTCTTCCGATCCTTCTCATCTCTTCAACAACCTTCCCAACTTTCTGGAACTCCTTCCACCTCTGATCTTCACCTAACTTCCCTGATCCTCTATCGCTGTTCACTAACTCCAGCGGGAGAGACTCGACGAATCTGACCTTCAAAGCTAGCCATTGCATCGCCTTGATGTTGGAAACGAACTCTTCAACGTTCGATCGCTCTCCTTGGGCATAGATGACACCTGGATAGCCGACTTTAGCGAAGCCCACGATGGAGAGGGAAGACGACCACTGCTGGAGCAGCCGCCGTTTGTTGGGGGATATGAGGTGGTGAGATGTGAAGAGGACGTGGTATATTTCGCGACCAGCGTGTGGCGGGCGTGAATCTTCTAATTCGTGAATGGGTTCTTGCCTTTTGGTCAAGGCCTCGTGCAGCAAGGGGAGGAGGTGCAACGACACGAGCTCGTACATGGGATATCTGCAATAAAATGCGGAAATTTTTAATGCTGCAAAGATACCGAACTCCGAAACGCTTACTCTGAATCCGAGACCTCCGCTTTTTTCTCCTCCACAATGTCTTGCCACCATTCTTGTTCCTTACGAGAAAGATCGTCGCCTTTTACCGAAGCCAATGGAAACGCAGCGCCGTCGACGGCGGTCCGACGACTCTGTTGTCGAGAGAATGCAACTTTGAGATAGACCTTAGCATCTTGTAGCACAATTTTGAACGAAGCAGGGTTGTCGGATTGAGCATCGCTCGTAGTGGAAGGGTCCGTGATATAATTCTCGAGGGCAGAACACCAGTACTCCTCATCCTCGAGGAAGGCTAGTTGTTCTCCTGGAAGAAGCGAGCATTGGATGAGCTGAAGCTCTGAGAGCTGGTGATTGACTCCATGGGTCATCGTTGCAACATAGCAAGTGAGCGCGACCCAAGTCGTGGTAAAGATTGAGGAACACCATGATGATGTTGAGATCGTTACAGATAAGAGCCAGAACTACTATCTTATCGTATTCTCAGCCCCTATTTTCCAATATCTAATTTCGTTCGCCTTATAATAGGCTTTTGTAGGTTCCTTATTGTGTCTCCAATAAGGTCCATAACAGGAGGCTTCCATACTTTATTCAGGTTGCTTTCAACTACGCATTTTTACTTGGTATCCGTTTCCTAAAGGGATGAAAATTTCTACACTCCGTATTCTAGGCGATAAGTGGTATCGTATCAGTCAAGTTTCCACTTAAATAGTTCCGAGCAGCCCTTCAGCCGTTCGCACACCCCTTTAACCTTGTCATCGTCCACATTGGCGACCGAGAACCGTACCCATCTCTCTTCTTCTGCCACCTGCCGTTCCAGCTCGACAGCATCCCAACCATCGACGACGGTTTCCCCACCTAGCTCCCGCTTGTCCTCGGTAAAGAACGACGCAGGGAGAGTAACAACTCCTACCTCCTCGGCAAGCCTCCGACTCACATCAAGTGCCTTCACCCGCGGGTACGGATGCCTGACAAACGCGAAATATCCGCCTTGTGCACCGACGCGCCAGCCCTCGGGTAGCCGCTCCTTGAACAGCGCGTGGCGATCGCGTAGTTGGATCGCCGTCTGTTTGATGAAGCCTCGGAGATCAGGAAGGAGCGGGGTCAAGGCGAGCTGGATCGGACGTGGGGGGCAGATTTGGAGCGTGTCGAGCACGGACTTGATTGACGAGAGAAGTTCAGGCGAGGCGACAATCGCTCCGAGACGATGGCCCGGGAGGCAGTAGGATTTGGAGAAGGAGAAGAGGTGGATGAAGGTGCTGCGCCAGTGGAATGGATTTGATGAAGAGAATAGGGTGTGCGGAGGTTCGTTTGTCGTTATGAAGTCGCGATAGGTTTCATCGATGATCAGCGCGACGTTGTTCTCTCGGGCGAGGGCGAAGAAAGAGGTGATTAGGGAGGGGGAGTACGTCGCGCCTGTTGGATTGTTCGGCGTGACAAGAACTATTGCGCGAGTCTTCGACGTGATAAGGGCTCTGCATGCTTCTACGGACGGTGTGAAGCTATCTTCGGGACGTGTTTTCAGAGGAACGGCTTTGATGCCTAGAAGATTAAGCGCCATCCTGGGAATGTGTGAGGGTTAGGCGACTGAGATAAAGTATCGGCCTCACTGATGATTGAAGTACCTTGAATTATTATTAGAAGGGTGCTGAAACTGTTAGGGAGAATGATGCACCAGGGCACGGGGAGCACGACCTCATCTCCCGCATCTGCTAGACTCATGACAGCAGCCACGAACGCGAGATTGCATCCTGAAGTCAAAGCGACATCTTCAACTTGTATATCAGCACCCTTTCCATAGGTGATCTTCATTTCGTTGGCCAGTGCAGCCCGCAAGGCAGGTTCACCGTCCCAGGACGTATAACCAAAGCTCGAGGGCGATGACGCCGCCTTTCCTAGCGCCGTTTGGACCACCTCCGGCGGAGGTATGCCAGGGACTCCTTGAGACATATCGAGCAAGGGTTTCGTCGCCGTCGGTTTATATCTCTTCGCCCATTCATATGCGCAAGGGATTCTGTAGTCACGAATTAGTCGAAGACGTAGGCAGCGGGCGACTTTTCAGCCCACAACGGGTGAGGAACGAATGTTACGGGGGCGAAATGGTCGATAATACGCCGCGAGACAGCCGATAAGTGAGAGCAGACGACATTCTAGATATTCTAGATGACAATAGGACCGCAAAGCCTCTGTAGAGCCGCATCACAATAGTAATGAATCACGATAGATCTTATCTTATCTTACGTGCAGCATACTTTCCCTTCCAACTTCCACCACAACATCATACACAACAGGATTAATCGATTCTGGTCACAAATAACGGACTTCAGGTCCTCGCCTACTATCGAAACCGTTCATGTCTCTTGATCTCGTATCTTGGACGACATATTCACACTCCTGTCCCGAATTCTCCGGCCTCGATAGCTCGTCGTTCCTTTCCCATCTAGAGTCTTTCAGCATCTCTCGTGGGATTTCCGGATCTGTTGCAACGTGAGTCCGTTTTACATCGACGCACCAAGTCTGATCCTCCTGCAAGAGGTTCGTGAAAACAGGTCGATCTTCGGATTGCAGGTTGGGCGGATCCTCCCAAAAATGTACGCTGGACAGCACGGTCATTCCTGTATTCAAATATTCAAGGGTCACTCCGAGACAGCTTGTTTTAATCAAATCCATCCTGAACACAAGCACTGGATAAGGCCACTTATAATCAGAGGGGCTTCTTGTTCACAGAAATGGAGTATGCACACCGCTTTCATCCCTTCTGAATTAAAGCCAGACTGAAGATATCAATCATCGGACGGAGGGTAGACAATCCTCGCTGGAGTTCTACGCCACGATTAGCCACCCATTGACGCTCACCTCTGCATGACATACCGTTGCATACCCTAACGATAAAGTCAACATTAAATCTGACGTTCTGCAAGGATGCGGTGGGGCCATACCGATTTCCCCTTCCAAGCAATCTGCGCCTGCATTTCGGTTAAGCCGAAAAGCAAAATTAGCTCAAGATCGACGCGGTAATACGCCTTCCCATTTCGATTTCGCCTTTTGATGGGGAGGTGCGACAAGTTGGCCGAAATGGTGCAGAGTAGGTGGTAGTTTACTGTCAGGGTGTTAGGGCCAAAACAATGAGCGACGCGTATCTCTACCATCATGGTACGGCGCCAAAGCTTACCTGGATCTTCGTCCTTCCATTCGGGATTTTCGAGCTCTCCTCTATAGCACCATACTTCTGATTCTATATGATGAAAGCAAGCCAAATTCGGGTGTTCTTCATAAAACTCTTCCTTAAACTCTGTCATTTCTGATACCTGGGTGTTCTAGCGAGTCAAGGTCAAAATCGCGGGCGGTTGGGTAAGGAATTGCGTGATACCTTGGGTAGGATCATGGTGAAATGGTTAGGTAACACGATCTCGCCTGAGGGATACGTAGTCTTCTTGTGAGCCCGTTTCAGGTGTCCTTCGTTTCGACGATCAAAGATAACTGCTCCAAAGCTTCCGAATGCGAACCTTGACATGCGCGTGCGCACGAAGTGGTTGAGATAGAATGAGATTGCTCCGTCCGAGACAGCCTTGTTGCTTCAAATGAGAGATAAGCTGCGAATTCTTAAAGCGCGGGAGGCTCCTACACATGATTCTCTGGACGAGAGATGGTTAGTCCAAGCTGGTTAACCTTGGTGCGGACTTCCTGGAAGAGCCAGTCGTTGGCGGCGAACCCACCCACGAGAACGATGTGCTGCAACTCTTCCTCAGCAACTCTTCGGAACGAGAGAAAATCCATTCACTCACCGACACGTTTGCGGAAGCCATCCAGCGTAGCTCACCTACAATATCCACTATACAAGTAGCAGAAGGACCGAAAAACCCCATGACATCTTTCCTAGACAGATAGTTGGCTTCAACTTTCGAGAGGGAACAGAGGGAGGACCGTATTACCCTGCCAATTTCAATTGACCAAATCGTATGTTGTGCTCCTGGTCGTTATCGCGCGACGATCCGAACTTAATGTACTGTGGTTCATCAGGGTGTTTGAACCGTAGCTTTGTCGTCCTATCGAAACACTGGATGATGTGATCGAGGTCCTCGATGAAGTCGGAGTCTTCCAGAAATTCTGAGAAGGAACATGAGACATTGATGCTAGTAACAACAGATCAATGTCGGAAAGTTGGAGCCATACTTTCTAGAAATATGCGCGCTTGGATGCTGACGAACACCGAACCATATAAGAAACCTGTAGCATCCTAGAGATCAGACAGAACTCAAGTGTCCTCGTGATGATGGCGCACATCTTGGAGCTGCGACTTCTTGGAATAGTCGAGTAACTTGCGAAGGATCGTGCCGATAGGTACTTATGTCAATGGTCCCTCCACCAGCATCAACAACCACGCCGTGGCCCTATCGCAATCTTGGTCCCCAAAGAATGAGATCCAAGGCAAGGAGCTCACCTTGACCACGCTTGTCAATGCGCCGCTTTCAATTGCAAAATGGAGGCTTGCTTCTCCTTCTGTAACAAAGGAAATCCTCGCATGTCCAGCAGTCGTATCAGGTATCAGTCCTGCAAGAACAGCGGCCTGGCGCATCTGTGATTGCTCCCTGCCTTCCCACCCATTCGGATGCGACAGAACAAAGTCGATGCTAGATCTGACTGAATTCCACATCCCTTGCCCGTTCGGCTCAGTATCCTGGATATAGGCTGAGGCACAATCGAAAAGATAAAGGAAGAAATCGGCAAAAATGTGGACGACGGTCTTCTTGGGTGGAAGCGGTGGTATGCGTTGGGCAATGTCCCGCATGTTGGTCACCTTTGAGCTAAGGTGGAGTTTGAACCTGAGGATGGGAATTTGGAGTTAGATCGCTGACTGAATGTTTGGAAAGGGCAGCAGGAGACCATTCGGCTTTGATCCATCCGCCATCTTCCGCCTCTTCCTCGATACCTTCTCGAATAGCTTCAGCCCCGGCTGCACGAACTTTGCCTTGCTTATCATAATACATGATGGTTGGGATTTTGGACGCTCCCATTATGTGCTCCTGAGCTGGAAACCTTCGATGAAACCGATCGTTCATCAGACCTCCTCGTTAACTGGGATAACATCCTGCACCTACCTCGTCACTCCTTTGACACTGACACTGTGACCTGGATCAAGGATGCTAATGAACGAGAGAGCGCTTAAGCGCCAAGCTGCCATCGAAACCAACCAGGACGAACCTGTACGAGATCCCACTGTAGGTTGTCCCCACATCGAAGGCAAGTACGAGCTTTCTTGAGGATTGACCATAGACTTGACGAGCAGACATGGAAGAGCAGTGGATGCTGTCTGCAGGACATCCCACGGATTCTTCTCTACGGATGCATGTACACCGCAAACTGACAAGTTAGGGCAACTTCGCTCCGACCGGGTCCCATTTGTGTTCAATCGATGTGTGTCGTAGAAAGAATGGGGCGATGTATTGGATGCGCTGAAGTTAGAGGGAATATAAGCCTAGATTTTATCAGTGAGTATGGTCCTCCTTGACAGCGTGTCAATCGAGGTCTGGTTGAAGTTAAATATCTGTGGTCAGTCAAAGCGAGCCGGGACCGGGTGCTGAAGTCAACGGTGAACACCAGTGATCAACACATCTTATCTTATCTTCTCTTAAGCCTTAATCCCCGTCATGATCTTGTGGTACATCCACGAAACTTCCAATTCTCTCTGTGGTGCCAGGGCCATGCACGTTCGATACTCCACGAGCTCGTACCTCTGGCCCTCGCACAGATCTAAACCGACCATATTCCTCCCCCAATTCCCGTCCTTGTCCATCGTCTCATACCAGACGTTCTTGTGGAATGCCATCTCTCCGATACTCCCAAAGACTCTAAGATAACTTTTCTCTTGTATCAAACGCCTATGAATGGTGTTCTTTCTTCCAATCTGACAGATTATTTAATGATGTGAAGGGATCTCATTGGTCTAATTTTCCCTCGCTCTTCGTTGTCGTCGATATCCAGCCATGAAGAGGCACGAATTGGAAATTTGCTGTATCTTCTGTAGCCTTTTCGTCAACGACTCGTCGGATCGAAAATTATCAGAGCATGACTTTATTAATCCATAATTTCAACCTGAACATCCGAATTCACGACGGACATCGGGAGGTAGATTTCATCCAAAGCTGAGGCCATCCAAAATTTATCGGGTATACAGTTGACTCCAGCCAATATATTGCCTTCAAAATAGTATCAGAATACACGTTTAACCCATTGGCGAACTGCTTGAAGGTCGACCAGGTCGTCGTTAAACATACTCAGTAGTCCTACGGTACTACCTGTCACTGCTTACTCTACCCATCATAGACCGCCTCCATGGGTCAAACTGGCGGAGCTGAGCGGTCCGATATGCATTAGGGATGCAAACACCAACACCATGGCCATTCACTGTACATGCTGTTGTCAAATTAATTCAAATCTGATACCAAATCCTCGTGCTAAAAGTCACGGTCTATCAAACAAAAGCTAAACAGCTCCGTCTTGAGCACCGGCGGTTCGAGGGTCCGAACTCTCCCACCTCTGTGGGTACCCAGTAGCCATGAAAGGTGGTCATCAAGAAGACGGAATGTTGAGCTCTGAGGCCGTTCCCAAGAAGCCTCCTGCCGGGCTCTTTACAAATGTCCTCTGCACCTTTCCTTGTCCAAATCCCAACCAACGATCAAGCTCTTGACACTTGACAGGATGATCAGCACCACAATACACACCTATCTTCAGACTTCGGACTTCCCAGTACGCGGGTTCTTCGGTTCTTCGGTTCGCTGGCCATCGCTTCGGCGTTCACTGCCACAAAGGGAAACGGACCCTACAAATATTTCTGGGGCGCGTGTCCCGTTTTGGGAATTTGACAAATGGAGGGCAGGGAGATAAGATGCAGGTGGGGATGGGGATGGAAGCTGTTGGGTCGACCGTCCCGGAGGTTAGGCCCTGAACCTGCGCAGCCGTGGAGAGATCGTGGCGCAGCAAGCGAAGGATGAATGAAAACGATGATTGGGATCTAATCTCGAGTGTGCACTGGTGTTCTCGAGTCAAGATATCGGCGCTACTCCTATCATTCCTGGCGCCGAAAGGCTATAGGATTCTATGCCGTCGGATAGGTCAAATCTAGGCGCTCATGAAGCAGAGAAGGTTAAGACGATAACGCGGGGTTCGCTCGCTCTTTCTGAATGTTCAATGGGCTTTGGCCTTCCAATATTCACGTCCATATGATCCTACTTTGAAGGAAACGCGACGGGAGCAAACGCACCCCTCTCGAAACATAACTAGAGCCACAATAACTCATCGTCCAACCTCAGGCCTCAATATTCAATGCATTATGCCAGGTGACATTTAATTCTGCACGTAGATCACAACCGCCCCACTCGTCCTTTCCATCGTACTTAGCACTACTCCATGACCACCTGCCCCTCGTTGAGTTTTAGCCTTTCCCCGCCCTGCGCAGCGCCTTTCTATACGGGTACCTATTCACGGTATCTTGCCGATTTCGAACAACCCTTCTCGTAATCTTCCTCGGTGCGCCTATCCCCACCCCACACAACGTGCCTTGCGCCACTGAATTGGAGTGGGGCTGGGGAGATGCATAATAATGAAGGGGAAATGAAGTATGAATACTTCCCGATGCCGGTTATCGTATCTCTGTTTTATTGTTAAATTCAATCGAGGACGCCGTTTCTTATCGGCCGTGTAACCTTCAATGGTGAGCGAGGAATGCGAGCACGGGATACGATCGCCACGGTCTCACCACGCACATGCGTCGACATCGTTCAGATGACCAGAGGGTTTATTGAGAATTTGACCTGTAGCGCGTCGAGGGTGCAGTGGCCCTACGCTGACAATGGTCTCGTTCGTGATAACTGGAATGCACACCGTCATGTCGAAATTCGAATGACAAACGCACTTTCATATCTAATCATCCATCGAACATTCAATTGCCAGGCCCTTTATCTCCCGACAGTTTACGACCCCTTTGAAATTCTTAAGATCTTGCATCGGAATGAAAGTGGGGCAAGTCAACATTAAAATTAGTGACCTCCCGGCCGACCGAAAGCCCTCCTCGAACGACAAGTCCGAAATCCGAAGCCGGTCTAACCCATGGGTTTGTGGCTGCGAAACGTACACGTACAACATCCATTTTCAAAAGATTTTACTCGTCGTACCCAGGCTACGTGGAATTCGAATTGTGGAGCGTGTGAACGCCTCGAAGGCTCGAACGCTAACGAGTCCGACGAGACTTTCCAAGTCCCCTTTCCTTCAAGGGTTGGCACCAACATATCGACATCAATGGGGTGCAAATGTACGCGAACAATGGGTATGCGAACAATGCGAAGAAGTACTCAAGAGAAACGGAAACAGAAACGGCTGTCTGGTGCACTCGAGGTCGTCGATGTCAGGCCTTCGAGCGAACATTCGAAAGACTTCGAATGATACTGATGGATACGTACAGTCCGTACATATGCATAATGGACGCTGGGTGGCTGGCGCTAGAGCGCGTAAGGGACACAGTACACCCCTCGCTTAGATTACTCGTAGATGACGTCGGCGTAGCGTAATCTCAAAACCCACCTACCGAAAAGCTAGAGTCGCACCAGCTCGTTCTACTATAGCTCCCCATTGAGAAGTGGGAGGCCCGAAGCTAACGATAAACTGCCCTTCAGACAAGTATAGACAGCGCCGTACGCACTTGCCACTGGAGATTAACACTCTACTCGTCCCAGTGCCAGTCCGAAGATCATCTTCGAACTAAACTCAAGAGCCGCCTTTCGCTCCGTTTTTTTCCCTTAGTCACATCCTTAAGTTTCGCACTTTGGTCGTGTACCCGTCCCGCGTACCGGCTTTCTCTCACAGGTACGCTCGCGTTGAAACATCGCGGGTGCGACCTTCGAAGCTTTGGGAAACCCGAAGCTAGCATAAACTCGAGGGTGCTCTCTTTGATCAGACAGGTATAGACCGCACCGTAGGCAGTCCTTGCGAATTCGAAGATCTTCCCACTTGAGCTTCGCGAAGACCGCTTCACACCCTCTTCAGCCCTCTTCGCAGGCGCACTTTGGTCGGCCGAGATCAGGAGAACGAAGAACAAAGCACGAGGACGAGCAACGACTGAGATTCGGATAGCAAGAAAAGACGGAGAGAAGGAGAGCTATGTATACATCGTAAGCGATACGTGGCGACATGGGATGAGTGGATGGTGTAGAGGTGGTAGGGAAGTAGATGAGCGCGTGCGTGCGTGCGTGTGCGTGTGTATGAGCGTAAGCTTGTGTGGGATGGGTAGATATGAGAGAGAAGAGAAGAGAAGTCTATGGCGGACGAGGAGAATAAGACAAAAGATAGAGATAAAGAGGAGAGAATAAAATTGCGAGCAGTGCGATGTTGAGATTAGACGAGGAATGAGTTGCATGTGTCGAGTGTCGAGATATGGAGAGAAAGAGTGGTGGTACACGAAAAGAAAAGTGAAAAGTGAAAAAGAAATAGGAGAGATAACGATATGGGTGGAAGAATGCCTTAGCACGGAGCTATCAGGTCATCCAACGTCTATGATTTTTTGGGGGGTGCGGGCGCAAGTGCAAGTTTCGTTTTTGCGTGTGTGCGGTCGCGGGCGAGGCGTGCGTTGCGGAGCGGCCGAGAATTCTTCGAGTGCCGAAGTGTGAGACAGAGAGTGAAGAGACGTCATCCAGTCATGGCGTTGCAGAAGCGTGTTGCAAAATGTGGTAGTGATATCTGGTGGTGGCGAATGGCTGGAACCATCCGCCGGTTATACATGCTATCGACGAAGTGATCCTCGCCGATGCCTCGCGCGCTGACTGGCGCTCGCGTTGTTATTGCTGGGATTGCAGTATGGTGTGGGTATGTTGTCGATGGAATCGACAGTAAAAATGTTGTTGTGGATCGTAGCACTTGCGAGGAACTGCTTGAGGTAGACTGACAGCGACGAGCCCCAACCAAGGCGACCTAGATGTTGGGTATACGGCCGACGGGCTTGGGCGGCGTGCGCAGTACTGAATACTGAGTAGCGTGTGTGGTGTGTAGTAGGATGTAGGATGACGAAGGTCCGTGTATGGCGAGCCGCGATTGTGGATGTTGTACACTTGCGAGAGGAGAGGAAACGAAATGAGGATTAAAACAGGAGAGGAGAACGATATGGAGATGAGGAGAGACGATATTGGAAGGAAAATAAGGAAAATATAGTGGAAGTCCGTATATGATGGAAGAAGATCTCAAAGAAATATTTTTTGCGGCAACAAACAAAATGAAAATGAAAGAGATTAGAGGACCGAAAGAGAAGGAAGATATCATACCCAAACCAAAAGAATTGAACCGAGAGAACAGAATAGGATGGCATAACATAACGTAAGATAACATAACGTTGACCGGGCTCGCGAGGCGAGCAAGCAAGAATGACGTCGGTGCATGAGCGGAGGCGAGCGACGGCGCAGGTCACGATGAGGATGAGACCAAAAATAGCTGGCCCAGCATCATGCATGCCTTGAAGTTTCATACAGACTGAATCTGTCTGAATCGCCTCCTCGAGCGAGCATCCTGTCACCGCGCAGGTCAACTTCCGACTACACATACATTCAAACCATCGCGAGACGTACCTCGTTCGGTTCTCCTCTTACACCACACTCAACTACCCCATCCCAACCAGACGAAGGCCTCTCTTATTTCTCAACCAACGACCAACCGCGGCCCCTCGCCCGGCGTCGCAGCGCTCGGCGTCCCCATCCCCGCCCCCATCCCCGCCCCCGTACCCGTACCCGTACCCGTACCCGTGGTGGTCGCACCCACCACCGGCCCCGGGCCCTGGGCGAAGCACCACTGGCGCACGAAAGCCTGGTACAGCGCGTCGTCGGGCTGTTTGGAGCTTAGGCTGTCTGAGCTGCCACCGACTGCGACTGCCCCATTCCCATTAGCTTGTGAGGAGAGCGCAGCAGAGGACCCGACGGGCGACGTCCGGAGCGGCGACGAAGCCCCACGTTCGCGTTCGGAAGGTAAGGGCGCGAAGACGCGTTTGGGCGAGCCGGGGTAGGGTGGTGTGCCGTTGCCATTACCTATACCACTACCGTTGCCGTTACCGCTACCGGTACTGGCGCCCACGAGACGCACGCGGTTCTGGATGGGAGAAAGTGTCCGCGGCGGCCCTTGCTGCTGCTGCTGCTGGGCTTGGGCTTGCGAAGGCCAAGGATGGCCCGCGGTCAAGGTCGAAGATAGGGAAGGGAGGAGCGTCTCAGAGGACGAGGACGAGGATACAGACGACGAAGAAGAGGAGGAATGCCCCAATCGGCCCATCGCAGCGCCGAAGGACGTCGACGTCGCCTGGCCTTGGCCCTGGAGGAGGGTCGGCCGCTTCGTCCTCTGCTGGTGCTGCGTAACCGTGCCCGTATCACTCCCACTCGCACTGCTCGACGACCCACTCCCGCTCCCACTCCCAAGGCTAAAGCTCGCCTTCTGTCCCGGTCCATGCTGGTGGTGCTGGTGGTGGCCATTCGCATTCGCATGCCCGTTCTGGTTCTGGTGGTGGTGCTGATGCCGTCTCCTCTGCGGAGGCGCAAGCGGGCCCGCACCGATGGCCGGGCCGGAGCCCGACAAGGACAGGGAGGAGGACGGGGACGGGGACGTGCTCTTTTCCTTGATATCCTCGAGCAGCGAAGCTACGGACGGCGACGGCTCCTTCTCTTCCCTCTCCTCTTCCTTCTCCTCATCCGCACTATCCACATCCTCCGCCTTCACCGGCACCCCTTCCTTCCTGCCAAACGAGCCCCAAGGCCAGTACAGCCCACTCGTTGTATGCGCCTTCGCCCTTGACGGCGGCGGCGACGAAGAGAGCGCAGAGAACGGCGGGCTCGTGCCCATCTCCGGCATCCCTGGCCCTCCGCCTCCTCCTCCAAGTCCACTGCCGATGTTCATCGCACTCGCCGGGGGCGGGCTGAGCGTAGCCGGGAAGCCACCCACCATACCCATCACCACACCTGCCGCGCGCTCGCCGAACGTGCTCCATCGCGGTGTCTCCACACCACCCTCTTGCTCCTCCACCTTTGCTCGGTGGTCGTCGTCATCAGAGGAGACAAGGACGTTAACATCCACATCATGCTTCGTCCCGCGCGTCCGGAGGTACAGCACGCGCTCGCCGTCCTCGTCGCCCTGCGTGGGCGTCTGCAAAGGCGTCGAGTCCGCGCTTGTGCTCGTGCTCGTACTCGTGATCGAGCCTGAGGAAATCGTACGACCATGCACATGTTGATGTTGCTCCTCGGAGCTGGCGGACGGTGGCGTCAACGGCGAAGGCGCTGTGCCCGACGCGGAAGTGGAGGCGGAGGCGGAGGCGGAAGGAGAGGAAGAAGCGGAAGGTGACAGCCCACTAGCGCCATACCCAGCCGGCGCCGAATAATTCCTCAAATTCAGCTTCTTCAACCGCGCAAGCGTCGTCTGGGTGAGCGCCTCGCGCTGTTTTTGCTGTTCCATCTTCTGCGCTTGCGAGATACTGCCGGAACCGGGGAAGGAGAGCGAGGATGATATTTGGGGGGGCGCGGGGTAGGGCTTGGGGGGCGAGAAGGCGGCTGTTGGTCGATGAGGGTGGGGGTGAAGAGAGGGTGGCGATGGCGATGGCGATGACGGTGAAGGTGACGATGAAGAGGAAGAGAGAGCATGGAGAGAGGTGGTCAGCAAGCGCATACACGGAGCGTAACGGTAGAGGTGAGAAAAGACGCATATCGGCGCTTCGGAGGCGCATATAACCACTGAGATGCCCATCCTAGGTCCGTCTCTCCGTCCACTACCAAGTCCAACCATCCAACCACCCTCCATCCACCCACCCAACCTTCCACCCATCCCCCATCCATCCACCCATCCACCCATCCACCCATCCACCCATCCAACCCTTCTTCCAACTCTCGTCTAACGACGCCGACCCCTCCAACCCGATCCCGATCCAAAACCCGAACTAAAACCAAAAGACTCACGAGGTGCGCTATACGCCACGTTCCTCCTATACACCTGTCCTTGTCCTGCCTTCTCCTCCTGCTTCCCACTGCCCTCCACCTTACCCACCCCCTCCGCACCCCTCTCCTCAACCTCAACCTTCCTAAACCCAACTCTATAATTCCGTCCCCCATTATTATCCCACCACTCCCCTCCCCCACTTCCTCCTCCGCCACCTCCTCCTCCATGC
>CACVBS010000046.1:1194921-1339476 GCA_902728275.1 Cyclocybe aegerita | reverse complement strand
CGTCGACAGCCCCTGCGCCGCCGCCGCGAACCGCGCCACGAGCCACATCGTCCGAGTGGGGAGGGTCGGTGCGAAGTCTTCTAGGGAGAGCTCGAACCTGAACCGGTCCCACGCTGGTATCCCGCCTGTGCAGGCTGTGGATTCGTCTAGGGCGTAGGGGCGGCTGACGGGTGTGTTGGGTGTTGATTGACTGTAGGTGGACCCCAAGAGCGGAAGAGACGAACCGCGGCGGGAGCGCCGCCAACGACTTCTCGTACCGCGCCGATACCTCGTTCGTGGTATGCCACTCGTCGAGGGTGAACCGCACCGCGACGGTCTTGTGGTACGCGACGTTGCGCACGAGGAGCGTGCCGGTGAGTGTCAAGGGGCGTTTGGGGGTGGGGGTCGGGGATGTTGCTGGTCATGGAATCAAGTACCAAGTCAGGACGGAAACGAAGGGAAGGTAAGGAGATAGAGACGCACCATCCCAGCCCATCTGCTCAGTCGCGAACCCCAGACTCTCGAGGTAGACGTTGCCCTCTGCGCGCTCGGCCCCACGCGCGGGGACAGGCGAGGAGTTGCCCATGTCGACGTCGAATATTTCTTTCTTCGTCTCTTTTGCCTCTTCCTTCCCACCAGCCAACGGGCTCTTACTCCTCCCTGCCCCTGCACCCCAAGGACTCCACCGCCCCACCGCCCCCCACCTCATCCCAAACGGCCCCATCCCGCTCCCACCCCCACAGCCCGCAGCACTCGACTCTCCCTCCGTCTCCGTCTCCGTCTCGTCGCCCAGCCGGGACAAGGACGCCGGCTTGGCAGACCGGTTGAACACGCGCACGGTGGCGAGGCCGCCTTCTTCCTGCGAGGGGAAGTGGACGTTCTTGGTGGGGGGAGGGGAGGGGGAGGGTGGGGGGTAGGGGTAGTCTTCTGGGTAACTTGAATATGAAGAGGCATCGAGAGCGTCTGATGCGGAGGGGTCGAGGGAAGGTGAGAGAGAGGCTGAGAGGGAGGACGAGCTGCCCGAGGCGGGCGAAGGTGAAGAAAGGGATGCGGAGGATGCGATCGCAGCCGGAGCCGGTAAGCTGTCGAAACGCGGTGTCGAAGGCGCCGAGGCCGCCCTCTGGTGTACTCCATGGCCCCCATGATGTCCATGCCCATGCCCATGCCCATGCGCCTGCGACGCATACCGATAATGATAATGATGGTGGTGGTGGGGATGGAGCTGCGGGAACATGATGCTGGGCACGAGCGACTGGGGCGGGAAGGGGATGTTGGGCGAGGAGCTGGATGATTTGAGGGAGGAGCGGAGGGGCTTGCCGTTGGAGAGGAGGATGGGGGTGGAGGATGTGCGGGCGACGGAGGGACGCGACGGGCGGGAGTCGTTGCTTGGAGAGGTGGGGTTGGAGGTGGTGGTTGAGGGGATTTGGACGGTGACGCTGGGTGGGGCGGGCCGTGAGGTGGTGGGCGAGGGCGAGTTGAGGGGCGAGGAGCGCGGGAAGGGGACGCTCGCGCCTGCGGTGGATATGGACACGCGCGAGGGTGAGGGGTGGTGCAGGATGATCTGGGGCGGGGGCGAGCCGCGCGCGCCGTCGAACGAGGACCCGAGCGGTTTTTTGAGGCGGAGAGGCGGGAGGGTGCGGCCTGCGTCGTCGTCGTCGTCTTGGTGGGGGATGTTGTGGGTGGTGATTTTTCGCGCTTGGAGTTGGGCTTGCGCTTGGAGTTGTGACTGTGTGTCGTCAGGTGAGTCGGAGTCGTCATCTTCCCGGCCAAGGTGGAACTTGCGCTGCCCTGCGCCTGCACCGGTACCGGTGGGCGTGGCCGGTGCGGACTGGGTGGCTGTCGGGTACGTCGAAGTAGAAAAAGAAGTGGCAGAGGAGGACGCTGAGCGCCTGCGCGGGGGCGGGCGCATAGGAGCGAAGGCGCCCGTTGGTGCGGTGGATGTGAGCGTTTCTGGCGGGGTGATGTGGGAGAAGGAGCGGCGGTGCCCTGTCCGGCCCTGTGAATAGGTGGGCTGCGTGGAGGAGGAGGAAGGGAAGGGGACGGCGGTGGGCTGCTGGGTGGGGACGGAGTAGGGCATGGCTGGTCGTCGCTGTGTTCGTCGTGGTCGAGGTCGTTGTGGTTGTGGTCGTCGTCGTCGATGTTGATGATGGGCTTTGTAGTGGGTGAGACGGGGTGACGTCAAGTCGCGGTCATACAATATGTCGACCAGCCAGAGGGGCAGAAGCGGCAGGAGGGCGGACGGACGGGCGTATCAGACCAGATACGAGGGGCAAGATAAAGAGGAGAGCGGTTCGTGCTCGTTCTCGAACACCCCACGCACGAGAGGGTCTCGAGCGGAAGTTTGAATAGCGGACGGTCGAGGGTGCGATTACATACCCCCCACGCGCCGTTTGAAAAACTGTGCTGTGCTCTTGTTTGTCAGCACGATTCACCACATCCAAGCAAGCGGCTCCACCCGCCCCGACTCTGCTTCCCAGAAGATCGATTCGCACAATCTTCAATCTTCAATCGGGGGTGGGATCTGGTGTTGCGGCAATCCGGCCCTTGACCGGTTAGCAGTTGCTTATCTGTGCGACAAGCGTTGGGGACTACATACGCTCGGTACGGCCCACACCCTGGAATGAATGGCCGATATCGCAGAATGGAATGAATCGGGTGGGGGTGGCCTGTTTCTTTTTTTTCTGGCTCAGATTTGTTCTCATCGTTTGTTTCGTAGCGGTGGTCCAAGGACTCGCCTGCGACGCGCGTGCGTGCGTGCCGCGGCTGTACATACTCTCTCCATATTCATCGTATTCTTGGACATCGCACGCCATCAGCTCGCCATTGGGCCTCTTGACTCGACGTTGGCACGCCTTGTCTCCTGCACCATCGGACGTAAGGATGATAGCGATGATGACGAGTCTAACTTAAAGTGTGTGCAGTGTGGACGCACCCACCTGCTCCCACCCTGGCTTATGCTTGTCTTTCTTCCCCAATCCCTTGACTTGAATCCCCACCCTGGATATCCACACCCCGCGCGGTAAGAGCCTGCGTTCTAGATTCTAGCCAGGAGCACACGAACGAGCGCACCTCCTCGCTATCTCCCCTCCCCTCCCCTCAGGCTCGGGAAACCCCATTCATTGTCTTCGTTGTCTGGGTTGCTTTTCTTCTGGCTTTCCGGGGGTTTCCCAGCTTACCTGTCTCGCTCTCGCTCTCACACCACGAACACAATACCACCAACGACTGAAATTGCAATTGTAATTGCGGCAGCAGCCGGGGGCGGCGCTACCAGGTCCCCAACCTGACCATCGCCTCTATGCCTCTATCGGACGTTCAAACGTCCATCACCCTCTTGGGAATGCTGTCACGACTACAACTGGGTCCTCAATTCTATCGTCCCGCAGGGTCCTCTGCTCTCGAATATACAATACGCACTGCGCAGGCCCCATCCCTGTCTCCATCCCATCCTTGTCCCCATCCCTGTCCCACCCGAAATCGCACCACAACGCATAGCATTGCATTGAGTATTAGGGCCCCACGCCACGCCACGCCATCCATTCTCACGGCCCCTCCCACTCATCCGTTAGCGTTCGCCGGCACAAAAAGCTATTCTATTCTATTCTATTCTGTCACCACTCTATAAAGACGAAGACACGAAGAGATTCTGATCTGCTCCCCTCAGCTCCACTTCACTTGCCTTTCTCTGCGAGACGTCGAGATCGTAGGTTCCCCCGAAGACGATAGCGATGGAGTTGGGGATGGGGATGGGGATCTTGTGTCAATGGCTATTGCCGTCGGCGACGGTGACACCGCTGATAGATGTGGGGAAGCGCCAGTCAGTGTGAAGGTGGGAAGGTGGGGAAGGGATTCGGAGCGCCCTCGCTCCTCCCAATTCCAAGCGGCTACAATAACATTATCTGCGTCTCGACATTCTCTTTCTCCATGTCCACTTCGAAGTTTGAACGTTGGCTTACGTCCGTATGTACTCATACATACAGCGCGATAATACAATACAACGCATTTACTCTGCCACCCTCATCCCCATCCCCATCCCCATCCCCATCTCCATTAATATTGTCCTCGATCACAACCCACGTCTGATCAATAATATTCGACGTTCGCCGTCCAACGCACATAAGCCATATGGAGGTTGAATCCCATCCAGCCTCATCATACATTGATCACTCCTTCCTTCCAATCTCCTCCAATCTCCTTCCTTCTTTCCTTCCTTCCTTCCATCCATACACTCCACTATCTCCACCATCCACAACCGGCGGACAATTGATTAGATTTCCAACTCAACTGTATCACTGGGCTTTAAATTCCCGTGCGCTCCAGGCCCAAGAGTCTCTATATTAAAAGTGTCGATATTTCCGAATGCCGATTGTCTACATACGAGCATGAGAGCGAGTATATCGAGGCGCTAGCTTAAATCCCAACGTGGGCACGTACTACTACGTATTACGTACCGGCAGCCGTCCATATGTAAGTATAGTTATTACAAGGTGTACATGTACATACTCCGTAAGACTAGTACTCGTGAGCCGCCAACTGGAACGATCCCAAGTCTCTACATCTGATCAACATTCGATGTTCGATGTTCGGTCTTCAACGCACATACTTGAAGCCTGTAAGTGCTAGCATATCCAAATCCAAATCACCCATTCATTCAAATGTCTAAGTCGCAGAAATTTAAAGTGACTCTGAAGTCTGGACCGCACGCGGTGATACAGTACGTACTATGTAGTTGTCGACGTCTGGATGGCTGAGTTGGAAATCGAATCCATCGTTCGCGACTGTTCGTGGATAGTGGATAGTGGAGATAGTGGAATGTATGTATGGAAGGAATTCGAAGGAAGAACTTGAGGAGATTGGAGGACTCGGCCGGGGTGTGAAATGATATGATACCATACATGTGGTCTCATAGATAGCTCGAGACGACAGAGATACCATGAAAACGTCGATATTTCCCAATGCTGAATGTCTACGAGCACGAGAGCGCTACTGTATCCCAGCCTAGCGAGGCGCTGTCTTAAATTCCAATCGTACGTACGTACCGGCAGCCGTAGAGTACATAAGTATTACAAGGTGTACCATATACTCCGTAAGACTCGGCAGCGATACGCCACACACTAAACAGGGGCGCTTCCTGGAGATGCGGGGTAAGTATGATAGGAGTTGGATGTGGGGTCGTCGACGATCTTCGCTGTAAGAAAGAGAATGATGGGCTATGTATGTAGACATGGAGGGGCTCGGCATAGGGACTCTAGGCAGGCAGGCAGGGAATAAGGAGGGACTCGGAAATAAGGGGAAAGGAAAGAGGGACCTCGAGACCCGATCGCTGTCGCTCAAACTCCCACTTTCGAATTCCGGATCCTTGGGTTGGGCCTTGGGTTGGGCCTTGGGCGTCGATCGAAGAAAGCTCCATTCCGGCATGTTGATTTCTGGGGATGCACGAGATGCGGGGGAGGTGAAGGATTGACAATGCGGTCGGATTTGATACACATGATACGACGATGACGAGAGGAAAGTGGAAGTGGCAGGTCGAGAATTTGAATGCGCGTTCGAGCTCCCCGTCCCACTCAAGTTCGATTGCTCGACAGACGTATGCCGGCGACCTACCTATTCCTTATAGACAATACAAACGCTAATTATACGGCGACTTCGTCGAATGGGGGTCGCCCACCTGACCTCATTCATTCTCTTCTGATTCGCGCACTAAACCCCGTCTCGCACGCCACTCCCACTCACCGACTTTCACTTTCCATCACGCTCCTCTCCCCCCTCAAGGTCGCTTCTGCACCGCGTCACTTAAACTTCCCGCTTGGTTACGCCACACCGCCCGGCCCGATGCTACTGCTTTCCCCTTCTTTCCCTCCCGATCACCACCAATCACGATCACGATTCTCGGTCACCTTCCCCTTCCGGATCCTCTTGAGCCTTCCTTCCCGATTCAGGCACCCGAATCCCGACGGGCCTAGACCTAGGCGCGTAAGCCCAGAAGCGGGAACTCGGCGTCGGAGGGCGGGAGTGAGGTTTGGGTTTTGAGTTTGATTGCCAGTGTTACGGGCTGGAGGGACGTGAGCAGTGGTGACCAGTACATAGACTTTGCGTAGGCTTGACCTGGGCTGTCGATGACGTTAGGTATTTCAATTTGAAGACTTGGAACTCAGGTCCGTCGAGGTCGGACGGAAAGGACACGGAAAGGATTTGCATAGTCATGCCCAAATTCCGTGACTCACCGAGGGAGATTCGGTATGTCACCGAGCATGATGACGCCCGTAGCCCGTAGTCCGTGTCTGACCGTCGGCTCCGAACACAGGAACGGGCCGAATCGTGTGGCGCATGCGTGTACGTACGTAACGGTACATCTAGGTCAAGGTTGAGCTTGTCTGGCATCTGGCAGGGTATGACGTCGATGTCGTTCAATCGGGTCCGGGGTTCTCGACGTACTTAGGACAGTTCTGGAATCTGGACGGTGTTCGGTGTTCGGTGTACGTTCGAATTTTGCGCACGGAAGGAATATCGGAATCACCCCAGACCAGCGCACTAGTGGTTAGTCTCATCCGGATCCTCAGAGTGTAATCAAGCACTCAACTACGCTAGTCAACGAGAGCTGTTCCTTTTTCTTTCCTTCTTGACCTTCTCTCAGGAAGCCTATTATAATAGGGTGCAGCGTGCTGGTTAACGACGACGACACGCTGCATCACTATGACCTCAGCGACCTTCCTTCCTCAAGGATAGTAGGATACCCAGGGCCCTCATCGAACGCTTATCTATCCGTTATGAAATCACACCTTATCAAATGAAAGGCCCTGCAACAACGTGTCCCTGGTGGAAACCCGATTACCTGGAATCACAATCGCATTAGGCGCCGATGTTCTCGCCCGAAAAGGCGTCTTCCTCGCCAATCCACGCTTGGTGACGTCGAGAGAAAAGAAGCGCACGGTACGGTCCTAAGCAAAGTCCGCGCGTTTGAGGACGATCGGCGCCGTCCCTTCGATGTACAAGGTTCTTCTGCTATAACTAGTGCAGAAGATTGACTTGAATTGAGGATCGACCAGCGAAGGTCGGCGCTAGTGGAAATAGAGAAGGCGAAATGTGGCGCACTGCGACATCATCTTTAGCTCTTGGACCTTCTCAATGTGAAGTTCTATTGACCCGATGCGGAACTTCCAGCGGCATATATCCCTCGTTTAGCGAATCAGCCAGAGAAGTTGGAGTTGGGAGTGTGAAAGGAGCGTTATATAAAGCCATTGCTACGACTGAGAGGCGCTCCCTGGAAGAGTAGCGAAGAAGGGTTCTTCAAAATTTCTAGGGCTCGTCGTAAGCGCCATAGATACTGCTCTGTGACGTAGCTTTATCCCCTCGGTCGAATAAAAAGCTGAAATTTAATTAGATAAATATCCCGCCATGTGCCCGAAGTTGTGATCTGTATGATGTCTAAAAGAAGACATTTGTGTGGCGCACTCGCTAGCCGCAACGATCGACATGACATAAGCTCCCCTTGTTCCTCTCCTCGTAATATACCCTACCCCTCGAAAGTGTGTAGAGCGGCCGTAAGCCCTGGGAGACCAAACCTTGTAGAAGGACGGGAACTTCCAGAGGTCAAACGTCTGTCAACCGTCAAACCGTGGGTTCAGGCGACAACGTTTCCTAACCCCTCCTTTGGGAGAGTACCGTCCTTAAGAGACATAACGCCGGCGGCGGAGGCTGCCGTAAATGTCGTTATTGTACACCTTATGGCATTCGTCGTGCAGGGATAGAGGGTGGTGGCCCTGGTGGACGAAATACGGATATCGAGCAGGGACTTGGGAAGGTAGATACGATGGAAGGACTTCTAACTTCCCTCAGAGATAAGGGTACACCCACGCCTATAATCTATCCACACCTCTTCGTCAGTATGTAAAGCTGTATGTAATTGCGACGAAGGAAAGGAAAGCAATAGTTAAGCCTCAACTAGTGTTGCGATTCGCTCGTTCTAGTGCTAGAAAGGCGCGACCGCGAGTGGAGCGGACTGTTCAAACCAAGCCCCACAAATGCCACCTACTACAGGCTCCTGGCAGATGCTACCCGGATTTCTGCCGAAGACCCAGTGGGAACTAGCTCGAAGTTCTTAACACCTATACTTTAAGGCCGCCGGCCTCCCCTATGCATTTACTCCCAAAGGCCCCGATTGGAAAAAAGACACCCCGGTTCGGCGGTGCTGGCGGTTACGCCTCGTAGTTCCTCGGACGATCGACATCAAGACATAACGTGGATCGTGTTGTCGTGTTACTATTTCTCTGGTCAAGTACAGTCGGATCGGCTATCCGATGGAAAGAGTCGTGGTATAGTCTCTAGGGTCAATCTTGTTCAAGTTGCGTATCTGAAGCCTTCTCTATCTATCGAGTAAATGCGCTTCGCGACGGTCGCGCCTTGCGTCATAGCACGGGAACTTGCTTATCGATAATAATGAGAAAATCTCTAATCTTGAGCTAAAGGATGATAGCACTCACCAAGTCTGTTGCACAATGGTCCAATCGAAGGGTGAGTACTTGAGTATCAAGTCACCACAGGGGCGGATCGATCATGAGAGAACATCATAATAGGCAGACCGAAGACTGTCACCTCCATCCAACTCTCAACCACGGCCAGATGGAAGCTTCCGGCAGGGAGCGACGGGTGGAAAAGGGTCCGCTGCTTTATGTGAACGTTCTCAGCGTTCATCAACGAAGTCATCATGATTGAGATGGCATTGGAGAGGACGAGCATCTTCAAGTTCTAGACGTCTTCTAGTTCCAAGTACGGATGATCGTGGAGGTTGAGAGAACCTACTTACGGCACTGGATACCCACTGTGTCTTCCTCGGACATGGGCGTTTCCATGATGCGTACGTGGTATACGGAATTCATTGTGCATTTCCGGGTTATTAGCGCTGGGAAGGCGAGCCTTATCTGATAACAAGGGCGGTGTTTCGCTCAGGGCCGGCTCTCACAAGCGAGAAATAACTTACACGCAAGCTTTCGGGCTCACAATGGATGTAAAAGGCTGTTGCTGAAAACTCCACTGCGCCGCGGGTACGGTGGCTGAGCTTGACACCAGACATAGATGCCCGTTAGTGTATAAACTTCATGTATTGCTGTTGCAATATCATTCAATTCTCTCGGATGCTCCATAGATGGAGCAGAGCGGGAGTAGTCGTTACGTGAATCAACGTGCTAGAGAACAAAGATAGACTTTCAATCAGGATGTAAAGCCCAAGCCCCTAGGGCGCGCAGGGAGCAAGTTTCGAGAATACGAGAGGAAGATCGGCGGTGGGAGAACGAAGTCAGCGAATTGGGGTGCAGAGACGAAAGAAGAACTTCGACGAGAGTCATTTTGGACCAAGCAACCCGGGGATTGCCCATGCAGCTAGATGTCAGCTGCATGTTCAATCTTAGCCTGCCCACCTTCTTGCCCAACCACTAAGAGCATTGGCGTCGTCGCCTGTCCGAAAGAGGAACTCTGATGCCGCTTTACGGCCATCTGTGGAGGTTTGATGCTCTCACCTAGCGGCATCATTGGATAAATTCCTTCCGGCACGACGCGTCCGACATTCGGAGAAATCCATGATCGTAAGGCAGAAAGGGCCAACGGGTCCGAAGCACAGCGGGAGGCTAAATTATGAACTCTCGATATAGAAAGGTTTCGTAACGCGACACCGGAACTCCTAGGAATGCCATACTTCCCATTTGACAGGGTAAAATCACGAAACTCAGTATAGACCCTCAAAGCTATGCATAAATATGCCGTAACTTGATAACGAAAAATAGAACACGGACCACGATAATTACCCTCTCTGCGTCGTTTTCCCCCATTCCCCTTATCGTGAATGCGTAGGGAAAGGATGGTATTTTCATCGGAGGTTGCGCCTGCGTCGACCCTAACATGAAGTCCTGATGCCGCGGCTTCGTCTACCAGTGTGGATGGCGCGTTTGGTCCTACACAAGAGCCAATCGGCCGGAACAGTCTTATCATATCCCCGAAATGTCGTGATCGTCTATTTCGGAAAGATTAGGATAATGCTGACGAAAACTCGAGGCTTACGAAGAACAGCCTACCTTACTATTTTTTCGTGTGTAGTCAAAAGTGTTCACAGTAGTAAGCCGTAGCGCTGCGTCATGCAGCTTAGACTGAAGACAAGCTGTAATGAGCACTCCGTGACCGTCGTTGTCCGCATACTTAGAGGCTTCGGAGCCTTTCCAAGAACATGACGGAAGTGAGACCAGTTCTGACGGAATACCGAAGGGGTGTACTCACCCATAAACGCCGAGTATTCGCTTATGAACTTCGTACCAACGAAGACATCCATTTGAATGATATCTGCTCTGACAAGCTGATGGAGGCTTCCAAGTTTCAACACTGAAAGAGCGGGAATCAAAGCATGAACTTTGGATGCTCCTGTCCTGCTCCAGACTATGAAGCAATACATGGGTGACTCTCACGAACTGATAAGTGACAGCTTCCGACAGTGCATCCCAGCAGGGAGCAAATACCGAGAAAGTGAAGAGAAAGAGGCACGTTCGTGCACGCCAACACCCATATCAGATTGGTAGGAGTGCCGTTGTCCTAGGAGGCCGCTCTCATCGTATCGATGCAGATCCCTAGTACATTGGAAGTAGGGCACCCCAGAGCAAACTAAGCTCAAGCTTATAGTTCAGATGCCGTGAAGTACGAATTGCCGTAGACAACGAGGAGCGACAGCCAGCAAAATGCAGGGGATTCGGAGCCCGTGGGGTCAAAAAAGGTTTACAGATAAAGCAGCGGTACCCCAAAATATGGACAACATGTGTAGATGTCTGCCTTCGATGATTGGAAGCGACGAAGAGATGGAAGGAACAGTCACCAAAAATCTTCACGGAGATTGCCACTCGGCAATCTGACCCGATACCCGGCCCAAAGAGACCGTCCGATCTTGCCGACGGGTAGAAAAGATAGACGCTCATTGGTCAAAAAATAGCTCAGGGACAATTAAGGAGTGGGGGAAATTGCTGTCGATGGTGAACGCGATAGGTACTTGACAGGAAAAGGGTTTTTACAAGGAAATTGTAGAAGTGTAGGGAAGAGATGAATGCCAGGAATTCTTGGGTTAATGAAATCTTTCTCTTGATATGTTACACATGGGTCAGGGAGTTCGTTATCGAAACATGGATGTTTCCAGGCTTTGCATCATCGCTACGCAAGAGACGTTCAATCTCGGTTATTTCATTTGCGCCACACCAAGACTGTTTTCCCACAACTGTGGGTCGAATGCAAGACAGGACATGAACCAGAAGGGCTGATCTAGTCTCCCAATGGTGGACTCCGATATCCGTTGATGATGAATCGATCAACTTTTCTAGGGCTGGCCTCAGTTGGGAAGATAAGCGGAATTAGCAGCTGTGGTCGACTCTTCGTCGAAGGCGCACTTCTTCAGCAGTAGTATCGACAGAAAGAGTCTAGCAAATTTGTAAACAGAGAATGAAGAAAGTCTGAGGAAGCGTCTCTTTGTCGTGAACAGACAGTGCTCTCTCGCCCGTCGATTCAAATTCTCCATTTGCCACAAAACGAAGAGTTCTAGACTTCAAAAAAGGGGAGCCCCAACACCTGCACGGTGGGGCTGGATGTCTTCGACGAGTCGACAATGTGTCAGGGCAGGAACGTTCTTAAGGACCTTCAAGTATTGACGTCACCCATAAGACATTCCGAAGAAAGGGAGACTGGAACCAGAACAGCTTCTCGACTTGCAAGCAGCTCAGGTCCCATGGCCTAGGATAGAAGACGGGTGATTCAGAACGAGAAGTAATGCAGCATTCGATTGTCGAAGTGCGATGAATTCGAAATAGTGCTTTCGACGCAACAAAAAAACCATTGCAGGAAGACAGAAGATCCTGGGATCCTCGGTGTCTGAAGAAGCCACGATGCCCCCACTGAACACGCAATGAGAAGATGGGTATAGCTCAGGGTCAAGTGAAAACTCGAGCGCCGTCTATAAAGCGAAGGCCAGCACGAACGGATGCTCAACAACCAATACTCGAGTTAATTCAGCAACGGAACCGCAAAACAGTGGCGGATGACCACTATTCTGCGACGAAACTGAAGATCCCAAGCCAATCTGCTTCCATCGTCAGACTCGGAATTCGAATATTGAAGCATCTGCCTCTCCAATTTCACATTCTTCACTGGATATTGGCAATACGACCGTCGACCGACCTGGTCGAAGACCAAGAAAATCTAGGTCGTTGGTCGTGATGAGCAGAGATAAGCAAGAGAATATGAGCACATTCAGCAGCTGCTTGCCCGACCGCAACCTAACCGAGACGCTGTCGTTATCTTCCGACGGAACGAGAGAGACGCGGACATCCGAATCGGTCTGAAGGCGTTGAAATAGTGAGTGATTTCTCTGGACGGCTCGCATGCGGTGCGCGGTACGAAGGCCGATTGAGCACGTTCGCGTCGTAAAACAAATGCTTTGCCCTTCCAAAATGAGATGGTTCTAAGGAGCTGCAATTTGGCAATAACCAGTGCCATACCGCATGATCAGAAAGCGTAGTATCACCCCAGCGTCCAGAATCCAGAAGGGTCCCAGAAATACCAGCAGCTTGGCTTCTGTATGCTACCGAACGAGGGTTCAGAGGTGAGGTCACAAGGCATCGACGTTCGACTTATACGTTTGATGGGACTTTCCGAAGATTGGGCGAAGAGGAGACTCTCATGAGTTGTCAGCAGAGGTGCCTCGTAGTACATCGGCCTCATGAATGAACTGACTACTTTCTATGAGCAAGAGAATCCGGTCAGCGTAAGCAATGACGCACTCAGAACGTAGTCCGATCTAATATTATCAGAGTTCGTGTCCACGATAGGACGACACTCGCATGGTACTGGCGAGTGTAAAAGCATATCAGTCATACGCGGGGTCATAAGAAACAGACTTGCTCACGAAGTGCGGAGAAACATGAAAAGCTTCGAGGATCACGCCAGACCTCTCCAGCTGCTATCTCACGTTGAGTGGAGGTAAACGAGAGCTCGGCGACATCTAACCTTGATAACGAGTGCTCCACTTGCTACAGATGAACACGGGCTAGGTAGAACACCGAAGATGAGTGTCGTCATCGACAATGTTGCCAGCGAAGCAAATTCAAACGTTAGGCGTTTCTTCGAGTGAATAATGATATGAGACGGTCAGTGCATGAGGTACTACGAGGATTGTGGTCAGCCGTGCGTCAGAGAGTATCAGTGAATACTGCTACGTCACAAGGATGCGGAAGAGATAACCAGTAGCTGGGCGGCCGATGGCTATCTGGATCGCACCACGAGAACAACCAGCTGTTAGGTGCAATTGAAAGACAGAAGGGGCGTAATGTGAATCTATCATGGTGCAATTCAATGAGCGAGCGTATGTATAGGCCTGGAAGCACGAACTGACATCTCGAAACCTCTTTCCGAACATCTGCGATGAAAAGACCGCGCCGGGAAACAGAACATAAGCCCCGGAAGCCCATCGCAATATCAGACATCAACACGTACATATGTTGAGCGGAGTCTGTTCGCAAGCAACATTTGTGAGCCTCAAAGATAGATTCGGCACGCATCCGCGGGCTTCGGATGATGCTGGTGTAGAGTTCGAAGAGGCTCCGCATTCCTCCGAGAAACAGAAGCAGCACGAATGCAGTGTGCAAATCAGCGACCATCCGGCGCACAGGACCGAATATGCGACGATAAGACAACGACGCGAGTCATCGAGCAACCCGACGTTCCCAGACATGACCAGAGTAGGTGATATCCACATGTACTCTATATGTGGGTAGAGCGGGTCAGACGTTTCTGCCATGATCATCATGAAAGGAATTCCATCACGAAGAGTGTTTGAGCACGATGTTCTGTCGAAGAAAAGATGAATGGAAGCGATGTGCGCTTTCAGAGGGTGCAGACAACCCTGGTGATAGGCTTTCGAGGGTGCAATGGACGTTGTGGGGACCAATACTAGGGGGTAAAGGCAGACGCGCGCCAGCACGGCTCGAGTTCCGAGGGTAGAAGAATGACATTGGGGGCAAGGAGTTAAGGACGCGGTGCAAAGAAACTATCTGCAAAAATAATCAATAAGCACGAGTCCTTCGACCGGAATTAGAGGTTCAAAGGTCAGAGACTTGAATGGTTCCCAAAGGAAATGAACCCATTGTGGAAGCACGTCGAGAATTTGTTTGCAGTAAAAGTTTTGCATCTTATGTGGATGTTCGAAAACAAAAGTAGGAAAAACAGCTCACCTAACGAACAGTTTAGGTTGTCGTATGTGCAGAGAGGACTGAATAAGAGCGACCCGTTAGCATCTGCGAAGAATGAAGAGCCAGATGTAAGGGGAAATCAGGAAGTTTTCCGTGGTCTTCTCATGACCTCTATGGTGTCGAAGTGAGCTGAGTTGTACGAATGATTCTCATCAAGAACGTGGCAGAGCGACAGAAATGCAGGAAGAAGTGACAAGAAGAAAAAGTGCGAACTCACAGCGACTACATAGCACCCGGTGTCGGAAGGGTCTTCAGCGACGTGTTAGACGATGAGCAAAGTCAGGAAATCGAATTACATGAGTCACGTGTAGGACCTGCCCTAAGGTCAGCCACCGAAAGCTAGCTATACAGTTGATCTCCGACCTTTCCCACCCTCTCCAAGGTCTCCCAAATATCATAATTCACGGTGAGCAGCTCCCTTTCGTCGTTCCCAACGCCGTCGGCATACTCATCGGACCACCTTTGCAAGATGCAAATCTTCGTCAAGACCCTTACGGGAAAGACGATCACCCTTGAGGTGGAGTCTTCTGACACCATCGACAACGTCAAGGCCAAAATCCAGGACAAGGAGGGGTGAGGACACCCGTTCATGAATGGGGGCTATGGGATCGCTAATGAACTCTACTTTTGAAGTATCCCCCCCGATCAACAACGCCTCATCTTTGCCGGCAAGCAGCTCGAGGATGGCCGAACTCTTAGCGACTACAACATCCAGAAGGAGTCGACACTGCACCTGGTGCTCCGGTGCGTCTTCTTACTCTTACGCCCGGAGGTCTCGTTCTGAGTTCGCGCGATTCTAATTAGTCTCCGTGGTGGAATCATTGAGCCCTCCTTGAAGGTGCTGGCGTCAAAATACAACTGCGACAAGCAGATCTGCCGCAAATGCTACGCACGTCTACCTCCTCGTGCCACCAACTGCAGGAAGAGGTCATGCGGTCACTCTTCGCAGCTCCGCCCGTGAGTTCCTATCCTGTCGTCGTTATAATCGCCGCCTTGACCAATGTCGTCTCGGTTACAGCAAGAAGAAGCTCAAGTAGTCCACTCATTTGCGGACTTTCATTCGCTTTGGGGGACGGATACGTCGAAAGGCCTATGTTTGGACCGTATGCACGGATTATAGCAGCAGATTCCATACGATTTTCATGTGCACTTCCGCGACCTCATCCTTATGCGATATGATGTTTTTATTCGTTTCGTCTTCGAAAACGTTGTCCTCTTCGATTGTTCTTCCCCGTCTTCCATCCATCCGCCAAACGATCGAGGGTGCTCGCAGCTTTTGTGCATGAAACGAAGACGTCACAGCAGATCATGACATCCAGGTTCCACATATAATTATTCTTCCCTTTCCACAATAAGCGCCCGAAGTAGGATCCAGCGACGAGGAAGGGATTGTCCATGGACGCGGTAAGCCTCGCCGTTCTGACCAATAGGCGAGCACAGCCACACCTTCCTATATCTTTTCGTCTTACCATCATCACCTCGGTTGGGGTCCACGCAAGGTCCACGCCCTGCACACGCAGCGGCAACCCTCGTCTCTCGTCTTGAAGCTTCCGTTACGTTCTTCCCCCAAGATTTCCTTTAAATTCCTCTGCGCCATGGATCAGCCCCAATTCACTCTGCCGGCGCTGATGACGGGCTACCTTGCAATATACAGCGCTGTGGATGTGGAACTCGCCCAGCCATCGCAGCCCCAGGCCCCGCCGATGCCCGCGCCAGCACTAGGACAACCGTCTACACAGCCGAAGAAGAAGAAGAAACCGAAGATCTCCCCAGCAGCCAAGAAGGCGTCTGAGGATGCACACTTTGAGCTCGTCATGGAGGCAGCTCAAACTGTCACTTCGATTCTGGAGTCTCATGGTCTATTCTGCGCGGTGTTTGGAAGTCTCGCAGCGAAATTGTACGGGAACAGTCGCTGTCCGAAAGTACGTCCTTCCCAGGTCTCGCTGTATCGCACCGCAGTGCCAACAGACAGCTGTTCAGGATGTCGACCTCCTCGTTAGTCAAGACGTCCCTGTAACGTTCCCTTGGACCTCGACGCCGATCGAGAGGGACCTGACCGCAGCCGAACTGAAGGAGCTCGTTCTACGCACCAATTCGCGCAACTTTTTCCTGAAGATGCCGCGCGACCCGACCGCCGAGTACCGCATCCTCTGGTACCGCAAACACTACCTCGGTGCCGAATGCAAAGTTGACATCCTCGTGCCGGGAACGATGTATCTCCCGTTCCTCTATCCTGACTGCGTCCGGTGGATTAGTGGAGTCCCTCTCGCCCCTTTCCCCGTCGTCTTCTTGCATAAGGTGCAAGGCTGGGATGACCACCGGCTTGCGGAGGACGCATACAACAAGGGAAAGCAGCATAAGGACGCCGGAGATCTCCGGAGGATGCTGGCACTGAAGCAGTTTGCAGAGGAGGTGAGGAAGGAGATCAAGTTTACTCCCGGCTTTATGCCATATTTCGGCGAAGAGTTCATGAAGCTTACAAGGGAGAGAGTGAAGGCACATTGTCAGGCGTTCCCAGATCGCGCAAGGGATTGGGAAGCACTTGGTTTTGAGGTGTTATAATCCCTAATTTATAGCATATTTATTGTGTATCTTTTTCACATCGAGATACCAGTCGAAGATTATAGTGAAGAAGTTTTGCGAAGTTCTGGAGCTGAAAAACCAACCGACAGGATAAAATTGATTGGTGACTAGGAACGGAGAAGTCAACCACACATGCGCCTCCTGCTTGCCTCGATGATATCCCTTTAATTCGAAGATTAATCCCGTTTTCGCGAGCCTCTTCCAAGAAGGTAAGACTTCCTGCCTCGATGTAAAACGTCTCCGGCTCCGCTTGTTGGGACACTTGCTGCAAGTAGATCTGGAAAAATCCACCAGATCCGGTTCAAGTATGGTTGGTCTGTTGTCGAGGTCGGCGGGGGTAGGAAGAGCGAAGGGACGCTCGACCAGTGAAAGTCCTTTAGACCGGAGATGAAAAAGGAGTCCAGACGGGAAGAAACGACGTGCCATCGACACCAGATAGCGTAGTTATAGATAGGAGGGTGAATATGTCGTCCGAGATACGAGAACAAGAGACATGAACGGTTTCGATCGTAGGCGAGGCTTGGAGGAGGAAATATTAATGAAATGGTCCGAGGTGCCTTCATCCACCATGAATACGACTTCAAGTGACTGGATTCACCGGGTTATCAGTCCAAGCCTTCCAGACCTTAGGAGAACCATCTTCATGGTCCAGTGACAAGTCTTCGAGGGCGGGAAGCGTAGCACCATTGAGAAACGGAATTAATTGAGCACCTGAACTGCGAACTACCTCCATGTTTTGAAGTAGTTGGTGAATAATGCATCGATGGGGATCGACGCTGGAACAGTCAGGCACGAGGGCGTTGCAAAAGTGGCCTCCATTAGGGGACTCCAGTCGATGAACAGGGACTTGACATGGAGCGTGTTGATTGACACCGCGGAATGATCATATGAATAGCTTTCTGCTGCTTTCGAGAGAGAGGGTGAGGTCTGCCGGTGGTGTAATCAACAGATTGTCGAGTCACGGGGCAGTAACACCATCCCCGCGTACGTACTAGTAGGAAAGAGACGTGAATAGAATATAGAGGTGTAGTGACTTCCAGCGCGAGGAATATGAGTTGATTACATTGACAATAGAATTGAACTCATCCGCCATGGAAGGAAGGAAGGAAGGAAGGAAGATAGAATTCCCGGGGAGGTCCCAATGAGGGTACGACCGGTTCGTAGGTACGTATAGGTACAAGCTACAACTACTCCAAGTAACCCCAAACACCTCATCCATCACCGTTGCGTTACTCCTAACCACTGCCAGCGGACTTTCCCCGACCTGCAGAGCCTTTCAATAAAAGGTGTTACAGGTAGGACATACGACTAAAACCACATGGGGGTCAGGATGGGTTCTCCCATCTCCTGACACAAACTCATCGTCATCCAGGATAGTCATAGCAGCCCAAGAAGACTCACAGTCTCAGGACTTGGAGGTTATATTGAAAATTTAAGACACGCAAGTAGCTTATTGTGCCCAGAAATGAGCATATCGTGGCTCATATTTTCACTGATCGTTCTGATGAACCGTGGCGCACTGTACAGCACGGAACGACAGGCAATCCTTCATTCGAGAAGTGCCTTACATTTATGACCCTGTAGGCGGATTTTGCCAGGTATGAACTCACAATAACAACAATAAGACAAGAGCACAATGGCTTCAATCGTCTTGGAAATGTTGTTGTAATGCAGGCTGTGACCCTCGTGGTTGGACCATGGTCTGTGCGCGCTGGCTCGCGTTGTGATCACCTAGGGGCAGGAAGCAGGACGTCGTCGGCGTCGAGGCAGCAGCGCCAGGCACTGACGCTGATGACAGTCCAGCGTGGTCCGCCCAACAAAACGTAGGAACAGCCTCTATCGGGTTCTCTACGCATTCATATTGACGGCTGCAAGGTGTCAACTGGTAGTAGCCTGCATAGGGCGAGTTCCCGCCATGCAGAGCTATCTTGTCGGTGCGTGTATACAGTACACCCGCTCAATCCACTCCCAGACAGCTCGTTCCTCCCGACGGACTCTGCCTGTCGGGCATCTCAACGGTCTCGCCTGCTGAGGCATCTCGACGGACTTCGCCGTTCGAGGCATCCCGACAATTCAATGTGTCTAGGGCATAGGTCCATGGTGGCGCTCTGGGATAACACAACGTGCTGTGGTGGCTGGATGCACAAGAGCGTCGACGACGCGAGCGCAGAGTCCAGCGATGGGAGTGCCAGAGTGCGTTGCCATTGGGACGTAAGACGTTGGAGTTGGTGATAGAGTTCATGGAATCGGAATAGGGGTGACCTTAATTGAGGGCTACCACGAGTGGCAATGGAATGTCTCCATGAATGACGAAGTCATTCATCTGCAAGCTCAAGCCGAGGATGCAATTTGGTGTCAGGAAGAATGATTAACTCCAACGATGTCCAAAGAGCTGGCGTTGTCCAAGCTATCTGTCTCCAGTTTCGATAGACTGGTCCGGGCCTGACCAGTGGTGGTGCAAGATTCAAGTTCTGAAACATGACGAAGCTGCGCAGATACGAAACTTAAATGCAGGATACGACTTCAGGAGGAAAGCGGTTGGTGAAAGGGTCGTGCTGGAGGTTCATTTCTTCAAGAACAACGTGACGGCAGATTTTGAAACGTTCGAGATTCTTCTTCGCCTCATCTCTTTCTTCGTCGATCTTCTGCAGCTCTACGCAATGGCTACATGGGAAACCAGTTTCCCGCCTGCATTCGTATGATTCGAGGCTGCCGAGATGTGGAGGCTCTGCTCCCTGTTGGTATCGTCAGAGACCCTCTAGCGTTCCTTGTCAGCCTCTCCTTTCAAGGATCGATAAGGCCCACCTTTTCCTGTGCATGGAAGGTCTGAAGCCATTCTTCAGCCGAAACCAACGATGATATGGACTTATGACTGGGTATGGTGTTGTGGTGGAAGGGGAAGGGAAAGCAAATGGCTGTGACGATGTTGATGGGTATGAGATAAGATAAGATGTGCTCCTTCTGTCGCACCAGAAAAAGGAATCTCAAGACTCGACTCCGACTCCGATGTCTACGAAGACAAAAGTCTCACATGTTAGCTCTCTTGACACAACATCCACCGAACGTCACATTTACACTCATATCGAGGAGGATATACAGAACTTGGCTCTCCAAGGCGATCTAGCCACACACATTGAGGACACGAAAATTCTCATTAACAAGCTGCGTGATGCGGGCGAAAGCAACATCTTCAAACATTCGGGTGCCAAACCAGAGCAGAAGCTGCACCTTATTCTCCTGGCGATGCTCGAATTCGTGCCAGATGAACACGGTAAGTGCTACGTGATCAAAGCGCTCTTTGTCTGCGTGCTGTCAGACTCAAAATATGTTTTGATAAAAGATCGAACTAAGTTGGCATCATTACAAGTTGGAAAGTTCACATGAAATGTGGTCATCCCTTTACCAATCAATCACTCGTCCATTTCATCTCTTATAAGCAACATTAGTCAAGATTATTGGTACACTGCGTAGGCGCCAATTGCGCTGAATAACCAATGGAGCTATCATCTCAAGGATCTATAAGCGTGAACAATGATGAATAATGAGTAGAGTTATCACCTCAGGAGAAACATAAGCACTCGACAGAAGCTGAGTAAGGTGGTAAGTAATTACTAGAGAAACTAAGGAATTGCATGAGTAAGCACTCAGAATCATGAGTCAGATGTGAGATAGCATCTCAGTATTATTCTATAATTAGCAGTAGTCTTAGTCAGTACACCACTATTTCCTTATTTAGAATGCCTCTCTGAAGAGTATATAAGGGCCTGTAACTAGCTAGGAAAAAAATATATATACAACCACCCAGAAGTTTTACTGCTATCATTGTTTTCACGTACCTAAGTTTTGCCTGAACATCTGACAATCTCAGCTGTTCAAACCGTCTATCGTCACTAGCAAGCAATGTAATCAGTCGTTCAAGCTAGTCTAGTCTGCCTTCTTGTAACTAGTTCGCAACGTAACCAGTCATTCACACTAGTTTTAGTCTCGCCCGTTGTCGTCTTGCAGCTAGCATGCAACATAACCAGTCGTTCACACTAGTCTAAGAAATTTCTGCTCCCGTCCTGTTAATTCTTGATCGAGTAGTGTTCAATAGTCTTCACCGACTAAGCTGCCAATCAAGCAAATATTTCGTACCAGTCAAGTTTAAGTCTACTAACAAGCCCAAGTATTTATCCAGTCTCACCCTTTTTGTGAAACTAAGGGTAAAGCTTGATTAAGAGTTTACACTATCCTAGTAGTTCATTGGATCATAGGATCAATCCTCATACTGTGGTTGACTGGCTATTTTATAAGAATACTGACCCTTCTCGAAACTTTGTTAGACCCTCCAGTGAAACCCAGGAACTAACCCTTTGTTCACTGACAGCGCAGAAGGCCGATGACTCTCCCAGTCAAGGCTCAGAGCACCGAAAGGTGCTGATCGAGCACCTGCGCACTGTGGCCATCACCTGGCTCACAAACTTTCTCTTCATATGTGAGCTCGTCCATTGTTGCCATTCGTCATCTCTTAATTTTCATTCCTAGTCAAAGCAAGTTCCAAAGCATATGCCTCTCAAAGTGAAAGTATCTCGCATACTCCTTCCGATATTACCACCCCCACCATGGAGAGTACCGAGAATGGTTCGTGAAACCAATCTATTGGTAGTAGGTCCTATAACCGTGCCCTGGTAAATGCCTTTCATCTTTACATGTGTAATCTGGGAATAACTGTACATTTTCTCTGTATAGACCCTATGCCGTGACAATCTTACATGTGTCATCACTGGTGCCAGGGACAGGGAACATCCTGTCCCTGGTCTTGTATCCTTGCAGGCCTGTCAAATCTTAAAGAGAGCAGCAGCGAAGTATACCAGCAAGACGACTGAGTCCAAGGTAGGTCGTGATACCTCGATGCCTGGTCACAGTGTCGTTGACAATGAGTTCTTTGCTAGCTGGAATCCGTCATTGGTACATTTGATATACTGCCGAAATTTACTCGACTCCCAGATAGATTTATCACACAGCCCAAGGATTGGGTTGGCCATCCCTCCAACTTGATCAGCCTCATGTCAATTACACATGACTTGTTTGACCATTTCGACATCTGCTTCGAGAAGACCGTAAGTGCTATTTACCCCTTTCTCTGCTATCATGACATGATGATGAATTCATGGGCTCTTGCACAGGATGACGGCAATCACAGATATAAAATCGAATACTTTGGCAGGGAAGATGTTGCCAGTCTTCTCGCCTTTCAGCAAGCAGTGGGTGGCAGGGGACGGGACGATCTTGTTGTGTTGACCAACAACTCACCCAACAGGTCCCACAGCAATGATAAAATGCCCGATCTGATGTTATTCAAAATCCACGCAGCGATTGCGGGCATTCTCCATATGTCTGGTGCTGGTAAATTCTGCGATGAATTGCTCCAGCGGTACCCACCGACTGGCAGCAGTGCACCCGCGGTTACTTGGCTTGAGATGGAACGCCAGATCTACATGATCTTGCTGCTGGGATGCGGAAGATGGTATTTACGGGACCTGTGCTAGTGGGTGCCCCATCGTTATACAAAGACGA
The DNA here is from genome assembly GCA_902728275.1 of Cyclocybe aegerita. Lineage (NCBI taxonomy): Eukaryota > Fungi > Basidiomycota > Agaricomycetes > Agaricales > Hemipholiotaceae > Cyclocybe > Cyclocybe aegerita. The sequence continues at coordinate 1,317,097 of CACVBS010000046.1, read as the reverse complement.
GTCTAGTGAATACCGATAGCATTGTTGTTCCTATTTGAAACGGTTGAGAGACTGGAAGTGGACAAGATGGATTTGAGGATTTTTTGGCGGTTATAAACCCGACAGACAGATTGCGGCTTGAGGAAAATGGTCTCATTTACAATATACTTGGCATGTACCTTTTCTCTTACGCATTCCTCGCCAGTTACATATCTTGTCGGTAACTGCTATTCTGTACATGGTCCCATACAAGTACTTATTTTGTGGAGTCTGCCGCCAAGGTGGTAAGAAAGTATCCAGCCTGCGTATTCCCACCAACGAGGTAGTAGAGACGTGTTTCTGGATGACAATGGACGATCGCTTCAAAAAATCTGCCATGATCAGCCGAGGATCAGAAATACCCTCGTGTTCAAGTTTCTGGAGAGAAAGGAAGGTTATTTGTCGAATAACATCCAGCAAAATCTGCAACAATGATTCTTGATCCGCCTTCAAGACGACGTGGTGCGCACTCCTGTTGGATATGTCACGGTGCGCTGGGAGTGTGCAGGCCGTAGGGCAGGCCGTCTTCCATCTTGCACCGAGACTACGTGCAGACACCGATAAGGAGATATACTCCAACCAGCGGGCTTCGTGTATCAGCCTAAGAGTTTCATTGTGGGTGAATTATCCACCTTTGCTGAAACGAATCGCCGTGTGGGTGAGGTTGGACCACTAGAAGCGCTCGTAGCGAACGTCAATGCCGAAGCCGACGCGTAGGCAAACGGGGGCGACGCGCAATCCAAACTTAGTATATAGTTCTCGGTTGCTCCTTTCGTCGTCATATGGGCCAATGATAAGGGTCTGAACTGATTGAAGTGGCCGTCGCAGAAGCATACGGCGCTCACTGAAGAGGTCCTGAACTGCCCCCGAAACGTCGAGAACAAGCCTCTCGCACTGAGGGAAGAAAGGCGATATGCCGAGGATGAAGCTGACGGCCTCTTGTCGATGCTCGACGACCCGGAGCTGAGCCGAAGTCCTTTCATGAAGGTAGATAGTAAGAGGGACGGCGTGGGCCGCTTCAACTAATTGCAAGCCATGGTGAGCTTGAAGCCGGCGTCGGCCAAAAAGCGATGACTTAAATCGACACGGAGGAATCTCCAGATGTACGGTGTCTCTGTAAGTGCCACTTCGCGCCGGACGGTGCAGACGGCGGCGACGGTGAACGGAAAGTTCGATGCACGCCTAGCCTCGTAGGACGGGAAGTCGAAGGAATTAGACTCATACAGCTCCTCGTTGACCGAGAATCGAAAGATGAGGGAGAGGACGTCGCTTGGAATCATTCATACGATCAGGCTATGCTGGTAGTTGACCCAGGCTTTGAAAGCTGGAAGGTTGTCATCGAAGATGGGCCCATCGTTTGAGTTGGGTGTTAGAGATTGTCATAGGTGTGAAAATTTGGTTCGTTTCTATGAGGGTTATTGTGAGCAGATCTTCGCGAAGAGCGATTCCGAGCGAGACTATAGCCTACCTGTGTTGGAATGAGGAATGGTATGAAGGAGGATTTACCTACATCCTCCATTCTTATACCAATTCCCCGCCCGCCAACTCTGTGACCGCGGGAAATGCCTGGGTTGGCGTTCCACTGTTCAACGGAGGTTGCCGAGAGACACCAATACGGGAAATGGAATGCCTTATCCGGACACGCTTCGCATTCTCACGTTCCGTGCGCCAGAGAAGTCGTCGAGGCGAATGGCTGCATGGTGTAAAATAGCTGAGATAAATGGAGATTAGACGAGAAGACCTAATATTAATTTCGTTGATTGAAATAACTCACACATGTACTAGAGTACATAATGCGACGAACTCCTAGCATTCCTCCAGCTCATAATAGGCTTACAGAACAACGACAACGAAAAACGATAATTAAAGAAGGATCTGGAAACATGGTGGAGATCGGCTACTAATCACCAAGTGGTCATTGTCCTGGAATGGGGAAGAATACTTATGTGACTACAGACGAAGAGTCACTCGAGGTCCGTGTCCTTGAATATTGGTGGGGCAAGCCATCGCATGCATGGTCGACTGCAATCACTATGGACGTCTCTGCAACTCCAGCTCGACTCAACTCCTAGCCAGGACACACGTGAAGACATGCTGATCAAATGGCTTTTATAATCGGCAATGCAACCATTCTTACTTAAAATCAGCCTCGATTGCTGTAAGGTCACCAGTGACTAGTGACTTTGCTTCGTGGGATCCATCATCGATATTTTCTGTGCACACCGCTCGTGGTGGGATGCCATCACTTCATCTCAGCTCCGTAACTGACGATTCGAATACGTCGACGGCAGCGAATTGGGTGCAGAGAAAATGGCAAGTTTGACTGGGCCATCATCGTGCTGGATGTCACAGAATGTCAATGTCGATGTCGCTGGATCGTCTTTTCTCCTCATTGACCCCTTGCGGTCTTCGTCTTTCGCCTTGCTCATGAAGAATTTTGCTATGAATGCAAAGTGTTACGAAAGTGTGTAGCAAGATAAAATATGGTTGTAAAAGTTGTGTAGCGAGCGCTGAAGAAAAATTTGCCCGCAAGATGCGGCCCATCAGGTGGATCTATTCCTCCGAGCTTGTGGTTCGTCGAAGATGCGGGGATAGACATACAATTTGATTCCAACCCACACAAGATGCTGGCAGCGAAGTATGGTGTCTTGATCAACGGTGCTTGTGTCTCTCTCCCTCAACTCTAGATGTACAGAGCGCAACGGGGACCTTGGGACGATGTCCGCACTACCGATCGAGTGCATGTTCTCGAAGTCCACGCCGAATATCTTCGGGATGAGGTCCCATTCGAACGTCCGAGCAGAATCCCAGCAGGTCAGGTGCTCGAGGTATGGAAGGAAGGTAATTCTGCCGCCGTTTTTACTGTCCGCCGACGAATATCGGTCCGCAAGCGCCTGCAGAACGTCGCGTAGGGCTTTATTCCAGTCTTCACGTGCTCTGAAGCGAAGGTGCTTGAGTGTCGGTACTTGAACCAGCATTGTTTTCATGTTTTGCGGTTCTGACTCGGAGTTTCCGAGAGTGAGGTGGGTTAAAGGGCACCTACACCTCTCGAAAAAGTCCGTGAGGTTGAATATTGTCGTATCGGGATGGCGAAACCGGTCCATGACGCTGAGAATTTCCAGGGCCGGGAGGTGAATCTTGTTGAAGAATTCGTCCAAGAACTCATTCTCATCAGGCTCGATTTCGAACTGCTGAAGCTTGAGGCAAGTGACTAAGCCGTCAACAAAGGGGGTGCCGACATGCATCCGCTGGAAGGTGCAGACGACGAGGTTTGTAGCGCTTTGCATGACCTCTAGACATTCGTCATCCGCAATGCCGTCGGTCGTTAAGTGCGTCAGAGAGCCGAAATGAACAAGGAGAGAGGAGATCTTCATTGATCGAACGGTCAGTTGTTGCAGACGAGATGTGACGGATCTGAGGTCAACGACCCCTGGCCATATGTCTTTTCCCTCTTCAGGCTCGATGTTGAGTTCCAAGAGGCTAGATCCTGGAGCGATCGTCGTTCCTTGATTCAGTCGCGAAAGGAAAGAGGCGGGAGCATGGATTCTCAGGACGCGCCATCTGCTTGAATAAGTGTTGATGGTGTCTATGAGGGAGTAAAAATAGAAAAGCACTCCGTCCGGGATGCGACGAGGGGTCCGGAGGTGGATGTCCAGCGGGAGACCGCCAGAACGCGATAACCATTCCCTGACCAGCGCCCGTCGGAGGGGGATGTCACAGCCCTTGAAATAGAGTTCCAACATTATTGTGCTCCAGAGTTGCGGTGTAGACCAGGCAATTTGGCGCCACTTCCTGCTGACTGCGCCGAGGATGAGAGGTCCAGAAATCTCGACCTTGGCCCATGGGTCGTCGTCGGGGCCAGGTAGATAGGATACGAAGATTTCCGACGCGATTTCGGGAGGGAATTTGTGAATGAAAGGGTCATGCGATTGGTTTACCGCGAAACGCGCGTTGGCCAAGGCAAGGGTGTCGCCATTTTTCCGATCTGCGAGCATTTGAAGGTCTTCGCATTGCCGGCACAACGAACCGTTGGCCATTTTGCACTCTGGAAGACTCAAATGCGCAAGCGAACTGGAATAATGCATGTTGTTCAGAGTAGTTCTGTGCAGCAGGAATGACATGGAGAATCGGCGAACGGAAACGCATCACTGGCACGAACACATATAGGAAGGCATAACTCACCGGAAAAACGACATGAGCACTGATGTAGGCGTCGTCGACTGTGGACTGGACGTAAGTTATCCAGAATTGGTGTCCATGTAGCAATTGAAGTACGATGCGGCGGAAGTAAGTGGGCAAGTAGTGTTTTAAAAAAACGGCTTCTAATTGACTTTATTTGGAAGGCCAACAAGAGGCAGCATCTAAATCCAATCACACTTGGGGGCTTGTTAGGCTTTTCGCAAAGGAACGAATATTTATTCGAATACGCCGATCTTGCGCGGTGGGCACCTAAGCTACTGAAGGTCAAATTTAAACTCCTCGTCGACATTGCGGCCAATTGCTGAAGGCAAGAACCCTTCGAAAGACCAATTCAATGCGTTCCGGCTTATAGTGATGATGAGCATCGGGCGGACGGTTCTGGCTCATTGTGCATGATAAGCGAAAAAGGGAGAATAGCGACGTGAAATCCAGAAAGGCCCAAGAGTCAAGATGGCCACCAGAAACGCTCTACCTAGACGTAACGGGAAACGATGGTCCTGCTATTCGTTGTATATATTTATGCTGCAATGTTCCACCGCGGACCACAGGATGACATCAGGATTAATCTCTATCCTGGCCCCGGCGCGGCACAGACGCAGGCAGCGAAGGAGGGTGTCGCGGTCCATGACGCCGATCTCGTCATCGTCGAAGAGGAACAAGTCAACATTGCGGAGCGACGCTTGAATATCGGAATGAACGTGGTTCCCAACGTTCAGGCCAAACATTTTTGGGAGAACGTCCCATTTGAACGTCCCGAGATTGCTGCTGCAGCTGAGCGACTCAAGTTGGGACACCAATGGGGTGGTGGGTTCGAGGTGGCCGTCGGGAACGATCGATTGAAAGCGACCCGCAAGAGCATACAGGGCATCGCGCACCGCCATGTCGGTTTCCTGCCTTGCGCTGAGAAAGAACCTCTTCAGTGTCGGCACTTTTGCGAGCATCTTTTGGATATCTTGGGCATTTGACTCGATGTTGCCCAATATGAGAGATTGTAATGGACATGGCGACCGGTCGAAGAAAGCGGCGAGGTCGAGTTTTTGATCCGTGTGCCAGTACGTGTCTGTCGAGATCGTGAGTTCTTCTAACCTTGGGAGTTGGATCCTCCCGAAGAACGGGGCAAGCTGTTCGGAAGCGCCGTCCTCGATAACCAGCTTCCGGAGATTTTGACACACGACGACGCTTTGGGGTGCATCCTCGTCACACGGTTCTAGCATGGACCTGAACTCGCAGACGATGAGAAGCGGTGCACGGCGCATGATTTCGACGCAATCATCTTCACCGAAATATTCGGTTGCGAGGTGTGTGAGGAATTGGTAATTGACCTCGAGGGAGTAGTGGTCAAGTCCGTGGATTCTCAGCTTGCGGAGACGAGGAGTCACGGATGTCAAGTTGATCACGAGCGGCCACATCTCTTCATCGTGCAACTCAAGATCCAATTCCGAAAGACCGCAACCATCCAGCGGCATCTCGCCACCACGTAGTCTTGCAAGGACTCCGGAAACCGTGGTGCAAACTTTCAAGGTCCTCCACCGGTCTGCGTATGCGTTGAGAACGTCAATGAACGGCAACAAAGCCTCTTCCGACTCATCAGGTACGGCTTCATTCGTCCCGATTGTTATGTGCAGGGGTCGATGGCCAGAACGCAACAGCCACTCTTCCAGAAGTTCCTTTCGTGCTATTGTGTCGCAGCCCTCGAACCAGAGGTCGAAGAAGATGACGTTCCAAAGGCGGGGCGTGGCCCAGACAATACGTCTCCATGTCCTACAAACAGCTCCAAGAATGAGGGGAGCAGACATTTCAAATTTGGTGTCTGGAGGCTTGTCCGGGAGACAGCACATTGCGAAGATGGCGCAGGCGATCTCGAGGGGAAGGTGGCGCACAAAGGGGTCGTGAGATTGGTTAACGTCTGAGAGCAAGTTTCGAAGTTGTTTTGAATGCTTCGGCTTTTGAGAGTCGATGTGGAGGGGATGACAGGCTGGACAGGGGGCGTTGTTCGCGAGCTTGCATTCTCTGGGAAGCAAATATGGCCTAGAATTGTTTGGTAGACTCGAGTTCATCGACGATGTATGGGATACAGCTTCAGCTTCCTACAAATTTCAACGTGTCATGCCGGAATCTTTCGCGGCGCAAGGGAATTCCGAGTTCACGCACCGTGCTGGTATGCATCGACGAAATGTGAGAAAACAAGTGAGAATAGCACTTCTTGGATGCTAATTTATATATCAGTGTATACGTCGAGTTTGAGCAACCTTTGGTAGGCGAATGAAACGTCGAGGCAGAAGTATTTAGGTGAAGCAGAGGATGGGGATCCGAAAGGTCAATCCGAAATCGTGTCACGGCAACGGCGGCCCGCCAATAGAAATCAGTTGAACTCTACACGTGACCTGCTCGCGACCACGCGTTGGAAACGAGCTCAACTCAAGTGACAAGTCTGTCTCTTACCACCATCTCCATATACACTGTATTCACGCTTAGCCGTCGGCTTCGACGACCAACGTTAACCAGTCGCTGTACTGCGATATGCGACGCGCACAGAGCACAAGACATTATCCTCGCCCTTCTCTAGCACTCGCGGCAGACGACCTAGGTGTCCTGCGGGAAGGGGATGAATCCGACCTGGACGTCTTGAGGCGGCAGCTGTTAGACAAAGATAGAGAATGCGATAAAGTGCGTTCCAAATACCCTTGTCTTGCGATATATCCCCCTCCTTTCCAGGCCACCGGCCTATAGAGAGTTTGACCTCGGACACAGGAACTGATGTCGACTCCCAGCTGCAAATGTCGATTCAGGCCCTGCAAGACCAGCTCGCACAGCGGCCGCCCATCGAACATGTGCAAGCATTAGAGCGGGAGTTCAAGAATCTGGAGCTACTTCTCCAAGGAACCCAAAGGGAGAACGAGAAGTGCATGGCCGATCTCGACAGGTGCGTTTTTTCTCGCCTCTCCGTCACCTAAACTTGTTACTTATTCATATATTACCCAGGTATAAACTGCGCGAAAAGACCCTCGAGCGCGAGCTAGCCCGTCTGGCAGGCGAGAACTGGCAGTCCAACCTCGAGGTGCCCCTGCCACCCTCAGGCACGATCCGGGGCATGCACCAGCGGTCCAACACGATCAACTCGCCCATCGTGGGTGGGGCCCGGCGCACACACTCGCCCTCGCCCTCACCGCGTGCAGATGCGTACCACCACCCAAATGCCTCCCCAGGAGCACGCCATACGCACAACGTGTCTCGATCATCTATCGTCCACAGCCCGACGCCTCCAGCGGTGATTGATGAGGAGCGGGAGGCGGCGAGGGAGGAAAGGGAGAGGGAGCGCCTTGCGCAGCTTGAGCAGATGAAGCTCTTGATTTTGGGCATGCAGCAGCGGTTGGAGATTCGGGAGGAGAAGCTCGTGAAGATGGTAGAGAAGGCGGAGAGTGAGGGCAGGAGGTTCGAGGGTGCCGCAGTCGAGCTGAAGGCACATGCGGCTTGAAGTGTGTTTTGTCTTACTGTGTTTCTTTCGTGTTTTAACCGCCCTCTAGGTCTATTATTGGATGGATATTCCTATTCGCGGACAGCCATTTTATGTTCATGGACGGCCTGATTTCACGGATTCACGCCAGGCTCATGATACCTACCACGGTGCCATTTTACGCTTTAACACGATTCACGACCCGACCATTGTATACCATGTACAGTATCCTATCTTTCCCTCAGCCTTTATATAACGTTCCGAAGCTGGACAGAGCGGGTGCCCCCTATTCAATGTTACGAAAGTAACTCGATCGCTGGCCCTGATATACCTCCCCCAAGCCGACTTTCCTTCCAACAACTCACTTACAGCAGACTTCAACGCAGTACGAGTGAGCCTCCGGACTTCACGGCCTAGAATTCGATCATACTGGCCTCAAAATTGCACACTAATCTAGTGGCTCAGGCTAGGAATACAACGCTTCCCGTCATTGCTGGATCCAACACCAGATGAGACCCTGAACGCTGCCGCGGTAAGACTCGAAGAGGTTCAGTAGCTATCAGCTTGTCTCAAGATACCTTTGTATGCGACTTATCGAAAGAGAAGAGAAACACGCGAATTGATGGGAAGGAGGGTTCTCCGATTTTTTCTTCTTTTGCGTTCCTTGATTTCTGGAGTAGTAGGATGGAGGATTCCTCTTCGACACCTTGTAAAAGAGGATCGCCGGTCTAGCTTGAACACGAACTGGTTTCCATTGTTCCAAGTTTCGACGCGTAGTGGCAAGTTGATCACGTGTATACTATGTGAATTCAACGCAACAACATTGACCTCGAATCACACCCTCAACTTGACCGCAGGTTGCCAACTGAGCTCCTCATTCGCCTCCTATTCCTCATTGACAACTTACTTATACACTTATATCGACAATTCTATCGGACAATGTCCCTTTCGTCTCGACATTTCTGCATCGGTCTTGAGATGGAACCTACTCGCGAGGTGGGTGGATTCCGAGTTGCTCAATGCGTGTAAAATTCAACATGACGCGTCAATCTTCCAGAAGAACGAAGCCATGCCTTCAGGACTGTTTTCGAAAGCGACGTCGCGTCAGCTCATTAGTTCCAGCCCATATTTACCTTCCAGAGAATGCAGGTTGGCCAACGACACACCGTGCCAACCCTGCCGTGCCCTCCAGCTCCATGTCGGCCCACAGTGCAACTCTATGGCTCATATCGAGGAACTTAGAACCTTACGCTCAGATGTCAACCAAGTACACGACCCCTTTGTTCGCCATCTTCCTCTCGAGATCGCCTGCGACATCTTCGCAATGTGCTGCCTTCCCGACCCCGACAAGCCTCCATATACCAAATTCGAAATGTCAGCTCCTCTCATGCTCGGAGCTGTCTGTAGGACATGGAGACGTACCGTCTGCGCCACACCCTGCCTTTGGAATGTCCTCTTCTTCGACCTATGGTTCGAGGGCTGTGACACCATCGCTCGAAAGGAACTTTTGGCAGAGTGGCTGCTGCGCTCAGGGCGCCTGCCACTGCATATAACGATCGGGACGAACAAAGTTATACCAGAAGTGGAGGAGGAGGCCTTGTTCCCACTTGTCGATGTCCTCAACGCATATGCAGACCGGTGGAGGACACTCAAAGCTTGTGCCGCGTTTCCCGGAGTCCTTGCACGCCTGCGAGGCGATCCAATCCCTTTGGGTGGCGAGGGTATTTTGGACCTCGACCTTGAGCTGCACGACGCCGACGAGATGTGGCCGCTCGTAATCAACTTGACGTCCATAACGCCCCACCTCCGCAAGCTGAGGGTTCACCTGGTCGAGATCGGTTCCCTCAAGATCAGCTACGACTTCCTAACACACCTCACAGCCGAATATCTCAATGAAGACGATTGCGCCGAAATCATGCGCTGCGCCCCACTTCTCATCGTCTGCAAGTTCAGGTTCATGCTCGAATCAGGCGGCTTTGAGGACGCACAACAACGCGTCGTCGTGTGTCATAACCTCCAGAAGTTGGTCATTGAGGAACATATTCACGCCCAGCTCGCCTCGTTCTTCCGGAGGATCCAGCTGCCGAGGTTAGAAGAACTCACGATCTCGACCTCTGACAGACGGGTACGCCATCAAATCCTCGACCTTGCCGCCTTCTTCGCACGGTCCCCGTGCCCTTTGGAAGCTCTTACGCTGGGCGATGTCGAGTCGGCAGCACAGGATATTCGGAAGATGCTGGCACAAGTGCCGACGCTGAAACGGTTGTCGCTCAGCGCAAGGCAAGAGAGCAACTGGTCAGTGGCCTACGCTCTATACTCACTTGCGGGTCGCTTCCAACCGGTCACCGTCGATGACCACTTGGAATTTTACGCTTCACTGGTGCCCCACCTCGAGTCGCTCACATGCAGTGCCAACCTCAAAACGTTTTCCTACGATATCCTCCCAAAAATGTTCGGCATAAAGGCTGGTCAGCATGGACATACCGAGATTCAAGCTTCACTCCGCAACCTTGTTTTGTTTCTCGACGACGACAAGATTGATGTTATGGACCGCGACACGCTTCTGCGCTGCCTGCGTCTATGCCGTGCCGGGGTCAGGATCGAGATTAATCCTGATGTCCTCCTCGATTCTGCGTTACACCACAATATCTCAATGGACTCGGACTCGATACTACCTTCTATCTGACCATTGGAGTCGAGCTTATACTAAGTACTGAGATGTGCATCTTGTCTTCCTTTGCTGTCGAACTATAATATGTTTGTAATCGTGTCGTGCAATTGACTTTTATTGTGAACCAAATTCAGGTGCTCGACCAGGCAGCTCCTCCACCTTGAACGTTGTCGCAGTCTGCTATAGAGGTCATTTTCGCGAGTAATATATTCTCAGGCTGTCTGCGGTCTCAGGCTCCTTGATTTCTGGACTAGCAAGAGGCGAATTTAGCACTCGCCAATGCTGGCTCGCAATATGGTTATTTTCCCTGTCGAATGACAATGGAATTTAAGATCTACTCTACAGTCTTGTCTATTGCGCCATATCAAATGATATACGAAATACAATGTGCGTAACAGGGTGTATACTAGTCCGAGGGTAGGTACAAAGATTCAAGCAAAATATGGCTACAAAAAGTGTTTCTGCTGAAGGGTATATATAACGCGGAGCAGAGTATATATCAACCTCTCGGCTCCAATAAAGGGGTAAGGATACAACAGTTGGTGAAAGAGCGTGGAGTGGACATTGGACAGATGGAAGACAGAAAATAGGTGATGCAGGCAAAACACGAAAGCAATAAAAATGATCAAAGTGTTAATTAGTTAGATGAAGGCGAAGGAAGATGAAGAGGAGGCACTAAAAACACAATCCTGTAGCGTATCAGTATCATGATGCTCTTCTATACTTTTAGCAAACCAAAAAGCCGGACCGAACCGAGAGAAATTTAGAAATCCGCTGGTAATTGCGGTCGTCGTTTGTTGCGAAGAAAGATCCAAACTGGGCAGAGATAGACCGGCTTCAGGAGCATGTGGCATGACCGCACTCGAGGCCCAAGGGGACACTCGTCGAGGGGTGGTGTAGCTATAGCTTACCACACCCCCATTTCGCGCTCGCTCCGCAGATGAGACACCGTCATCGCCGTGCTCGCGTCGAGTGGCCGCGCATCGTGCTGCTGTCGTCCAAGTACGCCAGCCTCCTCGTCGTCGTACCGGTCCAGCGCGAGCACGCGTTCCTCGTCGCCCATCATCCACACGCGGGCGTGGATGCGGAACACTCGCGTCTCGCGCTTCGCGAAGAGACGCGTCGGGATTGGGATCCAGATGCGGAGGTACCACCCCTGTGCGCGCGCGTAGAGGAAGTTGTACGCGGAGAAGGTGGGGGTACTTGCCGTCCTCGAGCTCGAGCTCAGACCAGCTGCGCTCGCACGCGTGCCTGAGCTGACGATACCCGAGCTCGTGCCGGGGAAGGAGAACGTCGACGTCGGTGGAGAAGAAGAGGGAGAAGAAGATGGTGAGGTCGACTGCCGAGGGCTACGAAGGCCGCCTCCAACCCCACCGGCCCCACCACCCCCAGTGCCATGGCTACTCGCGCTTCGGCCTGTGCTGATCGAAACACCCTCGACGCCCGGCCGCGCATACGCCCGTATCCACCTGCCCTCAACGGTGATGCCCTCAGGCGACTTGGTCATAAGCCGGTACGCGGTGTCCTCGATGAGGTCGTCTTTCGTCGTCCCGGTCTTGCCCCCGAGGAAGGTCGTGCTGTACTCGCCGTCGCGGTTGTATGACGCCGTGCGTGGGGATATGGGGTGGTCGTCGCACCTGATGTCGATGAGGGAGACGTCGGGTGTTGAGAGCGGCTGCCCGGTCCAGGCCAAAGAACCCTTCGGCGAGATGTAAAGCAACGCCGAGAAGAAGAGGCACTCGCTGGAAGGAGTAAGGAATGAAGGAAGGTTAGTCAGGAACAATAGAGTAGGTTACGGAAGAGGAAGAGGAAGAACACGCACTGGTCGTCCATGTCCCACACCTCAAAGTGTGACGTATGCGGGAACAGAATCGCGAGCTCACAGTCGGACGCGCCGAGGTGTGTCGTACCAAGCGAGTCTGACGTGCTGGCCATTGTGGCGTACCGCCGACCGGATGGGAGGGTCGGCGCTAATGAGGAGGTTCGGAGATAGGACGTTCGCGAAAGGATGTCGTCTTCCAACGGGTGTGGTGTGTTTTGGCAAAGTGTTCGTAGAGGTAAAGGTGGGGGCAGATCATTTGGAGGAGTAGGACTTTGTGTACACGGAGACGGAGACAGAGACGCTGATGTGTGGGCGGCTGAAACGGGTATTGGGATACGGGACGGGTGCAGGGGTTGACTCGATGATCTCGTTGTGCTGGATGGGGCGGTGTTCGTGCTTGGATAGACGACGTGTCGATTCAGGATACTGCTCGCTGTGATTCGACCCTTCGGCCCCGTCGCGCCCCTCGCCTTCTTCACGCCCATATTCTCAATCACCACGTTCGTTCGCAACCTCGGGAACGGGATATCGCTCTCCAGCTCTGCGAGCGCGTCATCGTCGATAGGCGTCGAGAAGGGTGGAGCTGCCTGTAGTGGAGGTGGTAATGGTATGGAAGAAACGTTTTGCCCTGATATCACTGTCGCAGTTGAGCTGTTGTTGTTCGATTCCGGAATGATATCAGCACCAGTGGCAGTGGAGGGCCCACGCTCGGGGCTGTCGGGCGGGCTCGGGATGGAGGGTAGTGATTCCATATCCCAGACCAGGAGTTCATCCAGGACGTCAATAGATAAATTATTCGATAAGGTAGAGGTGGGCGCAGCGTTCGTGTGAGTCACGATTCTAGATGCAAGACCGCCGTGGCCTACATTGAGGATTGCTGGCGCGGTCACTATGTCGAGGACTGCGAATCTGTCACCCTTGAAAGCAGCAGGACGAGACGAACCGCGTCTTCCTGACTTCCTGGGTCCCTTGACGTTGACTTTCGTGCACGGTCTGGGTAGACCAGAGACGTTGGCGGAAAAGGAGGGTTTGAGCGGGTGGGTGGATTTGTTTTCCTGTTTTTGCCTCGAAGCAGAGATGGCGCCGGCGCTCGGGGTGGCAGGGATGGGGTTCACAGCCTGGGTACAGTCCACATACGTGGTGTGTTTCGCCTTGGTTGGGAGTCGGTTATGGGCGGTCTCATACGAGGAGAAGAGGGCGGTTCGTTGGCGGAGGACACGTTTCGTTTCATGGTCATTTTCGTTGGTAGAAAAGGCAGAGTCGGTCGAGCGCTTGCGCCGTAGTCCAGAGGTCGGTTTAGCCGGTAATGAGAGACCCGGTCGAGGAGAGGATGGAGGAGCGGACGTTGCAGCACCTTCCCTCCGATATCTTGGTAGGGATCCGTGACCCACAGCGCGGGTCAGATACACCTCCGATCCGTTCTCGGAAGCCATGATGGGCGTGTGATAAGGCGAAATATCGCTCGAAGGCGGTGTTAGAGTTACAAGGCAGCAAAGTACGAATGAGTGGACGGCTGAATGTGTCCAGCAAGACAATGAGATTCTGAAAGGAAGGAAATTCAGCGACCAGCCACTGGGAGAGAGGGTTGCAACAGAGGGTTGAAGGGGCTCAAAATGGGAAACTCAAGAGAAAAACAATGCTCTTATGACGCCAGCGGTGGAAGGGTGGCACAATAAACAAGCCGACCTCGAGGCGAAAAACCAAGCAAGTCAACGACACCTTTCAGGGCTTTTCCCTTTTTGTGCCATTTCAGCCGCCAAAGACTTCCGTTGTGTGTTAGAGAGGCCATATTCCAACAAATGCTATATTTGTCTTGGGGCGTGGAGGCCTGAGTAATCAAGACGTCAATGGACACCAGGAGCTTTATTGCAGGGATTTCACGAGGTTTCCATGTTTCATCGAAGTACCAGAGTTACTGTTGGGGATGGGGAATCAGGCGTCGGAGGAGAAAACAGGCATCGGACTTCGGTAAATCGGAGGAAAACCTGATGCGGCGTGACATGTCACCGAGAGTCACGTGTGTCGGTTGTGGTGTGCTGTTTGGCAAGGCTTTCATGTTCACTGACTTCTGGTGAATCTGGTCCTGACCGCTGCGCTTCTGCCACCTCTACCATTCAATCCAAATCGTCTCTAACTCAACCCTATTCTCCACCAGCTTTTATAAGTCCCCATGTGTTCAACTGTTCAACGAGACGATCATCCACCCCGAATTTGTATCCAGCCTCGATGCCTCCGCACGACAGGCAACAAGGACTCAAGGTAGGCTTCAGATGCGGTGTGCCCAATCCGTTGCTTTCTCCCGTTGTTTCAATGAATGCATCACAGAGTTGTATATATGGTCGAAGGGCTTCCAATCTTCCTCTCGAGATGGCGGGCGGAAGGATGCGATGATTACCTTTTCGGACTTATGCCCTTCTCACCGGTCGCCAAGCGGACCATTCGTTGGCAATGTGGAAACTTCATGCACCACGGCTCATTGCGCGATCCAACCTCGTCATCGTACCGCAAAGCTTCAGGCCATCGCGTCGTTGAGCGATTCTTCCATGCATCTAACCGGTAAACATCATCTCGCGTCCTGCTCTGATGTCGCTCCCTCGCCAATCGGGAAATTTTATCCGTCTCGGGGTGCTCCAGACTCTTTTTTTTTTTTTTACAATTCTGTTGCCCTCTGTTTCCCATTTCTAGGTCGGGTTTAGCCGTGCGGCAGTCGACTAACACGTTCTTACTCACAAACGAGTCTTGTTGATCATCTAGTCAGACTGGACTTGTACTCATTCATCTCCTTAACGACGCAGAGACAATCGAGCACCCACATTATTTCTGGTCGTCGCTCATGCGTGCCCGGCTCCACCGTTCTCCATTATGTATTACTGAATGGCACAGGCCTGCATGTCAGTGGTTTCCCAGTGCTTGGTTCTCAATCACGGTGCGTTGGATTAGGGGTCCTCGTGATGAATTTCCAAAGATCACAGAACCCCGCCCATTTGGAGCATTTGGGAGCCGCTCGCGATGGAAAAAGTCTTGGCTTCACCTAACCCAGTTATTTTCTGATATTTGTCGTCATCTCGACGGTGTTTTGTGCAACCTTCATTCCCGAACGAGGCCTAACGAGACGTCGAGACCCCCTCGCGCTGCGGCCCTCGCACGAGTATAAAAGAGAGGCATAGCATGAGGAGCCGTTTCTTCACCTCTTCTCGAATTCCGGCCTGGCATCGTCGTTTTCCCTGACCTGGTGTCTTTTCTGAGTCGACCTCTTCGTCCCCTTCGTTCCATCCTACATTCTTTCCTATTTCCAACTCTTTTTTGGGCATCTTGAGGATTTTCTCCAATGGCGCGTTTACTTTCCCTCCTTTCTCTCCTTGTGGTTGCTTTTGCTTCCAGCAGCAGCGCTGGTGAGTTATTCTTTTTCCCCTCTATACGAGCGAACTAAAATTTTATTTTTTGCAGCACCCCTCAATGTGCGAAGTAACCGCGGGAATGCCGTAATCGTTACTGGTGTTTCTGGCAACAACGTCTGCGTGCGCGCCCAGCGACAAGTCAACGCCCTGGTGCAACAAACCAACCGCGCTCTGCTGAGAGTAGCCAACGCGGCCCCCAAGTACGTTCCGACGTCAATCTTTCTTCTTCGTCCCTGATTGTCTTTCTCCGATTTATCAGCGATGAGGCACTCCTTACGGCCCTCGGTAGCGTTCAAAACGGACTGCGGGAGTCCCTGACGGGCATCAGCAACATCACTACCGCGCTCTCGCAAGGCGTCGCCCCGAGTGCTGACCAGGTGAACCTAGTCACCACGGGTCTTGCTGCTGCCAAGGAGGCTCTTGGTACTGCGCAGACGTGAGTGCCTAAAATATTACCCTGTATGGAAAGATGGACTGACTGACCCCGGTCACAGCGCCGACGCCCGCGTTGTGCGTCTCCTCCAGAATGTCGCGACCAACCTGGAGCGCGCGACCCAGGCGGGCGAGATCGTCCCCGCTGCGTGCGCTGGTGCAGAGAATACGGCGACTGCTACTGAGTCGGTTTCGGAGACGGCCACTGCGACGGAGACGGCGACAGAGACTGCAACAGAGACTGCCAGTGCAACAGAGTCGGTCTCGGAGACAGCGACTGCTACGGAGGCTACGGAGACTGCGTCGGCTACCGAGTCGGTGTCTGAGACCGCCACTGCCACGGAGACTGCGTCTGCCACCGAGGCCACCGCCACCGAGACCGCGTCGGCGACGGAATCCGCTGTTGAGACAACTACGACTGCCGAGGCTGAGCAGAACACCGCTACGGAGAGCGCTGCGTCTTCGACGACCGAGAGTGCTGCTGAGGCCACGGCTACCGAGAGTGCTTCGGCCACTGAGACCGCTGTTGAATCGACCGCTACCGCCACTGAGACTGCCACTGAGACCGCTGTTGAGTCGGCGTGCCCAACTGCTGAGACTGTCGTATGTCCCTCTTCCGCTTCGGCTGTCATGAACTGTCTTCTCATCTGGCATTTTACTTCAGACCGTCACCCAAGCTACTGCTACCGTAACCGTCACAGCTACCGCCAGCGCCACTGCCACTGCCAACCGCGGCAACAACAGGATCAACCGCAATGGCAGGAACAGGCAGCAGCAGACCGACGACGATGAGGACGACACCACCACCGCTGGCCAGAGGCAGCGGGGCCAGCAGAGGCAGGGCAACAACAGGCAGCAACAGCAGCAGCAGCAGACCGACGACCAGGCCGATGATCAGACCGGTGCTGGCGACTCTGCCCCCGGAACCGAGGATGACCTCCCCACTGTTAACCGCCGTGCCGCGTTCTCCAGGCTCTTCCGCCGCCTGCTGTAAAACGTTGTTGATTGGCTTAGGTATGCCTTCTACGATCTCTCTTCCCAACTCACAGTTGACCCATTCGCCTCTTAGGGAGACCGCCTTTCTCATTGATGCTTCACAAGATACCATCGCGGAGGCGCTCGATGCGTCATTATTCCGTGATATTTTTCTCTGCATGACTAGAAGAACTCTTGTGTATTTTCTTGGTTGGATTTAGTCTGCCTATTGGAATGAGGGGGAGCGTCGGGAGGGGGACTTAATTAGTCTTGCACACAGACATACAACTTTGCCAGTGTTTCTCTCCGTCGGTACTTTATCGAGAATATAGTGGACACTCCTTTTCACTCTTTGGGGTTTTCTTCTCTTTTTTTTGCTTTGCTGTGTGTGCCGTGCCGTTGTGAAGCCTTCAGTGTCGACTTGCGATGTTGGAGCCGAGATCCGTGAGGAAGAGCCCCTATCTGGGTCCGGACCGCCCGTGATTACCAAGCAGCTCCAAACAGAGATTGTACCCCGCAACTCCTGGACCGCTACCACCACTACCACTGCCCTTCTCCACTTCCATCCATTCTAAAAGCTTATCCTTCTGCCGCCAATAACCCCCGGTGGTGTCTCCAGTTCTTTGGCAACCAAAACCCTCCGAACTGCATAGACGTCATCACTTCACCCCGCAAACAGGATGGACGAGACGGGCATGTTTTCGACGGACAAGCTCGGCGAGTACACTGTTATTGGTGATATCGCAGAGGGTACATTTGGAAAAGTGAAGAGTACGTACCTATCTATCGAAATCCGTGGAGTTCTCATTGTTTTGGTAGTGGCGACACATACGATAACGGGACACAAGGTCGCCATGAAATACATCTCCAAAGCCGTCATCCAGCGCGAAAAGACGAAGACTCGTGTCCGTCGTGAATTCGAATACATGCGCACCCTTCGGCATCCACATATAATCAAATTGTACGCTTCTTCCTCCCTTATCGTATTCCTCCTCCTGACGGCATACCTTCCCCAGATACGAGGTCATCTCAACGCCCACTGACATCATCTTCGTGCTCGAATACGCTGGGGGCGAGCTCTTCAACTACATCGTCGCCAACGGTCGGATGTCTGAGCCGCGCGCACGTCGCTTCTTCCAGCAGATCATCTCGGGCATCGAATACTCTCACCGCCTCAAGATCGTGCACCGCGACCTCAAGCCAGAGAACGTCCTTCTCGACGACGACCTCAATGTCAAGATCGCGGACTTTGGGCTGTCGAATGAGATCAGCGATGGGGACTTCCTGACAACGAGCTGTGGGAGCCCGAACTATGCTGCGCCTGAGGTGATTAGAGGAGGCGTGTATGCGGGCCCGGAGATCGATGTATGGAGCTCGGGGGTGATTTTGTATGTCATGCTTTGTGGGAGGCTGCCGTTCGAAGACGATGACGTGCAAGTGTTGTTTGCGAAGATCAGTCGTGAGTGCTTTGGTAACTATGATTTCGACGGACGTCTGACGATCTGTGCAGAGGGCAATTTCCACATGCCTTCGTATCTATCGCAGGATGCACGGTCACTCATCACGGCGATGCTCGCCGTCGACCCCGTCAAGCGCATAACGATCCCGGAAATCACGCAACACCCGTTCTTCACGACTGATTTACCGCGGTATCTAACACCACTTCCTCCACCTCCTGGACCTGTCTTAGGTACTCTCAGTTCTCTGGTGTCGCCGCCAAAGCAACTAGATTTCGAGCTCATAGAGGGGCTGGGCCGGATCGAGGAGGATGTTGTAGATGAACTGGCCAATCGCATGATTGGGGTGGATAAGGACGATATTTGGGAGTGCTTGAGGCGGGACGATGGTGTGCAGGGCAACGCGGTGAAGGTGGCGTACATGCTGCTGAGGGACAAGCGGAGGTTGGGAAAAGATCGTAGGTGGTCTGTTCCCTTTCGCTGCGAGGGTGCTGATCTCTTGCAGTTGCAGAGTTCGCAGAGGCAGAACGAGATGCACAACTTGCTGCGATGGATGTGGGTCTCTATCCCGATTTCGAGATTCTGGCACTAATCCTTTTGCTGACAGCCGCGAAACGCCATGTCACCCACTGTCCTCTCACCCGTCGGTGCCGACCTAGAAGAAAACCCCTTCGAAGCCGAGTTCAACGCCGAGTATGACGATGACGAATCACCGGAAGATGACGAGCTCGACTTCATCTCTCCACCTCCACCGACCAACCCGGAAGACTACGCCCCACCACAATTCGCTGTCCTCAACTCCTCCCTCCCCGAACAACTGCCTGAACAACACCACCTTACGTCTTATGCCTCAGCGAAGAGATCTGCGGGCCGAGAGAAGAAGCAGCACAAGACGAAGTGGCATTTCGGAATCAGGAGTCGGAGCCCGCCGATGGAGGTGATGCTGGAGATCTATAGGACGCTGAGGACGCTAGGGATGGAGTGGAAGGAAAAGAAGAATTTGGGTGGGTTGGGTGGGTTGAAGGCGAAAGGACAGGGAGGGAGAATCGAGAGGAATAGGGATATGGATGGGAGTGGGGGTGTTGACTTGAAGGCTGCGTCGAGCATTTATTTCGTGGAAACGAGGGCAAGGGTGCAGGATGTCGTGGTATGTTTTCTTTTCTCCTTCCTTGCCCCCTGCTCATTTGCTGACCTGCAACGTTGGCTAGGTCTTGATGAACCTCCAACTCTACATGGTCGACTCGATCAACTACCTCGTCGACTTCCACCACAAGAAGACCTACAGGGCATCGACGGACCCGAATGCTGGCAAGTTCGACATGGCCGTGTTCGATCCCATCTTCACGGCCAGCGAGACCAGCAGCGAGAGCGGGCGGTCGCTGAAGGAGAAGGATGGCTCGATGATGAAAGAGGACGAGGTGGTCTCGCCGTTTGTGTTCATGGATGTTGCTTGTCGGTTGATTTTAGAGCTGGCGGGTGGGGGTGAGTAGATGGGGAGAGGATGTTGTTTTTCATGTTGTGTTTTTCGCTTTATTTTTCGTTTTTTCTTGCTTTCGCTGATCCACCCTACGCCCCAATCCTCCGCTGTTTTCTTCTCCCAGTGTTTTCTTGCTTGTAGCTATCATGATACTCCCGACTCACCCCTCTTTCTCAGAAGCACATCTACCTTTGATCTTGTACTCATGCCTTCTGCCCGTCGCCTCTGGTGTCAAAAGCAAAATCAACCTTCATCTAGATGTCTTCTATAGCTGTTGTAGTTCTCTGTATCTTATCTATCTGCATTTCCGATACCCTGGAACCTCACCTTCGCATGAACGAAATCTTGTTGTCTGGATGAATAAGCGGAGCACCGGGCCGCTCTAGTTGTGAAACACCCAAACACCGCTCCTTTCTCCCAATTCACGACAACCTCCAGATCACGTCAACCAACACAGTCGATGTCTAACCCAAATATCGCGACAGAGCAGCTTCTTGAGCTGTTGCTAACGCTCAAGGTAGGTTCTGCTTGCTTGCTTTTGGGATGCTCGAGGTGATACGAACATGCAACAAAAGTGAATGCTGATTCGATTGTCAGAAAACAACGCCGGCGGCGGCGCGTGGCATCCTCAACAACCAACCCGCCATCGCGTATGCATTGATAACGCTCATGGTGCAGATGAATGCCATTAATATTGAGGTCTTCCAGGTACGTTTTCTATCGTCACCTTAACACGAAGTTATCCATCCTAACTAGTACTCGTCCTCGACACAGAAAACATTAGCAGAATACGTCCCCGACCCTTCAACAGCCCCGGTCGGCGCATCCTCAGCAGCAGTACCGCACCCCTCATCCTCATCAACAAGCGCCTCAGCCCCAGTCGTATCCCATCTCCTCCCACCACCCGCCGCTCCAGCGCCGATATCCGCGATCCCACCACATGTCCAGGCGCAGTATCGTACCACGACGCCACCATCCGCACCTGGGTCTGCACCTGGTGCTCCTACGCACACCCCGACACCGCCATATGGGTATTCGAATGGGCAGGCGCAGGGTCATGCACCGACGCCGCCGGGGTATGGGTATGGGTATGGGCAGCAGCCGCAGCATGGAGCGTATGGAGGTGGGGGGTACCAGCAGCACCAGTATCAGCAAGGAGGATATGGAGGATACCCACCGTCGTCGACGTATGGTGGCCAACCTCAGCCACCGGCGGCTCCATCTACAGGGTCAACGCCTTCGCTGCCAGATTCGCTGGCTAATATTCCAGCGGAGCAAAAGGTGAGCATTCTAGTCTCTGCATGCCCCGATTTCGCCTTTTCGCCTTTCGTTTTTGACTTTTTCCCTTGAATATATGCGCCTTTGACGTTTTCCTTTGACTTTTTCCTTTTTCAACTGCTCCCCTTTTCGTATACTATTGCTAATTGCGTCTGCAGGCTCTTATTATGCGTGTCCTCTCACTGACGCCTGAGCAAATCAACATGCTACCTCCTTCAGAACGGGCTACCTATATCCAAATCGTACGTCGCGTCCTTTTGTTAGCTCCCGTCTGACCGATC
Source organism: Cyclocybe aegerita (assembly GCA_902728275.1). Classification (NCBI taxonomy): domain Eukaryota; kingdom Fungi; phylum Basidiomycota; class Agaricomycetes; order Agaricales; family Hemipholiotaceae; genus Cyclocybe; species Cyclocybe aegerita. Next base: position 1,295,634 of record CACVBS010000046.1, on the reverse strand, counting down.
TGACACAACCTCCTCTTCAAGAGGGCAACGCTGGGCGTACCAACATGATGGGTGATACGAGGTTATGGCCTCGCGAGAAGATTTCGGTGGTTGGGATCTAGATGTCTTGCTATGTATTTCGTTCCGCTCTTCGCTGAATATACCGCTGAATACGTTTTGGGGCTTAATCCGGCTGGTGGTGAACCTGGTCATGTGCCGGCTTCATTCCTTTAGCATCCCTGCTCTGCATATAAAGGTAAGAGTATTAATCGAAAGATCATCATCTTAGTTTCAGCCGATTAAATTTCCTGAATCCTCGGTGACCCAGTTCATGCTCAATGTATATTTTAGTGTGCGTGGAGGTGGGATCAAGCCGCTCACCTCGCCAACAGCCATGGGCTGTGCGCGTGCACGCCTTTGAGCGCCCTAATCTGCGGGGCTGACAAGTAGGCGATGGCGTTGGGCTTTCGTCGTCATTTACTGAGATGTGGGTTCTGGATTAAGCCTGACTTAACGAGGTCTTGACCAGGATTTGGACCGAGGATGTTGAGTTTTTGAGATGGCCAATGTTGATCTCAACACATCAAAACATTTAGCTGGCAGACGGATTATAGAATGGTTGTGCAAACCATCAGGAAGTAGCTATACGGGACTTTCGCTCAGGGCCTCTCTCGCGCGAGAGAAATACGTTGCTCGCAATTTAGTTCAGAAATATCTTCAGGCACAGTTGGTTCGTAAGGCATGAGGAAGTCTGCAGAGGTCGTGCGGGAGGAGATGGTACAATGAGAAATGTGATTCTGGGAGCTTCGGAATACCGTAAAATCTATTATGTATTCATGTAGCTTCCCTGTCATCATTTGACGTCGCAGCAGGGCCCCAGCAGGTCAGCTGCGGAAAGGGTGTCAGACGGCCATGTTGGTCGTGCGGAGAAGCTCAACAGTTGCAGTCGGCTGGGTGTGAAAATTGTTGGAGGCAGGGGACCTTAGAATAGACCTTTAATCTTTAATTTTCGTTCCGCTTGGGCCTACTTGAATATCTTCACAGAAAACCATACGACCCTCGTGATGGCATAAAATTGCTACAATGATCCAGACAACTGGAAGTAAACGAGAAAGTAACATGTTTTCAGTGTGCAGAGCATCAAACCCGGACTCTCAAAATAGATGCATGGGCACCTGTACTAGGTAAGCGTGTCCAAAACGTGTAGAACCAAGAACTCGTTGTGGGGCACGCACCAAGACTATTGAATTGGCCAAGGATACATGCGATTCGTATCGCTCCGAGATGAAATAGATGTCTGAGAGAAGTCACACCCAGTTTTCCGAATAGGCGCTCGTGCGGAGGGATCAAGACCGGCGATGCAGGTTAAATTTCTCCAGCGCTACGCAGCCAATTGATAAGAAAATTGGGGGGAGGAATTAAATGTACTGCTACTAGGCTGTACAGAAGGAAAATGTCCTGAATGTGGCCACAATCGAAGGTGACCGACTATCCGATGTATTTTTGCACTCGGGACGCCATACATCCTTCTACCTCGAAATTATTGCGACAGGTTCTTACATCTGTCACAAGATCCATTACGAAGCCGATATACACAACATTGGTATTTCCGGGGACTCCTGCAGGACTGACAAAGAGATACAGCGACCTCGCCACACGGAAAATTACTTATTTGGGAAATAGCGCCTGCAACATTCTCGGCGTCCACAAAAGGAAATGCGTATAGCGATTGGAGGGTGGCGGGGTGAGAATATTCGAAATTTCACTGAGGATCGTAGGGACAATCTCATTTCTGAATTTATTTGTACTTTATGTAAGTGACAATTGTATGCGCCAATGCCCCGGCGTCGTGGAAGTTACCAGATTCGAACTTCGAAGTCCTTCACGTTCCATCAGGTCTCTTTCACGACATCCTCGTGATGAACATTCTGAGAGGCTAGAGCGGACAAGGTTCGAACGTTTGCACCCTGGAAACCAATTCTTTCCTCTCTTGCCCCAGGGCCCCAACCTTCTGGGATGCATCACGAGCAGCAACACGTACCACCCGCAGCATAGCTGGGAACATGCCTGCTCTAAATTAAACCCTAAAGCCTCACTGGTACCATGTTGTCTGGACAAGCCGCGACTCATAAGCATCGCGCCATCCTCCTAACTCGAACAAGGACTTATGTTATCACTTTTTTCATTCCTGGGCAGGCTTCGCCAGAGCATCAGGTACGTGCTATTACTGGTAGCATAAATCCGTGTTCTCCATCGTTGACTTTTTATCTCTGTAGCGGAGTCGATGAACCGCCACGACCCCAGCCAGATGAGAGTGTCGATGAACCGCCGCGCCTCACAGCAGATGGGCTGATTCGACCGCAAACTATCGACTCCGAATCCTCAGTTCCGGACGCCCGGCCCCATTCACCTTCGACCGTCGTTCTAGTAACGTTGAATGCCCCAGAAGTTTCTTCGTACCCGCCGCCCGTCGATTCCATCCCAACTACCGACCCCGAATCCTCAGGACAAGACGTCTCCTGGTCGCCTTCACCTTCCATTCTCGCTTTTCCAACGCCAAATGCTTCAGTAATCTCTTTAGCGGCACCGTCCGTCCCTTCCGGATCCGTCGCCATTAATCCTCGAGACTGGCCGGAGGTGTTCGTCGATGCATCCGGCAGCGGCATCGGTATCATCTTGAACAAGCGATGGCTTGCGTGGACCTTCACCCCGAACCACCCCCTAATCCCTTTAGGACGCAACAACAGCGTTGTCTCGTCCTGGTCGGAGCTCATAGCTGTAGAGCTTGGGTTGTTGACCATCCTTGCTGCCGGGTACAGGGATATAACGATCAAGCTCAAGTCAGACAACAGGGGTGTGATCAAGGCAATCGCGAAGAAGCGCTGGAGCCCAAGGCATGAGTTAGACGTTATCCTGCAGCGGATCCTCTCTCTTTCTGAGGACAATGGGCTCACGTTGAAGGTGGGCTGGATTTTGGGACTGAGGAACCCAGCAGACAAACCCTCACGAGGTAAATACCCACCGCGTGAAATGATGCTGGATTGTTGTCCCGATGTTCCTCATTACTTGGATGGTATGATACAGCCAGTCGATCCATCTAGCCTACGGAATTGACGTTCATTTTAACTTCTTTTCTTGAAAACTGTTGACTCTTCTCGATTTACGTTTTCTTTTTTCACGGTTGATCAGCGGTCTCGTAAGAGGTAGAGACCTGTTCTCTTGACGGAATGTAAGTACGCCTGCAGTATCTAGCAAACTTTTGTTGTGATTACAAGAATAAAGTGTTTCCTTCTTATTTGGATCAGCTTATGGCTGCGATTTAATCCTGGATGCCATGTGGCGAGGAAGGCAGATACCTACCCTCGTCTGGGCCTCGAGCGCGTCAACGAGAATGTAATGAGAACGGCGCCATAGCCTGCGGAGACTTACTCGTCATAAACGAAGAGAATTTCGTCGAGACGAGGATTTAGTTGCAGGCAGAAAAGGGTGAGGCCGATGGTGGAATAGCTCTTTCCACTGGCTTCCTGGACGTTCTTGCATTCCTACCACGAGTGCTTAGGCGCTTAAAACGTCGTGGGCGCGTGGCCTGATCGTGGAAATAGATTGGATAATCGGCAACTCGGCGTAACCCATCGAGCATCGCTGTTGCAACTTCGACGGTGACAAGGACGATGGCTGCGAGGATATGCCCACTATCCGACAAGACACCTCACACAGCGGCATGGACAAGGAACACCAGAAGTACTACTACCCGCCATGACCGCAGCGAATTCGACGGGCAGTGTAACACAGGAGCTAGGAGGCAGACGTCGATCAACTCCACCTGCTCGCTTGACTCCTCTTCGATGAAAACAACTGCTCGAATACGCTGAGACGCACGGACGCCAACGCCGGGGTATGGCCGCAGGCACGGGCAACAACAGCGACCTTTGTAAGGCTTGGAGGATATGGACGGTACCTGCAGCCTCAACACCACTCTCGGCAGTGTACGCCACCGTCGGCATATCCCTACCAACGACAACATTAACAGCGGGCTCGATATCTTTGGCACCTGCTGCTGGATTTAATTGGCCTGTACCCTCACGGAGCAAAAGGTGAGCATTCTTTCGATCTTTTATGCGTGCTCTTCCATGTTTCGCTTTCGTATGTTTCGCTTTCGTCCGTGTTCGTCTCCTAGGCCCTTTCTCCCTGTTTCGCCTTTCGTGAACGGTTGCCAATCCTGCCCGTAGGCTCTTATTATGCCCTTGCTCTCGATGACGGCGGAGCAAAGCAACATGCTGGCTCCTTCAGAATAAGCAACCTTCATCCAAATTGCACGTCCTGTTCTTTGTCTCGTTTCCCGTCTGACCCATCTGTCATTGACTGTTCTTCCAGAGGACCACGCTGGGTGTGCCAACATGATAGATATGCTATGGAGTCGTTGGAAGGGTTAGAGGGTTCGGTCCGTCGCTTGGGGTCTGGATATTTCTCTACGTATTTCCCTACCCTCTTATGAAATCCCTCACTAAATATCTTGACCATGTTCGTTCCATCGCAAATGCTCCAACATAAGCATGAAACTCGAAAATTGAATGCATATACAAGCGGCACATGTGCCTATCATACAAACAATATACAAGGTCCTAGCATATCCATTCTCCTCTTCACCGTTCTTTCTTCCTTCGTCTCCCAACTCGCCTACCCAACAGAGATCAAATAAACCAAGAACAACGCTCCAAGGGCACAGTAGTTCACCAAGCCCTCGCCATACGTCGCCGCCAAAAAGATCGTCAGCGCAATCGTCAGTTTCGCGATGCGCCGGAGGAAGGAGGGGCCTTCGCGGGGGCCTTCGTAGGCAACCTGGTAATAGCACAAGGGAAACTATCAGGAAAGCCATGAAGGACATCGAAAAATGGACACACCCAGTTCGCCCCCCGCCTTTCGAACGTTATCATTCTGTTGTCGCCCTTGAAAAGGCTGGGGGGTTTACAGAAGGTGAGTCGCCGTTGTGTATTTTCAAGCATCGAAAGACTCACTCAAGCGACATGTCTGCTTAGCGTATTGTTCAGTGCAGGCTCGCGGTGCCACGATGCTGGATGGATGTCGGTGAACGAAAGGATATCGAGCGCGAGTTCGCCGACGCCGTGCAGAAGGTATCAGAAGCCCGCAGGCGACAACGAGGCGAGATGAAAGGGATGCAGATAAAGGGCAGTCAGCCACCCTCGTCGAACCTCCCTTATTCTAGCCGTCCAGACCCTTTTCTACTGTAACACGTAAGTGGCGACTATGGCGACATGCTTGCTTTTCATTTGATTCTTGTGAACAAAGAGCAGAGAGAATGGAAGGGGGTTTGTGACGCGTTTTAACTTTGAGCAGGAAAGAACAAAAGCAGTGGAGACCATGTACAAGGAGCACCGACGCGGCCCTGCAGTGACAAATGACTGTGGGATCACCCTTCAGAATATTAGAGGTTATTTGCACTTCGAATATTCCTAGAATCGCCCAAATCGCATTGGCTGAAGGAGGCCCCAAGCCAATCAGATTCACGGATTTGTGGAGCCCTCAGAAGTGCAAATTGCTTCGACCGACCGCTTCACTTTTTTGGAGTGCCCAGCCATTTCGCGAAGTTTATGTTGTTTTGACGAACACAAGAGACTTCAGAATGTGGGCCCTTCGAACGTGTTCGTGTTCTATGGCGTGTCCTCATGTTCCGATGAGGCACAGATAAGATGATGCTTTGGCGGTGCTCGCGTCCACCTTATCGCTGGGTCGCGTTCACTCGTTCGGGGCATGTTAGTATATCACACGAGCAGTCTAGAGTCGAGTTGAGCATAAAGTCCCTATGACGAAAAGAGACTAAGTAGTATAAGTTTTCAATCTAATGAGACGGGCATAAGTGTTGTTCGTTCGTTCGAATCCTATATTTCCCTAATCGTTCCCTAATCCAACGTTAATCTCTCTACCAACCTCGTGTAGTACAAGCCCCACTGGTTTTCAGGCTCCTCCGGCAACGCAGGCGCGAAGTAGGGCATGCTGTGGCGCGCCAACCTCGCTGCACGGTCCGAGATGTAAAAATACATCGCGAGCATGAAAAAAAACGCGAAGACGACGAAGAGGCGAACGCTGAAGAGCTTAGAGGACCTCAGTGCGTTGGACCGCCTTTCTTTGAGCCTGGGCCTGGTCGCCACAGGGGTCTGATTCAAAGTCGCGGAGACTTGGGCAACAGCGACCTCAGGTCTCGTATTACTATTCGCGTTGGGCTGACCGAAGTTGAGTACCTGCGGCGCGTTAATCGCGAGGCTCATCCTGGTGTTCTGCGAGGCACCGCCAGCGACCCCGGAGCTCGTGATGCCTATTCCCTGGAGGCCGCGAGTGCGAGGTCCGGACGAGGCGGGTGAACTGCGAGCACTCCTGTTGTTGCGAGACGCACCGGTGCCTCCGGCATAGACCTGTCATAGGAACTCATTAGTGAACCTGTTCACATAATATCATGAAGAACGATCACTGACTGGGTTGATGTTCACAGTCGGACCATGAGAGCTGAATCTGCCTCCACCTGTGCCAGCGCGACCGGCTCCGGTGCGGGCTCTCTCAGGAGCGGTAGAGATGCTGTCGTCGGGAGTGAGCGTGTTGCTGGCGGTCCCGGAAGCGCTGTCGGAGCTGGCTAGATTGGCAGAGGGAACACCGAAGACCTACGGTAGTGTAAAACGTCTCTGAATGTAGATTGCAAAGGGCGAAAATCTCGACGACTTACTGGGTTAACGTTGACGGTTGGCCCATGAGAATGGACATTGGTGGGTTGGGTCTGAGTTGGTATACCTCCGATGACAGCTGGCCCGTTAATGGTGGTGGTGGTGGCGTGTGGACCCGAACGAGTCACGATACGAGGACTGTCTGCGTCAGAGCTCATGTGGTCTTCGTCCACGTCAGACGTCTGAGGAGAGGCCGTGCCAGCGAAAGATCCGATTTGAGAGCAGTTACCACAGACGATGGTGTGTCCTCCGTTTAGCCAATTGGTGTAGAACTGGTGCCATGTTTCGAGTCAGACAAAGGACGATGGTGGGATCAGACGCCGATCCGCGTCGATTGCTCACCAGGCCGCGTTGAGTAAGCGTGTCGCAGGCGCTTGAGGTTATCGAAGACGTGTTCGATGAAATCGATGACATGGCAGTGTCGACTCTTGACTCCTTGAAGAGAACTTGGAGTCTTGGGTGGGTCTTTGTGTCGAGCTTGGAGCAGACGAGAAGTATTCACGCGATCGGAAGTCAACGACAGAAACTCGTACGCAATCAATTCAAACGCCCTCGTACGAAAGCTTCGAACGAGTGAGATGAAAGACCTTGAGGAAAGAGATGGAAAGGCAGATTGGCATGGTTTTTATACCGGAGAACACGAGGCAGTGAATTAGCGACAAAACGACGATGGACGGTGAGCATTGTACGTCGGTCCGCATCGTCCTCGTGTCTAGTCATACAGGAAATTCCGCAGTCTCAAAGAGACGCTTTATTCAGCGATTCTACAGCTGAAAGGGCCCTCGAGGAGGCAAAAACGTCCCATGACCCGTTCACGAGTTCGAGCTTGAAAGCGTGTCGAAAACACGCTTTCTTGGCAAAGAAATTTCGGTGTCCGCGATGAGCATTTCCGTCGGGGAGATAGGGAATCGGACCGCGCAATTTCGCCCATAGAGGTTGAGCTAGCATCGGGTGGTGTCTGCGAGGTGATGACCGGGCAAGGGCGTCGATTTGAACAAAGAAGGTCCAATGACTCGAGCATACATCTTTTGGTCCCCCACAGCAGCGGTCCTCTCGGCAGTCAACACGAGATTATACGCACTGGGTACGTGGTAGAGATCCAAGGGAAAAACTGAGTGTGTTGCGGGAAGCGCCACCATTGCAGTAGTTGGTTCGGTGAGAATGATTGGGAGCGAAGCGAGCATCTGAAGTACGTAGACAGGACAAACAAGGACAACTTTGCGTCAGAGGCCTGTGCCTGGCGGTAAATGCAGGTTTCTTCTTCCTAAATCCATGCTTGCCCGGAGCGCAGGCTTTCGACCAGCCACCACATTCCGGCGCGGTCTGCAGCTTCCAAGACGCCCTATACATCTATCGACGCCTCGGCTTCAGCAGCTTCGCCCCAATGGATGGATAGGCAAACTTCGGTATCGACCAGATGGCAAACAACGGTCGAAGTTGGTTGGTGCCGCCTTTGGTGTGTCTCCCAACGCGATTTTTGCGTACAAAATTCGCATTTACGAGCTCGATAGGCACCCTCCTTCTCTTCAATGCAATCACGCTCTTTACCATGGATGACCTCGTCGAGGACAGTGAAATAGCGCTGGGACTCCTCGCAAGCATCATCTACCTTCAAAAGGCTGACATGGGTTACGAGCACGTCAATTTTGACGACTCTATATCCACATTATCGTATTTCAAGATTCTCTATCAGTCCTTTTCCCGGTTACCCTGGGAAGAAGTCGACGAACTTTTCAAGGACCTCACGCGCCTAATGAAGGCCGGAGGGTCAAAAAACAACGCCGAAGGGGAGGCCCACCGTATCATGCGGACGGCTGCAGAGCAAATCCATCACGCCTTCCAGGACCTGAACCAGGAATCCATATCAAATTCGGCCAACTATATTTTGATCGTCATGCGAGACGCTTTGGAGGCCCTCATCGACCTCGTGCAGGACAGCGAGGACGAGGATAGCGACACCAAATATACATTCCAGCTCATCCGCGACAGCTCGAAGAAGGACCCTGGGGCAGTATTGAAGGATTATGAGTCTCTCGGATAGGACCTAGGTGCGCAGCTTTCCGTTAGGAATAACTCTCTGTCTGACGAATCCGCAGAATTATTTTGTGCATATATATAGTAAAATTTGCCTAATAGACGATTTGGAGTCTATGTAACATCACCCCAAGAACTCAGTACCCAATGCTGAACCTCTGCCCTTCTGTGATAAAAACTTCAAGAACAACCGCCTCTTCGGACAGTGGGGCACGGCCTGGTCGTAAGAATTTGTAGCAAGGCTCTCGATTCCTGACACCAACATCAGGTGAGTTCCATTTTCGAATTTGACGAATATAAGTCGAAATCTCATGCGGTATAGAGGGGCAAACCTAGACTACTGGCCCACCGTCAAGTAACATCGCCATGGACTGGAATACCGTGCTCGATCCTGAACCGATCCCACTCGAACCAACTATCCCTCATAAAATTATATGCCGGCACCCAATCAACACACGTATGCGTCGCTCCTGTCCTTTCCTTCGTGAAGTTCCGCAACGTAAAATCCCCCGGCTCGAGTGTCACATCTGCCCGACAGAGCGTATACTGCCGCAAGTAGTTGTAGCAGTGGAGTATATGCGCCTTGCCGCCCTTGCTGAGCGTGTCCCAGCCTTGGTCGATCACCTCACGGATCGAACGGAGACAGTGGAGCTCGTGGAACATGGCGACGGCGAACATGCGCTGCTCGTTATCTCCGATGCGGACGTGCCCATCGCCGAGCGTGGCCGTCCAGAGCCATTCGTCCTTCGCCTCGGGGGCGTGGATGGCGAAGTGGACGCTCTCTTGGGCGATCGTTTTGACGAACTTTTCGGAGATGGGGAGGCGGTGGGGGTAGTCGGTGCCCACGAAGGCTGCGTGGCGGAAACGTGGCGTCAGGTTTGAGTAAGTGCCGTTCAGAAAGGAAGACTCACAATATGACGAGAACGGTCTTGGATCGGTGTAGTTCTTCCTCTGGTTCAGTCGGATGAAGGTGCTGACGTCTTTGGATAGCTCCAGTAAGGACCAGGTCAAATATAACGACGCAACGGCTAAGAAGGCGAGTGCCAGCATTTGTGATTTCGCATTCTCTCCTCCCTTGGTCTGCATTTTTCGATATTGTGATGAAGATATCAAAGAGGAAGACGTTGCCGCAGAGTTAAGCAGCAAGGCATATAGCGAGGAGGGGATGCTCTAGAACACAGCTCGATTCTGGGATCCCAAAGACCCTCCACTTCCTCAATACACCGGCCCTTCCTGGTGATTTTTCCAGGCGATTGGCAGTTGGAGGAGACAAGTGAGTGATTGTTTGGAGGAGATAGCGGGACGGCAGATTTGTTCAATTCTCCTTATCAGATTGAGTGCGGAGAGCGCCTTCTTGTCTTCTTTGCGTTCTCTGCCATCTACAGCGCCCAGACACAGAAATCTGCAGAAACCTAACAGCCTATGAGTGGACGCAACCTCATCGTGATTCGAATCTTCTTGATGTCGGGCACGATAGATGTGGAGGGCTTTCTGAAGGACTCCGAACACTCCTATGTCAATCCTTCAACTCTGTTGATGAGTCCAACGCTGTTTTGTCGAAGAGTCTTCTTACCTGGGCACGTCGTAAGTATTTCTCCGTGTTGTGCTTTCTCGAGATGCTTATCGACACCTGTTTAGAAGTCCTAATCAACGTGCAATCCACTTGACATTCGAACACCACAGCCATGCGCTGCTCAACCTTGGGTTGCGGATTAGGTTTCTCTAACTCCGCCAACCTTTCACACACGAGAGCCACGACTGGTCTTCGTTCGATAACGATTCTTGTAGGGGATTTTTGTCCGTTCTATTCAGGCATCTATGGTACATTTTACGGTGAAGAGAGTCGAAAGTTCGACCAGTAAGTACACGATCTCGGAAAGAAAAGAAGCTCATCACTGTATGCGCAGATGAACGACTCGAGGTTGCAGCAGAACTATTCACCGACCTCATGAAAGATAGCGAGTGTGCCCTTATACCGAATATCGTCAGAAGCCTTATTCGAAGCGGACAGATCTTGGAGCTATCAGCTTAGCAGGAGGCGAAGACTCCCTCATGCCCCTCCAAGCACTTGCCCTCCTACGTGCCGGGGTCCATTCCGGAGAGTACTACGAAGCGAGCAACGAACAAGGAGAGCTAGTTGGATACACGTTGTGGATGCCGCCTGGCCAGGAGATGTTCAGCACGTTCGTATTCTTTTTCGCCGCACCCGGATTTGGAACGTGTGTTCTTCTCTTCTTACTTTCTACTCTAGTGAGGAACAGAAGCAACTCGGCCTGTACGAATTCATGGCGAAGCTCTCGGACGAAGCGAAAGAATACTATAGGACGAAGGTAAGGCCTTCTGTTTCTAAACTTCTAACGCCGTTGGCGATTCTGTGCGAACAATTAAATAAGCGCCCTTCACGAATAGTATATGGCCGAATTTCCAGGATTCGTAGCAAGTTTGTTGGGTCCAATGGTCAGTACAGTTTTTTTTCTGGTGCATCTTCCAACCTTCCTTATTTTATTCTTGAAAGGGAAAACTGGATTCGTGGTGGCTACACATGGCCATGATTCGACGAGACTACCAACGCCAAGGAGTCTTCCGTGCCTTACTTTCACTTGTTCGAGAGAAGGCAGCAGCAGCGGGGCAGTACCTCGCGACCTGCACAACCAACGATGACAATGCAAGTTAGGAAATGCCCTCATTCTGCTGGCGTTGGATTGATATCGGTTTACTCAGATCCGTGTCTATACCGGACTCGGCTTTGACTTCAAGGGGTCGATTGTGATTTCGTCACCCTGGGGAGATTGGCCCATTCACGTCTTCAAAATGGATTGGAAGGCCACTCCCGTCATTGAAGAATAAATAGATTGAAGGGGTCTGCTGGAATCATCTACCTCTCTTGGGAAGCGATCAAAGGGCAGTGAATAGTACGACTGGATGGTCTACTTAGTACATGCTCATAATACCTTATATCTAGTCCGAAGTAAATTGACCTCTAGATGACGGTAAGTACTACAACGTGTTAAAACGTGGAAACCATTAAATGTCCAAAAAAAAAAGGATATTGCTGTTATTGCTTCGAACGCGCAGCAGGTAACTCTTCCAAGGCGAAGTGAGACGGATGGGAGTTGTCAGGAAGCGCAACAGCTGGCGGCTGGGTATCAGTCGTGGTCGTTGCGAATGCAAGTGCTGTTTCTGCACGGGTATTCATCTCGTCGTGCCATGCACTGCCGTTCACAACCCGCAGAATGATCAGCTGAGGAGCTATCCCCTATCAAGCAGGTTAAAACATATTTCGACGTGAAACTGAGGCGATACTCACACTCATCTTTGACCAGAGCTGCCCGAATAAAATCGCAATCCCACTCTGCAGAGCGTACGGTATCAGGAACATGATACCCAGAACACTATACGGCGCCGCAGACTCGACCAGTATCGCGACCGTACTAGTGTATACCTTCGCGTTCTCAGCGCCGAGTGCCCCGTAGATAATCTTGGAGACCCGAAGAAGCCGGAGACAGATGAGGACAGTCACAAGGATGTTCAAAAATATCGTGATTGCATAATAGGCTACTGCGATGCGGATTGTTTTGAGCCCGAAGAAGTCGCCGTTGGGCTCTCCTGAAATCACGACTTGTTGGATGGCGAGGGCTGCGGACGGAGGGGAGGTGAGTACTCAGGACGGTTTCGCCGAGGCTACAGTGCGTACGGTGACGTACCGAGGGCGACTAGATATGCGAGAATAGGGAAGGCGACAATGATGTGCCGCCTTCCGTAGATCAGGTAGAGGCGAAAAAGCTGCGAAACGGCGTGAGGATTGTGATGAAGAAGTCGAACCGGGCAAGCGACGCACCAGAAGAGCGTCGCCGAGAAATACTGAAGCAACAACAGACGTAGAGCCCAGAGTCTCATACCAGATATAAACCTTCGCCATTATGAATGCAGGAACGCCACCAGGTACATTCCGGTCTGTAATCCACATCGATTCTCCCCAGACGGCATTACAGGCGACGTCGATAGTGGATAGCAGGATCATAGCCGTGCTGTAGGAAGCACAAAATTGCCGTCTACGAGGCGCAATTTTCGTAGAGTGGTGGAATAACCCTCTCATAATCATAAAGTAAATTGACAACTCGAAACCTTTACATATCAACGGATCCGAACGAAAATTTAGTTGCGCGGCAAGACGAGAATCATGTACGCAACTCACCGTAGAGAATGGCCCCCATGATATTCCCAATATAATAAGCATGTTCGAATAATGTCGTGTCGGACATAGGATGAGAAATACGGGGCGAAGGGGAAGACACACGCGTGTCCTGCCCTAGCTTATATTTAGGCACCTTGTCGTAACCAGATGGGACCTGAGCTCTCCAGGGAAGGTATCACTTCTGGAGGTATCCTGGGAGATATCAAGGGCGGGAAAGGGCCTATTTAGCTGGTGGGTCGGTGAACTGGTGACCCTACACCATCTTCCTCGCTGATTGGTTCAGAAGTTCGCATTGTGAAGTGGGTCTGTTGCCTGCAGATTCTCGTATATTCAGAATTCATCAATCAAGATGCGAAAGGTCTTTCGGACATAGTTAGTTGGAAGCTTGGTGGGAGGAGAATGTAACAAACATCGAGGATGAGTTGAGGTTATAAAAGAGCGCTGCGGCAAATGACGGTCCGGTTCTCTAATATAACATCACGTGAAATAATGACAGCCCGGTCACTGTCACTGGTGAAATTCTTCGACCTCGGCGCTCGCCCTTCACTTCGTCTCCCGCGTTCATGGCTGTAGAACATAAAACAGGCTATATCTTTGTTGTTCGGACCGGCATGTCGATAATACCACTAAAGCGTAGGCACCTCCGGCACAACTCCGGCGTTCCTGGGCTGTACATAATTTGGCAAGCACGTCGAATATATCTTCCAATCTCTTCCAATGGGGATCTTCCCGCCGATTTGTGGGTTTATTTTGAGCCCTGTGGTGGAAGGCATGAGTAATCCATCAGGTAAGTTCAACGTCTTGGACAGTTTCGCCGGTTCGTGATGCGTTTGGATGCCATGTACTAAATTTGCCTGCACTTCCAGACTATTTATCACACTTGTCTCCTTACCACCACGAAATCCAGCGTAAAGTCGCCTCTCTCTTCTCATTATGTTGGTCTTTAGTGTGCAGCGCGTTGATCACCCAACAGGTATGCTCGTTTCACGTCCTTGATGCGGCATTGCTCACGATTCTCTCAGAGGAGCAAATCGTTAACTCTGCAAACCTCTTTTATGACCTCACCCACGACGGTATGTAGGTTTCTCAGTTGAGAATGTGGACAGCGAGAGAAACCTCTTTTCCTAGATCAGAGTGCCATAAGCCTTTCCGGTGGCGACACGTCCTTGTTGAAATTGCAGGCGACGGCCTTGCTTCGTGCTGGTGCATTAGATGGAGAATACTACACCGCGACGAACTCGGATGGCGAGCTAATGGGCTTTACGCTCTGGATGCCACCAGGCAAGGAGATGTTCAGCACGTAAGCATGAGCAACGTCGCCCGACCCACGCCTCCAAGCTAACAAATCGTGGTTCACAGAGATGAACAACGCAGTCTGGGCTTCCACGACTTCATGACCAAACTCTCCGACCGGGGAAAAGAGTATTACAAGACAACGGTGTGTAATACACTAGAGCATGCGGAGTTTCTACTTTGAACGCTCTTCCAGTATCTTACACATTTTCCCGGCTTCGTCAACGGAGTATTGGGTCCAACGGTAATCATATCGTCGTCCGTCATCATCGGCAGGAAGTTGACACAGAACCATGCTTAGGGGAAGAAAGACTCGTGGTGGCTTCATATGGCCATGGTGCGGCCGGAATATCAGAGACAAGGGATTACGCGAGCTCTTGTCAACCTCGTTCGAGAGAAGGTTGGTCTGTCGCCTGGTCTTTACGAACTCAGTTGACGTTCTTTCAGGCAGCTAAAAACGGCGAAGTTCTCGCGTGTTCGACAACCAACGATGATAATGTTCGTGCAAACTCCATCTTACTCTGCAGCTTTCCGACGAAACCCTGCAGGTACCCGTTTATGTCGCGTTGGGCTTCACTCATAGAGGAAGGAAGATCATGCCCTCTCCTTGGGGTGATTGGCCTGTGCACCTTTTCTCTCTGGACACGAGCAAGGCATAGAGAACAAATATGCGAATAGATTTATGACCTAAAGGGTTATCTTTCGACATTAAGGCGGAGCTTGATTGACTCGCTTTATCTGGAAGAACCTCCCAAGGATAAAGAGTGGAATAAAAAGAAGTCATCGCTCACAATTGACCCCCAAGTATCCCCCGGACACCTTTTATCTTCTCAACCTCCGATACTCCTTCCGGTACGTTAGATCGCAGAAGTTGTATTCTTTCGACCTGCTGCTTCTCGCGAAAATGCGAATTGATCAAGTTTTGCCTTCCACAGGTTTGTCAACGGATTCGAGATCTTTATCAACACGCGTCACGGTGTGCCCTCTGTAATACCTACGACTGACAGCGGACCCATGAGCCTGTCAACTACGTCCTGGCGCGACAGCGGAACGCAACGCGTGTCTGGGTCGCAAGTCAATCAGGCCGAGACAGAGGGTATTCCCTCGGTACACTCGCGAGTTGGTTCACCCATCTTTCAAACCCGTCCTCTTGGATCATGCCTTCAATGAGAGAGAACGTGGAGACCTTGACGCTACTCGACAATGGCGAATACGACGAGGACAAAGGTACATTACCTCGATCCAAACAATTCCCGTCTGCAGTACTGAAGCGTTGTCTTGACTAGTCTCTTACGCACCTCCTCGCAGCTCGAACAACAAGCTATCGGCATCCCTACCTCTTGCTCTAATCTTTTTCTTCATCGTCGATATCGCGGCCTTCCTTGCAATCGCGAAGATGCTTCTCGACGTCACTTCGACTTTCCGGACCGAAGACAAGATGGAGTTTAGAAATCCGTATTTTGGCCTCGACGAACTTTACGCACAACATAGAATCCAACACTCGGTTTACCCCAAGATTGTCAACGAACCCAAGCTGGCGGCTCAGATTAGTTCTGCTGAACCTAACAAAGTATTTCCAGTGGATTTGCATCAGTGGTTGAGCGACTTCGGGCGGCTGTCGCCTCCTGACCGCCGTTTGCAAGTCTCGAAGAATGTAGGTTATTTATTTCGGCTTTTCTTATGGGAGCCGGCCTCATTCCTTCTCCCCACCAGATCCACACCGTTGTTCAACATAACGTCTTGGATTACGGGATGGAAAAATGCGCCATCGCCATTCGACTGCCCGCTCGCGGTGATTCATTACCTCACCCATACACATTACCACCCGCTGGCGACACCGTACGACTTAGCATCTGCGAACTCGATGCCAAGCGGCCGCTGAAGGAGCACACACTCTCATGGTCAACCCGCCCACCTTGCGTTCGACAGCTGGCGCCCGTCGACGCCAAGATCGGAGGAGAGATCGAACTGGAACCGTTCGCCTGCAAGTCGGGTTCTTATCTGACGTATCTGATCTCCTGCGCTGAAGACTCGCTTGGGTGTAATGTGGATATCTGGACGAATCACAACCAGACTTGGGGTACGCATACTTCTCAATCATTTGCCGTTTGCTCGTTGCCTGACTCCGAGGAATGTTTGCCCGGCAGGAGTCTTCATCAATCAGTACCAAACTCTGTAACCAACGTCCCTCTGAAGCTGTCATTGGCTGCTTCACAGTAGTGACTCGAATTCCATTTTCCTTGTAAGCATGAAGATGAATGCAACCCGTTGGTCTAAGACGGCTCTTCACGATATGCTCAATCGAGGCTCAGAATTTAATCGTTTCCCGACGCCTTCCAGATTCTCCAACCTTCGGAAGAGCGCTTCATGTTTGAATCATTCATGATAAAAGGGTAAGGAAGAGCCAGGGCCGGCCGGATTCGGCTGTGAAAGTACGTTTCTCCTGCAGATTTTTTACGTTCGAACTTTCGTTACTCAGCGTGCCATTTGCAGATCCTACCACGAAATACCTTTCGTTGCACGATGAACTAACACTAAGACGAAACGAAGAGTCCAAGCGTCCGAATGAGTCTAGATAAATTATATAGTATGTCATCACAATCATCTCGGCAGGCCCCAGGGCGCATTCGTCTGGCAGAAACGGTCAGACTCGAGGCTTTCGTAAATTGTCGATCAGGGTCGCTCACCTCATCTCCTAGTCAATGTCTGCCCCATCCACAATGCGTAGCCACTTTGAATCATGCTTGTCTGGAGGTGTGGGAGCGGGGAGCACTTTCGTCCCATGATTAGTCGGATGCATCATTCGCCAGACTCCTGGACGTACAGATAGGACCATCCTCGAGCGGACGTGCGGCCACAAAAACCGCCAAATAGGCAGCCAAGAAGAGAAAGATGGCCTTGGACATCACTGGATCCTTGTTGAGTCCTTTCATGGAAGGGAATGCTCATCCTTTATATCTCTTGTATGCCCAACAGAGCGTTGAATCATCTCGCGTCTGCAGATACTGAAACTCGTAAGATATCCACTCAAGTTGGTAATTTGAGCGGCGTTGTATTATTGCTATCATTTTTGTGATTCACTCTGGTGCTTCAGGTTCACCCTCTGGGCATCTCAGCATCGATTTATAGGGACCTTTCATTCCAGACGCGCGGTTTTGAGGGTGACCTAGACGCACGTCTTATCTAAAAGAACTTCTATCACTGATACGTCGATGCATGTGGGTCAAACTCCTCTGACATGGGCGCGAAATCGAAGATTGCCTTCTTGTGCTTCTGGAGTCACATAGTGCGGGGCCAGGAAATGGAATCCTCTTGCCAGCATTGCTCCTCTAGATCTTTTACACAGCTCGTCCTATGCAGCTTCACCATGGCAGGCGCGAGAAAATTGTAGGTCATCTCGGGCCAACGTCTTGAAAGTTGGCACACGACTTCTTTCATTCAATAGGCCTTTTCCCAAGCTGTCTACCGTGCTTACACCGAGAATGATCATCAAAAAACTAAGATCGATACGACTTGATCGTTTTGTGAGTGTACCGTTCCGAATGCGCTTTATGGCTGACGCCAGGAGTTCGCAGTTGCTCTGTTCGCTTACTTACCGCGGTCTGAAGAATTCGAAGTCGAAGTCGAAGGTTGTGTTTATGATTGGTTGAGGAAGGAAGGATGTGAATGTGAATGTGAGTGAGTTCGCAGGTAAGGATAAAACTATTTGGAAACCCCCCTTTCCACGGAAACCCTGGGTTTCTTGTCATTGATGTAAAAACCCCCCACATTTGTCCTTCCATCAAAAGCTTGCGCATGTTTGGCTTTCCGGAGGCGCGGCCGGCGATGTGGGAGGCGCTCAGAAGCGCCTGAGAAGCGCCTCAAGCGCCTTTTGACGCTGGCGTCCATTACTTATGCAAAGGCATTGAGCCTACGGAAGGCGAGAACCTTCAGCTCAGGTATGTCAATCAAAGCAGTTCACGCGGAATGGGTCCTCACAATCCCTGAACGTTGCAGGCTGACTGAGCTGGCAGGAGGCGCCGAGGCGAGAGCTATGTCTTACTAGTGTCTGAGTCCAGCGCCGGTTAGGCACTTGAGATACAGACTCTTTATATAGATTAATCAAGCATTAGAGCAAGCAATGTATGATGGTGTCGCTCATTGTCCCTTTATTGTCTATCAAGCCCTCCCGTGCCGACGTTGCAAATGATGCCCGCCTCCGCGTCCATCAAATGGTCAATAGCGGCCGAATTACCGAAAACGGATGGGAACGAGACTAATGCATGGTATACGTGCAGACAACCGGGCGTAGATTCTTATCTCAACTAAATGTGCCATAAACCCCATCTACGATCGTGTAACTTGAGCTGTACAATGAACTTTATTAAAGTTTCAGAACGAGTACTGATCTTTGTTTGATTACCTGCTATCCTCCTACTTGTTTTCGATGATGAGCCATTCGGTGTCTCCCCTGACATTCGATACGGCGTCCTTCGCCACCACGGCATTCGCGTTGAGGGCTAGATATAAAGTATCAGGGTATTGAGAAGGAGGTACAGAAAACAGGAACGTACCTCTGGAGTCCACAGCAGGGACAGCGACCGCATTGGCTGCAACCGCGAAAAGGGAGAGGAGTAGCATAGCGGCCTTGAACATTATGATGTCGCACTTGCAATTTGCGGACGTCTCTATGTCTTAGCGTCCCATGCTGAATAGCCAGGCTTTATATCTCTCGCACTGTGGGTTGAACGGCTCGTGAGATCTGTAGATCGAGCATAGTGCTCAGCGCGGCAAGCGGGAGTTTGGGTGGATAAGAATTCTTAGGCTCTTAGCAATTGGATTTGCTCAGGAAATTTTAGATAGCCCAGGCCCTCGGTGAGAAGCAAACTATCATGGGATTCCTCCTCCGCTATCTACTGAAATAGGGTTACTGCTTGCGGTGCCAGTGTGCGAGTTAGCATCAAATTCTGTGCTGAAGACGCAATAAAGTGGTATTCTTCAGACTTCTCGAATTTCGCTCGATCAGTGTTGATTTCGCTGATGCATGAGTAAGCGATGAACTCCTCTGAATATACTACGGCGGTTCTCTCTTCATTGTCTACAGGAGTCTCATGCATGATGCGCCGCACATATTCAAGGAATTTCCGAATTTGGCATCATCATAGGGCCTCGTGATGAACGGGAAGGAGTTTGTTACCGCATCAGAGGAAACCGCATCCACTCCATTGGCTAGAGTACACATGGTAATCACGTATCATGTCGTCCTGTAGGAAGACCTGCCAATGCAAACGATATCGAAACAATGATTATCTGCCTCGGTTGCTCATAGCTTTGAACGTACTTGTCTCGGCCCATCATTAGTGTGTTGCGCGGCCATTATAATGGCCAAATCATCCGCCCTACGGAGTGTAATAGATTTGATACGGTTGTGGTCTTCAAGCCCCATGTTTCACCCAACAACTATCTTGAGGGTCCAAATATCGGTTCTTCGCGATCGCGGCCTGGGGGAGCGGGCTAGCCTAAGGGTGTGATTAATAAGTAAGCGTTAAGCTTCTAAAGGAGAGTTTGATTAAGTAGATACACTCCCCGGGGGACATGGAGACGCAGAGGCCATAACAAGGTCAAGCCGCTGGAGTGTATCGTCAGGTGTCCTTATTTCTTATCCCCGACGCATCTATACGTCTGGGTTATGTCGAAGAGATCTCACATTTTATTTGTAGGACTCGATTCAGAATTTCAAGAAACCCTATTACAATGCCACTATGTATTACTTCCACTACGCACGTTGTCTGGGATCCTGATCACCTATGTACAGTAGTCTACTTCGATTACTTACCCATTCCTTTCTGTATCCGATTTTTTTTGTAGTTCTACCAAAGAACCAATGGGATCGAACTCAACACGTCCTGTATCTCCGTACTAGTAGGAGCATGCGAAATCTGCTGCGGACCATATGGAATGGACTTCCTTCAAAAATTGGCCATATTACACGTCTTCATCTAGTAGTGAGTCGATATTCTGCGCGCACGAATTGCTGTCTTGTCGTCAATTTGGATCCCCCTAAAATGGTATATGGGGAGACAATAGGACATAGATTCTTTTCTCGACTAAACGGGCCATAGACACTAACTATCATCGTACAAGGGGCAAATAAATAAATAGGCCATTTGAGTTGCTATCAGAGTTTGAGAACGGCTGTTACTCTTTGTCTAAAGTATTCGCTTACCTGCTTTCCTCCTACTTATGTATAAGCCACGCATTGTCTCCTCGGACATTCGATGCAGCTCCCTTAGCAGCCACAGAGTTGGTGTCGACGTCTGGACACAAAAATTGAGCTATGGCTGATGAAAGACGTAAAATGTGAGCATACCCCTGGAGTCAATAGCAGGGACGGCGATCGCATTGACTGCAACCGCGAAAAGGGAAAAGAGGACGACAGCGGCCTTGAACATGGTGTTTCTGTTGTGATCTGGAGGCGTCGCTTTGGCTTGACGTCCTAGGCTCAACCTCGAGGCTTTATATCTCTCGCAATATGATTCGAACACCTCGTTAAATTGGTAGATCAATCAGAGTGTTCAGCGCGGCAGAAGGGAGTTTGAGCGGATAAGATGTACTTAGCATTGGGATTCGTTCGGGGAATATTAGATAACACTCGAGTTCTTCCATCTCCGACAGTTCGCTTCCTTAGCCCGCTATCTGCTGTAATAGGACCACTGTTGGCAGTGTGTGAGTCAGCATCACATCTCGCACCGAAAGCGCAATGAGGTGGTATTCTTCTCGAATTCCGCTAGATAGTTGATATCACTGATGCACTAGCGAACCCTAAAATTTGTCCCACCGAATCGGAGTGACTAGGACGGCTCAAACGTTCACCCTTCAACGACAGATCGACCGGTAGCCCGTGCACGGAACGATGCGCCGCACGCGCTCGAGGAATTCCCAAATGGGGCATCCGCATCGCGTATGTCACAAACCGGCCATGAAGTGGGAAGGGCAACAATACGGCGCGGGGTAGGCCTCCATCACTTCTACCTGTGGTAACCATGTAATGTCATTCCTATCGCAAGACCTGCCGCGTCAAGCAAAATTGAAACAATGATTGTCTACCTCGTCATCCATAGGCTTGTCTAGATCTATCATTAGTCTGTTATCCCGGTCGTTATGTCTGGGACATACCAGCGGTCTTCCAGCTTCAAGCCTCTACTAACAGTTATCCTGATGTTCAAATGTCGGTTCTTCGCAGCCTGCAGGGGCAATTATACCTGTGATTGGTTAATTAATGGCTAACTTCAGAAGCGAGTCTTTACTGCCTTCCACGGGAGCGGGAAGTGCCGGCGCCAGAAATGCAGAGATAATGGCGCTAAAGTAGACAAGTTGGGAAGTTTCCTGGAGAAACATCAAGTCGGATGCAAACGTCGAAAGACACGACGTATCTATCCAAAAACGCTTCCTCGCGATATCCATGTGGTAAACTACTAGTACTAGTCATTCTCAACGCTGTCGACGTCAAAATTACATTCCTGACGTCTTTTTCGATCCCTCCGTTTCCCACTTTTATGGGCGAAAGAGCATAACTGTTAACATGCATAACCTGTAGCTGTACCACCATCGAATTGTTGTTAAAAGCGAGAGTCGAACCCATTAAACCGAGGACGCCTGCATAGATCACATAGATCGCAAAATTCGTAGTTGCGGTTAGATGTTCGAATCGCGCAAAGTTCCTCTTACGGACCTTATGTCAGCGAGTAGATGTGTTTGCAGAGATGGAAGAATAATGATAAAGTATCTCTGTCGATGAGCGGGAATAGCAACTATGTTCCTTTCCTTGATGTTGTGATCCCATTTCTTAATTCGGGAACAAAGCTACCGTAAATGGCTCCCTAAGTTGCAAAACGTGGCCATCCCCCATGACATGCATGACAATTGATAGAGGCAAACTCTCTTCTGCGTTCGCCCGAAAGCCAAAAAAATCAATTCAGTTGCTTCCATATGTAGAAAAGGTTTCGCTGTTGAATCAGACCGTACATGCGAGGCAAAAGTGATCCTGGAGCCACTAGGACTAAAAAATTGAAGACCGTATCATAGAACGTTTAAGAAAGACCGGCTCCCACTGTAAGTCCTTTAGGCGAGACTTTTCGTGGAAGAGTTCCACTTCTCAGGTGCTTCTTCGCCCAGCG
Organism: Cyclocybe aegerita; assembly: GCA_902728275.1. Lineage (NCBI taxonomy): Eukaryota > Fungi > Basidiomycota > Agaricomycetes > Agaricales > Hemipholiotaceae > Cyclocybe > Cyclocybe aegerita. The sequence continues at coordinate 1,273,246 of CACVBS010000046.1, read as the reverse complement.
TGGTACCACCGTGTGTGAAGGTGTGGGTTTGGAGCTCAATACCTGTCGAGCGACCAGCAGGCTTCATCCTGAAGTCGACGCCACTCTGAGCCTGAGTAACGACATCCTTGCCCCATGCACGGCCTGTGACAACGCGGAGGACGATGAGCTGAGGAGCGAGGCACTGGAGAATAGTCGGTCAATCGTTCCTTATGGTGTTGTAGGGGCGAAGAAGATAAACGTACAGTAAGCTTGGCCCACACCTGTCCGAATGAGATGGCCGTTGGGCTCCCCATGGCGTACGGAATCAAGAACATGATTCCAACGAGACTGTATGGGGCGGCGGATTCAATCAGCATGGAAGCGACGCCAGTATACATCCTGGCACTATCGGGCCCGAGCGCTTTCGAGACCGCCTTTCCGAGCTTAGCGAGACGTAAGCAAATGAGGAGGGTGACGATGATGTTCAGCGAGATGGTGATGGTGTAGTAGGGTGTCCCAAAATTGATCGTCCTTCCGCCGAAGAAGTTGCCTCCAGGCCTGCCGGCAAGAACGAGCTCGATGATGGCCAGCGCTGCAGGTACGTTAGTCGCCGATGGAGTTCCCCGCTTTCATTGGGACGTACAGAAAGCGGCCAAATATGCCAAGATCGGGAATGCGATGACCCAATACTTGGAGCCATAGATAATGAAAAGGCGGTAGAGCTGTCGGGATAAGTCAATTCAGGCAGACTAGATAGCGCGCGTTTACTTACCAGAAGCGCGTCGCCCATGAATATCATCATTACGACGGTGGTGGAACCCATAGTCTGATACCAGACGGAAACTTGGGTCCCAATGTAGGCAGGAACACCACCTGGCTGGTCGCGAGAGTTGATCCACATCAACTGGCACCAAACCGCATTGACCGCAATGTCGATGGTCAAGAGGAGCAGTAGGACGGTGCTGAAGATGGCGAAGAACTTGCGGCTGCGAGGGGTGTTGTGGTTGCCCTTGCTAAACAATCCCTGCATCGTCAGGAAGTACATGACGAGCTCGACGCCTACAAGGATAAAAAATAGATGGCATTAGTATTTTTGTCACGATTGATGTTGATTGAAAGGATCTGTACGTGTACGTACCATAGAGAATTCCGCTCATATAATTACCAATCCAGAGCGAGTGCTCGAACACGGTTAGTTCAGACGCCATGTCGGAGGAGGATGGAGATGCTTCGAGTACAAGGACAGATCACAACAGCTCTGTGGTTCTTCCCTCGTGGGCGGCAACTGAGCTTTAAGTATCGGCTCTACCGAGCCAGGGGCTGAGCACTCATGAGTGGGATAGGTATGTCGGACATCGGGCACGCGTTGGACTTCTGTCAAATCTCACCTGATCAGTGTCGCCTTGTTGACAGTCAATCATGCTTCGCAAGATGCATACCATTACAGAGACCCTGGCTAGATACTTGAGGCAGACTTCTGTGGGTGAGAGGGTGGGCAAGGACGATCCAGAAAGGTATCGCAAGACATCGCCCAGGAAAAACTTGGGACCATTGAAGACATACAGTCCGTCTTGATCATAGGCAACAACGTCCAACTGTCGGCCTGCTGATCAGGTTTGTTCGACAGTGGCCATGATAGGAAATCGATGAGTTCTTGCGAAAGTCCGATTGTCAGTTCATGAGAACTCGAACAAACAGTCAACACTCACGGCCGCGGTAAGTGCGGATAGAACTCCAGGGTAAAGTCTTGTAGTTTGCCAAGCCGATATCTCCGATCCAAGGGTATTTGGGTACACTTTCGCGTATCTGAAGCACATTCCTTGCACAGGTCTCCCCAAAATGCTCTCGGTCGCTCAATTTCGAGGCAAAGCTCGCTCGCCATCGAATCTAACGGCCCTCAGCCTGATTCTCGTCTCGATAAGCCTCGTAATCAAGCTGGTCGGGACATTCCTAGTCAAAAAACAAATATCGCATTTGACAAGAGAGTACAGTGAGTGTGAATTCACAAAATAGGCGAAAATACCGCTTTTAATCAACCTGCGACCCTGCTCTTTCTTCATGATCGTCGTCCCCCTTGTGCCTAGGTTACGTCGGAAGCGACTACCCTGAACGCTGGCCCATCGAGCGGAAGAGCGTTTTAATGCAATTCGAAAACCCGATGCACTTCCAGCTCGACACTCCGGATGGCGTAGCGGAATGGGCCGCCATGGCGCCAGGCAACGGCGTCGTCCACCTAGGCCCGTACCGCCAACCGTTCACCGTCAGCATGCTTCATCAACTGAAATGCCTCGACGTTATCCGCCAGGAGATGGTGCGCGATCGTACGAAGGATGCCGGGCGGTACGTCGGCCCGACGGAGCTAGGACGCCACTGCCTGAACTACATTCGCCAAATGGTGACGTGCCGAGGCGACTTGGAGCTCGAGTCTTTCCAGTTTGCGTCGCACAAGAATCCGATTGAGTGGCGGGGTGTGTACGAATGCAAGGATTGGGATGCGGTCTTCAAAGAGGTCAGGAAGAATCAGGAAGAACACGAGAAGTGGGTGAAGGAGGGGAAAAAGTCTTGAAAGTCGAGGATGTTCTTTTCGTTGTGGTGTCCAATACCATTTCCTCTCAAAGTAGATTCCTTGCATCCTGAGGATTGTGGACTAGCGGGCGAGTTGAATGAATACCGGAAGAATACCCAACAGTCAGCTCTTAGCCAAGTTTCTCTGCTGAGTTCTGCTGTATGAGCACGATGGCCCTGGCGATTATTGAAACCGTTTTGCACCATCCGTCAGAAAATTTCGAATACACCGTCGTAGAGTTTCACCAGACTTGAGCACTTTTTTTGACTGATGGTTGGACATAGAACGCTGAAGCGTCGAAGTTGAAGGAGTAGGTATCAGATAATAAAGTCCGGAGTGGCGAGCGACAGCTCGCGCGTCGATAGGTCGATTATGATAAGAGGTAAGCGAGACATATTCCCGGTAAGTTGTCAGTGAATAAAATACGAAAACACAAGATCTATACAAAAAAAAATGATATGAACTCCAACTCGACGACAGAGGGAGTAATTGCAACGCAAATCCGGCGTACCTGAGATAAGACAGACTTCAGATGTCCTCCCACCCGGTCTCGAGGCCTTCACGGATCCTCCAACCAGGGGCGTCGTCCCCGCCTAACCACCTCTTGACGCGGGTCTCGTCCTCCTTTTCTCCATCCTCATCTAGAACCCCGACATCCCCGCTCCTATGCAAGGCAAGCACAGACCACCCGATGATCATCATACCAGGCGGGCGCTGTTCGCCACTGCTCTCAAGTGCCCGCACAATGTCCTTGAGGATTGAAGAGATAACACGCTGGTCGGGCATCGAGGCACGTTCGATGATGGCAATAGGCGTATGAGCGGGGTAGGCATGGCCGTCGCGCCGTTTCTGCTCTTCGGATGTGTCTATGAGGGCAGAGATGACTTGTGCGAGCCGGGCAACACCCATGAGGATTACGAGCGTCCGCCCGCGTTCGTATCCGGGTAGCTGGACCTCCTTGCCCTTCCTTCCGACGCCTGTGCAGACGATGAACGACTCGGCGACTCCGCGTTGCGTTACTGGGATCCCAGCGAAAGTCGGCGCAGCCAGGGCGGAGCTGACACCTGGGATGACAAGAGGCTCGAATCCATGTGAACGGAAGTAGAGCACCTCTTCGCCTGCACGGCCATATACGACTGGGTCTCCTTGCTTTAACTAAAATACATCAACCACTGTCGACAGAAGAAAACGAATTAAACTTACTCGGACGACGGTCAGACCCCGTTTCGCAGCCTCGACAGCAGCCTCCATCATCTCCGTTTGGGCGCCTTCAGCGTTTCCAGGAAATTTTCTTGCGATGCGTACTTGGACATGCTTGGGGATAAGCTTCAACACGGCATCCGGAACGAGTTTGTCGGACAACACCAGGTCCGCCAGCTGGGTGAGCGCGGTATGGGTGGCGATGGTGAGGAGAGATGGGTGTCCTGGGCCAGATCCGACCAAAAGTATCCGACCAGGTTTGTAGAGGGCATCGAAGTGTAATGACGGCTGTGTGGCACCTTCCTGTACCGTGTCTTCTCCAGCGAGAACCTCCTTCATATCCTCCACTGACATCGATGCGAGCTTCGAGATCGGCCAGTACTCGCTGACCTGGGCTACCCACTTGATCTGCCTCTTTCTAGACTCTATCGCGTTCTCGGAGTTGCTTCTAGACGGAACGGGACGGTTGGGCGTCAAAACTCCACCGTCCTCGAATAACTCCTCCGCTGCTTCATCCTCCGAATCCTGGATCTTGTCGCTCTTGACGCCGCCGCCGCCGCTCCCTACGGCCATCGCCCGCATATGTCCCACTTTCGCAACAGCTGCCCCAACCTCGCGTGGCAGCTTTGCGACAATTTCCCGTCGAAGACGTGCCGCCAGTCGACACCCTTGGCCGTTCGTTGTGACACCGATTTGCAGCGCTGTCTTCTCGCCCGTCTCGTGGTGTTCGAACCGGTGGGTTGACGTGAAAGAGAAGTCGCAGAATTCTGGGATGTCCGTGGTGTTGACTGGAATGTGGTGGGCTGCAAAGACGTTGTAAAGCTGTTCGGCCGACTCATGACTCCTGCGGTGACCTGTCGAGAGCGTGTCGGTGATAATAGCCAGCGCGACGCTCGATGTGGAGGCCAGGAAAGCGTCGAGGGTTTCCGAGTCGCTGTTCGGGTCAGAGGTCCCTGGCAGGTGGTCCCAGTCGACGAATTGGACTTGCTGCCGGCGTACACGCCACTGCAACTCGTCGCAGGCGGCTTCAATACCCCCTTTTGCCAATACAATGACAGAAGATTCGGCTTCTAAGGCGGCGAAAGCCCTAGATGCAGCAAGGGGTCCCGAACCGAGAATGAGAGTGACTTTGTGTGCAAGTTTGAACGACAGCACTAGGGCTGCGCCGCCTTTGGGTGTCGGATATGCGTCCTGCATGGGTTTTCAATGCGAGAAAGGGGAGGAGCCTCTGTCATTATAAACTTCTGCGTCGATGATAAACGGAAGCAAGGTGATTCGTGCTCATGAGCAATTCCAACAAAATTTGCCTTCGTGCCAAAGATAACTTTGCCAGGACCCCGAACAGTCCGTTCCATAGGCCGGGCCGGGCCGAGCGGCAGAACGGCAGACTGGGGCAGACCCAGTAGGAATTCCCGAATTTGGCTCGATGTTTGCCGCTTAAATTCGATACGAAGGCTTGCAGGCTTACCTATCATCCAGCAATGCTTTATAAAGCAGTTAAAAAGCAGAGTGTATACAATACGCCACCGGCCGAAAGATGGTTGGACTCAGGGTCCCGACTTGATAAAAAGGCCTCACGTGCGGTTATCGTTATCTTCTCCCCTGCCGTCCGCATTCATCGCCGTGCACAGACCCGCATCTGACCACAGTGAGGCATCTCCCTATCAAACAGCTTTCATGGCCGAGAGAATGTCCAGTTCATCTGTCTCTTCAGCGGTTGTTGGCCTCGACTCGGAGGGAGACATGGCTTTGAAGACTGATACATAATGCCCACCTAAAGGCCCGCATGTCGGACATTTTATTTCAGCCGAACGGAAGGGCCGAAATCTTTTTCTTGAAACGAATTACGGAAAAGAGGGCTAGACTCGCAGCCAGCCTACAGGTGCGCAATTTTTTTTTTGTGAGGGACGGAATTGCTACCATGTATAATTCCCTCCCTCTCTCAAAAAATTGCTTCACCGAGACGGCTGGATTCGAGGCTAACAGAGGGCGACCGCGGCATCGACGCGCGTAATCGTGGAAGAGGGGGTGAAAAGCTCTCTTCCTTCTGTTGGTTCTCGTCGATAGTTAAAAAAGGAATCAGGCCGCGCGAAACCTCCATCCATCTTTCTGTCATGGTTCGGGTGGAGGAATCTGCAGTTTGAACTTCTCCTTTGAGGACGCCGAGAACCTCGAGTTGGGTTGTGATGCGAAGGAGGGAATAAAGATCCTCGTCGTCCACGGCTACTCGAGTTAAGCTGAGCCTTGTCAGCTGGGCGACATAGGGCATGTCACGCAAAATGGTGTCGGTGAGTACCGCCCCTTTTGGGACAAGTGAAACCTTTGAAGGAAAAGGGAGGTGAGGGCGGGGAAGTTTAGGCCACGAAGCTTGACAGACGCGCTTGTGTTAACATTACTAGTTCGAATTTGGAGTTTGGTCAGGCGGGCCAGAGGGACGCGAGAATCTGAATTGGGCGTAGTCCATTCCATGTCGTCGTCGAGAGGGTTCTATGGGAAATCTTGAGGCCGTATAGCTGACGAACACGTCACGGAGATTTGTGCACTGCAGGAGGAAATTGCGCCACATCCGAACGCCGTCTACACAAGTCAACTCTGTCTCGGTGTATCTTGACAGGAGCAGCTCGAGTGTTTCCAAAGATGAACACGGTACAGAAATGCGGGCGAGGTCCCTTGGGAATTCGGAGAATAGAGTGTTCTGTAGGCCAGAGATAGCGCACTTGGAGGTATGAGTAGAAGCGGCCTCTTGCATGGAACGTCGACCATCATGCATTATGCAGGATCTTATCTTATCGATTCGGCCACGTCTAGTCAGCTGGGCACTTATAACAACTGAGTGTATAACAGGCCTCATCGGGAATACATCGGAGTACAAGGTATAGTCCTAAGAGGAGGTCTAACATAGCGGACGAACACACTGGAGGATTGAGAACCAGAACGTGAAGAGAGTAACGTGGATTACTTAGAGCGTTCGTATATTTGTAGGCAGACTAGAAGATGGTGATGCCAGGAACGGGCATCGAAGGCGAGGGAGGAGTTGGAAAACACGAATACCACTCGAACAAAAATGAGGCAGGACGATCGACGAACCCTAGAAATAATCTCTCCGTTCCTCCTCTAAGGGATTTCTAGAACCCACGTATTCTCTAGAAACTCATAGCTTCGCCAACCACAACCCCAACAGCACAGACCCGATCGTGACCGGCGGTGTAATGATGCAATAGCTCCAGAATATCGTGCGGCTAATGAGGCGTTCGAACGCGTCGCCGGAGACGGCAGCAGTGATTTGTGCGAGTGTCAGGGCAGGCGGCGAACAGAGGAGAATTGTGTTGACTGTTACGAAAACTGGGCTGTTAAGAGAAAAGAAAAGAAAAATTAGCTCACGCTCGAGCCGAAGGTTGCAAGAGGACAAAAATAGAGAGAAGAGGCACGTACTCCTCGAAAATGGCATGCCAGTCGAACCTGGTTGCAAACACCATGAGCGGCACTAACAGCACCGGAGTGATGACCATCCTTGCAGCGACAGCCAGCGCGACCGTCTTCGTCTCTCCAGGCTTTAATGGCTCTTCCTTCTTCGCCGGTGGGGTACTCGATCTTTGATACCTCGGTATCCCAAACGTATCTTTGACCCTCTCGACCAACGTCCTGCTCCGACTCTTCCGCTCGCTCCTGCTTAACCTTCTCTCTCCAGTGTTCGTGGTGTCGGACCCTTCAGGCGGCGGCACGTAGAAGTAGGCTCCGAGGACGACGAGGGTCAGCGGAACGGCGCATTTGCCAGCGGTGTTGATCGCGTTGTTGAGAGGCTGCATGTGGAACTCAAGGGCGTGTTTTAACGGCGAAATACACGCCACGAACAAGGAGAGAGTAGCAGACCAGAGCGGCATCGTCATGAAGTCATTCAGCGCCACCCAGAAGCGAGCAACCCGGCGGCCGACGTGGTGTAAGAAATGGGTGACAGGGTGGTGTGTGTGGCTATGGCTAGACTGACGAACATGATGGGTCGAGGGGGCTGGAAGGCCGCTATCGGGAGCCTCAACGTCTCTGGTATTCTCCTCATCGCTGTCTTCAGTGTCCGTCGTATTGAGAGACGTATCATACCGAGCGAGATTCGTCACGCTGTTGTTCGGGCTGTTCGGGAAGGAGTTGTAGAACGTCGTCCGGCGCCTCGGGAAATGCGGGCGTCCAGCCAAGGGTGGCGGTGGGTCACCCCTCGATGACATGATGAGCTCAGGCAGGTCGGCGTGGGTGACGTCCTTGGGCGAGTGGACGAGTCTCGGCGAGCCAGAATGGCTGTTGCGTTTGGAAGACTGATAGGAGCCAGAGACGGTGATGGTAGACGTCGAAGGTTGGGACCGGAGGTTAGGCGAGTCTCCGAGGAGAAGAGGGGTGTTCTCATCTGCGTCGCCATTGTGGGCCGCAGTAGGGACGAGAATGGTATCAGCACGCGAAAGAAGGCTGACACCGTAGCTGTACCGAACCTAATGAATGCTCAGTCGCGAGGCAAAGCTGACCAGAGTAAACAGGAACGCACCACCATGCCGAGCGTGCTGTACATGGTCAAGTAGGTCAACGCTCGACCAAGCATCGCATTCCGATTGTCGTCGTCGCCCCAGGCAAGGTCAGGTACAGAGATCACGAGACTTTGCATAAGGGCGATTGGAAGCGCATTAGAGTTCATGAACATGGCAGCAGCCATGACGAAGCTCCTGAAAGAATATAAGTTACACGCTGAGATGGCCAGAAGGAGAAAACGCACCGTTGGGATTGCTTGAGCCCAAACACGAACCCAAGAACGCGGCCGACGGACATCGAGGCGGTCGTCACAATAACGAACCAGATAGGGATAACCCATAACTCTTTCAATTTCGCTGCAGGGAAAATAGTCAGTCAGACGCAGTGGATAATTTGTTGACACGATGCAGGGAAGCAAGAGGAAGGCAAGGAAAGGCAAGAAGATATCGAAGTCAAAGAGGAAAGGCTCGCTCGGGAGTCAGAGCCAGGAAATTTGTGCGCCCCGAGCAGTGCTCCATGCATACTTCACATGAATCGAAAGACTAGAACGAAAGAGAAAAGGGCCCAAGTGTCCGGAGCCATAAAGCAAAATCGATCCTGAATGTGTTCCCACTTTCATGCCTCTCCGACTTTAACCAGACTCGATAGGCTTATCATCGCACACTCGCTCTTCGCAAAGACGACGATGACAATACCTAGGACGAGGCAAATGATCCAAAAATTAATGATGCAACGCCATACCAGGACACCCTCGGCCCACGTATCAGAGCACTTTACGCTCTGTGAAGTCATGCCCGAAAGAAATTAGGCAAGGCGATGGGTAAAGAAATGGCCGAAGGACCCTTCGGACAAACAGGAGGATAGACAAGAACAGCGAAATGTTGACCGATAGCAGGTTGGATGACCCCTATTTCTTCCAACCGACCATCTGCCTTCCCTTGGTCCCTAGTAATACAGGGCAGGGTAATCGGCGACGACGGCCAGCCGTCTCCTCGTCCCGAATGATGCAAATCGTGCACTTCGTTCGACAACACGCTCAATGCGCATCATGACCGCCCGAATCAGCCATAAGGTCTGTTGTCCAGCTGAATATTGACGGGTGAATTTGTTGGGATTCCATCAAGGCACGTTCGTCTGAACAAAAAAAGAGAGGTGGAAAGGAAGGGGAAAAGGTAGCCAACAGATGGCGTGCGTTAAATTTCACAGATGAGGCTTGTGCATGAAACTCGGTTACTCGCGACCAAGCCTTAAAATCAACTTGTTGCAAGAGAAAGAGGGGGCGTTGACACGAGAGGACATAGCCGCAAGTCGACCTACCTCCCCTTCGTGACGCCTTCCGCCCTCATGTCGCGAGAAGCGGTCCACGAACCAAGCATGGGATGATCAACAGGACCAGATGCCCAAGCCACTATGTCCTGACAGCACGGGAGCACAATGACTCGTAGACTCGTCGGCCAAACAAAACGAGAGAGAAAAGAAGTCACGAAATAACCAAAAAAAGGAAAGGAAGAGACGAAAGGCCGGTGAAAAAAAAAAAACAAAACAAGGTACTCCAACGCCATAGGTAAGCACCCACCTGGGGTCAAGAAAAAGGCCACTTTGGAGAAAAGCAGCGCGGGTGTGAAGAGGGAGACATTAAGGCGGTTGATTTGCTGCGTGAGGTGGGGCAGGATGTCAGCGCTCACGTCATGGCGTTACTGCGCGACGACGTACTTTCTGCGTCTTCTTGTCCAGGATGCCATGGCGGGCAAGGGTGTACCCGGCGGCACAGAGTATAAAGACTTCTAGGATAGACTGCAGGTGTATAAACGTTGTCAGTGCGTAGAACGCGCAGCGATAAGGGTAAAACGCACGTTGAAAACAGCAAGTAGCAACTGAACAAACGGCGTCTCCGATTCCTGGGTGCGCAGTAGGATCTCCACGGCCATGCGGTGGTGGTAGTGGTCGAAGGCGACGCCTAACAACGTCTAGTTGTTGTAGATGGAAGTAGAAACGCAAGGAATGTGGGGAATGGATTGAGTTGGACATACACAATGGAGACCACGCACAAATCTGAACGTCATGCATGGCCAGTTCAGGGCTGGGCCCGGCCAAGGACACACTGCCTTCCTTTTCTGGCCTGTTCCGGGCTGGACGGCACTGCCACCGATAGGCTTTGACAGACGCACGTTTCTCCGAAGTCAACTGGCAAGCTGTTCAGGCTGGGGCAGTGTTGAGGCTCTGAAGAGGCTACGTATTGGTCAAAAGTCTGGGGGGAACAGAGCAAGAGACCAGCATGTTTACATAAAAAATTCTTCACCTATGTGCGGGTTTTTGGAGCGTGACACTCCCATAACCTCAGGCAGTCGACCGCAGTGGTGTGCCGGTCAAGCAACCGTCAACAAAGTCAATGACGGTCAAAATGCCATCAGCGACGGTCAAAATGTTTGACCATTGTTCGACCGATTGCCATAACGAGAAGGGATGACATCACTAACGTTGACCATGACATTCTAAAGAACAGAGATAGCGAGTACAAGGATACATACATCGATAAAGAATGTAATTAGTTTGCGAGAACCTCCTCTGCGACCCCATCAAGCTCAGGATCCTCCTCGCCATCTGCGTCCAGCTCCAGAAACTCGTAAAGGGCAAGTTCTTTGTCGTAGTTAATAGTTGCATGGCGGCGGAAGCGGTCTTGCCAATGCTTCGAAGCAAAATCAAATAGCGAGGCAAGCGAGAGGCGCGGAATAACTGCCGATTGGCGAACCGGTAAGTTGTCGTTGTTATCTTTGGCGACGAGATCGATGTGTGTCTGTACGAGATCTCGGAAGGCTCGACGCCTCGGCGGGGGAGACGGCTGGGTTGACTCGGATGTGCTTCAGTCCCCGACAAGTCTGGTGTCAATGACAAGGGCGGAACTACAGCAACGGCGGTAGCAAGATAATGAGGATTTGAACTCCCTGGGAGATGCGGGGTACCACTGTGTACAACAGGGTGTGGCGCAGGTGCAAGTTCTATATAAGTAGAGACAATATTCGTGATCAGTTAATAATTTCAATGCAACAGTGAAGGGGCCACTCACGAGCGCTGGTTCCCCCATGCTCGAAACTCTGTTGTGGCGGTGGCGGCGCTGGCGGCGGTGCTGGCGGTGGTGCAAAATGACGTTTAACCTTACTCTTCGGTTCGGGTCGTATGTATTGGTTGCGAACATGTAATTTGACCTCGGTCAAGTCAAGCAATGTCTGATTCTTGAGCCTGGTCCGAAGTTTTGTCAGTGTGTTCCCGAAGACGCTAAATAAGCGCTCGCAGGATGCTGAATTTGCCGAAACTGATTTCGTTTTGCCGGACTTTGTCGATTTTGCGCCAGATTTGCCGAACAAATGGAAAATTGGGTCAGCCTGAGACAACGGACAATCAATGAAGCAGGCGCGCCACCATCCTCGTCGGGCATTGCTACGTGTGGCGGATGGCCTCGACATAGCAGAAGGAGGCGAATGCAGGAGTAGGAGGAAAAACGCAAAGACAAAGTTGCCTTGTCTGTGTCAGTGATTCTCCCAGCTTTTTAAGCCTCTCAGTTATTGGTTTGAAATAAAAATATGTAGATAGTGTGTAATTTACAACGAGCTTCCACATGCTAATCTGTCAATACTGAAATAATGCTACTTCTGAGAAAGATAAAGAGTGAAAAAGGACCTGGAGAAGGAAGGATCCTTGAGGTTGTGAACCTTGCCATCTACCAGAAATGGGGCCTGTGTCGCTCTGCGGAGTGAAATCAAAGGACTATATTTATTCTGTTCACACAAAAGAGCAAGCCTGTATCACACCGGGGTAAAATTAAAGGATTATATTTATTCTGTACACACGAAAGAGCAATCTGTCTGAGCAAAGAGCAACTGAACGCATAGCGCACTTGATGTTTGATGCGCTGATGGGGGCTGTCTAAATTAGGCTTTGACCCTCGGCAAAGTAGTGGGAAAGTCCATCAAATATTGACCGTCGTTGACCGTCAATTGACCGTCAAGGTGGTCAACCGTCAATGTTCGACCATCAGTCATCGACCGGCCAATACTGGTCGACCGCAAGCCCAAGTGATGCGCGTGTCGCCCGACTCAGTCTCGTCGATCTCACGAGGTTAGGGGCCAGGAATGAGAATGATTGAGACGGAAACGGGCGGAAGACCGGAGGCGACCAACGCAGGGAGGCACTAGACACGTAATAATCCAGCTGACGGACAAGATAGAGCAAGCCGCCTCGTCGAAGGCCATACAGCGGCTGCGAAAGGACGCCCGGGGCGAGAGACCTGAGGTGGGACGCTCAGAGATGGTGGGCGTTCGGAGGGAAAGTGCCTTCACAGATAGCTGGGGCTTATATATCCTGTCGAATGTCAGGTTGCTTTGGGGAAGATTACATGAGCACTCGCCCCGCGACTTGGGGGTGATGATCGTTTGGGAAGAACATTTATGGTAGGCCGATTCCCAAATGCGGAATAGACAGCCGCACAGCAGCAAATCTAGAAGAGGGGAGTGCATTCGTGAATTGGAAACTACGGCGATCACTACGGCGGCATCTGCCGACAATGACTAGCAAGTTCGTCCCGCCTCTGTAATCTACCTCTTTGCATACCATCCTCCATCGTATATACCCTAACTAACATGGAAATGCACGAAGCAGACATCAACAATCCCACATCTAATAAGTGCCATTGCGCGTTGCCCCTCAAACCACCGCAAAGACAGGGACTTCATTGACCACTATTGGATACCCGTAAGCGTCTTCAAATGACGCTCGAATACACGGGTTACTCGACCAACAACGTGTATACGAATGCAAAGAACTGCAAAAACGACCCACGATCGATAGGACGACTCACCTTATCAAGATCGAGGTCAAACACGAGCATCGACGGCGAGTTGGGCAATGACTCGGAAGAAGGGCTAGAAAAGATACAAGAGGTAAGTCTCAGAAGTATTCGAGCAATGAATGGGGTACTTATCGTGATATGCAGAACTCTGCAATGATGGTGCACACTCGCACTCTAATCGCGCCTCCTCAACCATAATAGTGCCCTCAGCTACCAAGACACCTGGCGGCGGCGGTGATGGACCAGCAGCTCACGAAGGGGGCCAAGACACTCGCCCATAGATGTCTAAACACACCGAACCTGTACCGAACACATCGTGAGCGCCCCGCCTCATCGACGATCAACACGAACTTACTCACCACGTTCTTAGGTGCTCGACGGGACATTTCGACGACGGCGAGGGCAGCGAGAAAATTGAGGACAGTGGAGGATGTTGGCCCGAACTGATGTGATGATGGTGGGTCAACACGAAGGTGGGTGGAGAACGTCTGTTGAAGGTGAGTTTCTCGTTGTCATGTACATTCGCGATGGTCTTACCTTGTCTCTAGGCTGCGTACAATGTGTTGGACCACGAAGACGATGGTGGAGAGTGTCTAGACGTCTGAGAGAGTGGAGAATGTCTGGGATGAAGTGAGTACGAGGTTATTGAAGGCATCAACGAAGATTTACCTTTTTCTAGCCCTCGACCACCCTCCCACTTGTTCCAAACACGCAATGTCGAGTCTCTACGTACAAGATCTCGTGAAAACAATACCGGGGCGCACAGCGCTGGCCCATCGCTCCAGAATGCGGTCAGTCAGCGGCGTTCTCGTATACAAGGTGGAAGACTCACCTTCGGCGTTAGACCTCGCCTCGGGGGATTCCATCTCCGTCTCCTCGGACAACGACGATGTGGGTGGATGAGTAGTGCAACCATAAGCTTAATTTACCTAGTATTTGTTTGGAAAGGCGGGATGTCGCACTTAAGATTATTATTACTCTATAATATTGATGGCCAATGCAAGGCCAACGAGACGAGAAAATGCGATTGACCTCGTCAAGGGTCATATAATGTAGGAGTTGCTGGCGCTGAAGTCGTCGAGTTGGCTGACGGCATTCATTCTGCGGTCCTATGGGTGTCTCAGGACTCTGCTACGGGGATCTTGCTCATCGACGCGAGGACGCGACAAGTCACGTTACCGCTTGGCGGGAGTTGCCGCCGTAGTGATCGCCGTAGTCCGGCGCCGTAGTTTCTGAATCAGAGACTTTCTGGAAGAGGGTCGGACAACTACTACCGGATCCCTAGCTTTCCTATATATAGGCTGGTAGTACCCGGGCTAAAGCGACAACGCTGATGTTACATAAGTACTCCGCTCAGAGTGTCAGGACGCGAAGCACGGACCATGGTTTGCCGTATCTAGAAACTCAGTCCTATGCAACGCATTCGCCGTTTGGCCCGTTCAGCTCAATTACCGTTCGAATTGCGAAGCGTCACCTTGATTGCCCTCATGAAATTTCAAAAGTGAGTTTAGTTTCTAAAGCAAAATCAGATTCCTTGCACTCTAGATCTTCAGGTGTGGGATGCTTAGTTTTCAGCGCGAATCGCAACAGGCTGATAAGCAGGAGACGAAATGGTAGTGTAGAAGTACTTGCTCGCCTCGGACTTGCAGAAGCACTTCCCATCCGAGAGGCATGAAAGCGTCATCCTGCATAGCTTCGTGGTGCCGACCGTATATGATGATACAGTGATTCTATTCCTTCTTTTCTGGCCAAAATTAAGGAGGATCTGGAAGGATAAACAACGGCATAACGAGAGGGTGGGCCATGGTCTCAAATATGTAGTATGGTAATTTCAATTTCCGTCCATAACCCGGATCTGTGCGTGATTCCACAGTGTCTCTTTCCAGCAAATCTCTTCGAATGTTTGATATTTCCAGGCTTAACGTCCCCGAGAGCCAGGACACATCCACCTTAAATAACGCGATGTACAAAGTAACGTAACCGCCTCGATTGAACGACCGACGCTTAGCACAGTCGGCTTTCTTTTTAGCATGACAAATCGTCATCGATCATCGTCGATTTTTTTTGGAGAACCATCCCCACCTTTTTGTTCCCCTCACTCCATCCCCGAGAAGCCGTCGACCATGACCCAAATCGACCCGGATATTGTGAGTAAACGAAATTATGCTTCGCTGTTCAATACCGGGATTGAGCCGGAATTATAGACTGTTCTCGCAGTCTTAACTGCCCTGACCTTCTGGGCTATTCCACCTCGCGAGAAGCGCGACTGAAGGTTGATTGGAAATGTACGGAGTTAGCCAACACTTCGTGATACACGTTTTACCATGTCCTTTCAAGTTCTCCAACCTGTCAAAGAGCTTAGACGAGGGGAAAGTGAAGATCGCACGCGAAGGAATGTAGATAATAAATGGGGGAGTAATTCCGCTGAGTAGCTGAATGTTCGTTTAGACCGGCGCTTTCAAATGTTGAGATATGTTCTATTGGTCCTAAGTGGGATGCTTCACAGGAACTAAGATTATAGATTATCCCAAACGGTCGTCTCTCTCCCTTTGCGGGATTCCATGAACTAGAAATTATCATAAGCATTTGCTCGTAAAGAAGCATCATATAGCGCAGGCTTCGCATCGAGAAATTAAATACACTGGGAATACCAATCGTTCGAGATTGAGCATGTAGATCCGGATGCGCAGGTCGTACATCCTGAGTAACCTTGTCCACCACACTGACCCCACTGTGGGACGGTGCAGCTCGGAGGCTGCGTGGGCTGAGGGTTGCTCGTCGTAGGCGGCGGGCTGCCAGGCTGAGTTGTGGCCGGAGTGTTCGGAGGTGAGGGGATGGTGGGGTCATAGCGTGCCTTGATGAGGTCTGCGGCCTGACGGAGGTCATCGTTAGATTAAGCCCGAATATTCTAATCAGGTTTCTTACCTTCTCGGCAATGGCGTAGACCGTAGCACACGTATGGGTTGCTGGGTCGAGGGGCATAATCGAAATATCTCCAATGCTCAGTCCGGTGACACCGTATACCGTCAGCTCAGGAGAGACAACACCCGCTTGGTCCTGCGGCTGCATCGCCGCCGTGCAGCACGAGTGACCGATTGAAGCACCCACCGTTCTTGTGAGGTAGTCGCCAATCTGCTGGTCGCTCGTAACGCCAGCACCAGGGCTCTGCTCGGCGGGGGAGAGCTGACGCATGCTAGGTGTCTGCATCCACCTTCGGTAGAAGCGAAGCATGTCGGCCATGATGTCCACATCAACGGGATTGACATTCGCGTTGAAGTCGACGATGGGCTCGGCGTATCTGTCAGCGGTGTTCAGCAGGACGGTGCCACGGCTGAGGGGTTTCATGAGCACAAGAATGTTGCCAGCTCCGCCGGAGAAGGGGATCTCGACAACGCCGTTGTCCCGCTTCGCGAAAGAGGCGAGCATGACGTCGCGCTGTGCTGTAAAACCCTGGATCTGCTCTGGAGTGTAAGTCCTCGGGAGGTAGGTAGCAGCATTTTGGGCTTTGGCTTTGTCGATGATGGCTTGGTATCGCGTGCTTAGGTCGGGAAGAGGGACGGTGGCCAAGCCGTTGCCAACACCGATTGACCTCGGTCCTTGACTAAAATGAGAGGCGAAGAGGAGATATTCGAGTTAAAGGGCACCTACCCTTCCTCTGCTGCCACTGTTGGTCCGCCCAGTTTCGGAATTGCACATCAGCAAACAGAGATGACGGGTTCGGGGTGACGTCCGTCTGGTCTACAAGCGGATACCATATCAGTCGCGGCTCGTAATCACGAACCAGAAACGCACATGAGAATTGGCCGAAGAAATACGGATGTTCTTGGTGGTTAGAGCCAACGCCCGGAAGGTCTACAAGAACGTTGATTCCCGCCTGCTGGAGAAGAGCTCTCGGGCCGATTCCACTGCGCTGCAAGATCTGAGGAGTATGGAGCCATCCAGCGGTGAGGATGATTTCCTGCGTAGCCTTGACCGTGATAGTCGTCGCACCATTGGGAGTGCCGCGTTGCTGGATTGTGACGGCCTCCGCTCGCTTGTCAGCATTGAAGAGGACCTCATTGACTCGGTGGCCGACAAGGAGCTTGAGGTTCTGACGAGTAGAGACCGGTTCATAGTAGCGGGTGCGAGCGTAGGAACGACGGTATTGCGCATCGGTTGCGGAAGGTGTCCAGTAAACACCATAGGCGTCGCCAGCAGCTCCTTCATAGTTGATTTGGATGCCGAGATCTTTCCAAGCGTTCCACTGGACCTCTGAACGATGTTAGAGAAGCTGACGTCGTAAGAGTTGCTGTAAACGTACTCATTCCCGGCCACAGGAAGTCTGGGAAGGTGCCGTAGATGGGACCATTGCCATACGCGCGGTCGATATCGTAGGTAATGTTGAATTCGGCAGCGAGGTCGGCTCGAGGAGGGTTCAAGGTCGTAGCCTGAGTGAGGAGTCACATCGACACTCAAGCCCTCCCATAAAGTAAAACGAACCTTTTTGAAGTACGGAAGTAAACCATCCCAGCTCCAACCTGGGTTGCCTAACTTCTCCCAGTTGTTGTAGTCGTCGGCGGCAGCACGGTCAAAGAGCATTCCGTTTATCATCGAACCACCGCCGACGACGGACGCTGCGAGGATTTGCTGCTGTCGGTTTCCAAGTGCGGGCTGTGGCACCGAGGAGATGTTGAACATATTGGCGGGTGGATAGGCGGTTGCGCTCGACGGATCGAGCTGTCCAGGGTTGTCATTGATGTAGCCATATTCCACAATAAGCACGGATCCTGGAAAGTTTCGTGGAAAGGTTGCGTAGCACGTCAGTATGGATATTGAAGTCAAACCAAAAGAAAAACGTACTGCCCGTGTCTTCGCTCAGTCGATTGGCGATGACAAGACCGCTCTGGCCTCCTCCAACAACGATGTAGTCATAGGCAGCTGCGAGCTGACCAGGATTGATTTGCCGAGCCTGAAGCTCCTCGATCATGTCGATGTATCCATGAGCAGCACCAAGCACTGCCAACAATTGGATGAAGCCTAGCAGACGAGATGCAAGTCGCGCCATAGCGATGACTGTAAACACCCTGTGGAGGAAGAACTTTATATCACCCTTCGACTTCCGCCATCCCGACTTTGAACCGACGCGGTCTGAAGGGTATCCTCTAGGTACGTAAGAACTGAATTGAAGGAAGAGATATTTTAGAGTTCTCCGACTGGAAAAAATGGTGATGTGTTCGCGCGAAAAACATCGACCTTGCGTCCAGATGCCAAGAGCGAAAATCTGGTCCTTATGACCAGTAGTTAGAGGATAATTTAGGCGATCGATTCGCCGGCCTAGTGGAGAAACTGGCAATGTTGCGAGGAGCGGCTTGAAGAAGTTCTACGAGGTTGGAATTTGGGACAAACACCGCTTGCCTCGAACAGAACCTCCGACTTCCGTCACATCGATGTCACATCTTCTTCTGCTCCATCTCGTCTCGATGAAAGTCAAGCCATGTCGACGGACAATGGACCTGATGCGGTTAAGTTAAAGATGTTTTCGACAGATCCCCACAAAGCATAGAAACAAGAACATAAGATTAGTCGATATCAGATAAGATAAGTGACCTCGAGGCGGTCCGGCAAGTCCGCCACTCCACGGTCATCAGCGTCGTTAAAAATATGGTACAGTCTCGCATCTATAGCGGAGTATCAAGATGAAGAACGACGGTATTTCTTCAGAAGCTGAATACACATTTTGCCTCCTGGAGAAACCTCAGCAAAGGTGATTGTCTTAGTCACGAAGTCAACACGAAGTCGGGAGATTTCTCGTGCTCGACGGAGGCAATTAACATTTTGGTCGAAGCGATAAACTCGAAGTTCGTCTTTAAATCCGAGCAGGCAAGCTCTATCTGAATGGATATGACGAAGCTGCCCCGTTTGGGTGGAGATTCTGCATGCATGCCCTGCGGCGGCGGCAGTGGATGGTAAGCGTCACTTTGAAGCTTTTAACCCATCGATAACCATACACCTACGGAGAAAGATAATTTAAATCGAGGTTAAGACTCGCTTCGGTAACTTTGGCATGTTTATTCTCCTCGGAGGCTACTTTGTACCGCATTCCTTTCAGTCGATGTGCCTTTTCATCGGAATTTTCTGTGCCAAGTTCACTCCGCCGTCCGAGCCATAGTCTGGGATGAGAAGAATCATACCGGCGGCCTGAAACAAAGCTTGAAAGTTTAGGCAGAAGAGATCTTTGCTCCTTGTGCCTTTAGTATACCGACACGAGCACCATTCACAAGAATTACCTTAGTGCTAAATTTTGCTATTCACAGAATAAATATGACGCATGCACGTCTTTCAAGTTCTAATAAACCACTCCTTCAGCGGCTTTGAATTACGGTCCCGTACATTTATTACACCGACCCGTAGAAGCCTTCCACGATGTCAATCACATAGGAGAATGAAAGAGATATGTAGGCAATCCAACGAGCATTTATCGCCTAACGCCGCAGCTATGAGATAGGTGGCGTTCATCCATTACTCTATCAGACGTGCGGTGATTCAGGAGCAATTCAATTGAACCGCCTCAATTGGCGACCTATTTGTCGGACGGAGGCTTGCCTTGCATTAAGGTCCCGAATCCGAGTTCCCATGATGGCGCCTATCATCATTGGCGCTCTCGAGCAATCAATATCGGCAAGATCGGCAACCGCATTGGCGGGATCAAAATCCCTAGCTCAACTGTGTTCGAGTTCCCACTACTTACTATATCTGACCACATATCCGGCAGGTCAGGTAACTCGGCGGTCACATATTTTGGCGGGGAATTCGTGACTTTGGGTGACTTCGTTCATATTCCCTCATTCCTCTCTCGTTCATTCAATTTCTCTTCCTTCTCCACCAAAATTTGTAGGTGAATCAAGAGGCATATATGCCCCATAGTCTGCAATTTTGAAGAAAAATAAATTCGGTCAAGAGGAGAGGTTTCATTATTCCAACCCAGACCGCCGACATATGGGACCTGCCGGATATGTGGTCAGATATAGTATGCCGACGGATTTACCGATCGTTGGCGGGTGCCGAGATGCCGGCGCTCGCTTGGCGGCGGATCAGTCACGGATCAGCCTCCTTCCAAATCTGTAAAACTTCCTCAGTTTAGACACGTTTCTCGGGCTCCGCCGGCGGTCCCCTTGACACGCCTCACGACGCGTGTTCGCGCTTGGGCGCTAGCGCCGTGCGCTTCCCCCGCGTCGCTCAGCGGCCGTCCCCTCCCCTCGGACGTGCCCTGGGGCCTTTCCTACCTTGACACATGTAAATAATATGTATTTTATCAATGAAACATGTCAATTACATTGAGAGTAATAGAAAAGACCCATGGACTGCCCAAACACCCCCGGTTCATGTCCTGGGGCAAAATAAGTGCTTCCTTGGGTGGCATAAGTTGAATAAGTAACTTATTTTGAGGGATTTACGGGGTGAGCTGGCCCGATTTACGCTGGATTTACAAAAATTACGGTGAGCCAGCTCAATTTACATGGCCCGATTTACAGGCTGATGAGCCAGCGCTTAGCCGTTGCCTAGCGCCTGCCCTTTGATTCCTTGCTCGGCTGCTTGCAACTCTGATCGCGGCACTCTAATTCTCTGATCGCGGCATTCTAATCCTGTGATTTCTCGCCCTTCAAGCTAAATTTCGAGGCACGCAAGCGCGCACAGATGTCTTCTTGAGACATTTGGCATTTGTTTTTGTGTACACCATCTCCGTGGTCCTGTTTTACTAATTTCCACTGTCTAGAATCCCTTCAAACGCGTCGCCGTGCCCTCGCCGCCACCCCCAGACTCTCCTCGAGCATTCATCCAGGGTCGATTTGACCGCCGTGATGCCTTCTCGCATTTCCCTCGAACCCACCTTCGGCGCTCCGGACATCTGGTCCCCTGCCGACCACAATTTACCGGCACCGTAAATCCAACGTAAATCGAGTCAAATAACCATACTTAAGCTTTTAAGCGTTAAGTACTTTAAGTGCTAATCGCATACAGGAGTAATAGTATGGAGGTCGACCATGGAACCCGAGCCTCGTCTGAGTTTTCAGCTTGTTTGGCTCCAATCATTCTCTCTTCTCGATAGTTAACCGATTTCCTTCTAACTTAATCACCATCTTGACGATGAAGTTCTCTCTACTCCCTGTAGTGGTCTTTCTCACCGCCGCTGTCACTCTGTCCTCGACTCCTCGGTCAAGTGTGAGTGCTAGTTGCGGTATTGCATGACGCCTGAGCACTGCAGTCATTGGCTTATAAACGACAGTGTCAACGTCGACGACCTCTTCGACATATTACGATCGCCGTGTGCGCCCCCGGCCCGAGGAAGCTCGTTAATCTAGACGGACCCTTCGCTAACAAGTAGAGTTCAATACCGCCTAAGCACTTGGGTGCAATCCCTGCCGTTGCCTGCCTCGCCTGCGGTGCTTTCTGCACTGCGGACCAGGACCAATATGAAGCAGTTCCTAAATCGCGGAGCGCTTTCTTCTCCCGCTGCCTGGAGGGATAGATTTCTTTTGTTATCGTTATTCCTTCAACGAAGAAAATTACAAGGGCAATATTCTGGAGGATATGAACGGATAGTTTGAGCGAATACAATGTGGCTGGCTCTCTCTAGTTGAAGTTTTGTCAAACCATCGGGTCCTGAATGTCGTGGAGTTAGAAGTATGGGTGCAATGCACGACGGGGGGAAATCCTGGGCTATTGACATATGACTGCCCTATGATTAATAAATTATCTCCCAACCCAGAGGTTTATAGGGAGGCATTGGTGACCACCAAGAGCCTTCGTGTTTGTTCAGTTGGGTCCAACCAGAATTCTACCTTGCTGAGTGCACGCAGCTGATGCCGGGCGTTGAGCATGACAGATTTCCCCAAAAGATTGTGTATGGGAATAAATTCGATGGAACATGATATCGTACACAGCATACACTTACACTTGGGGCCGTTCGTCAGCAATGCACGACAACATAGACCAGAGAACAACGCACTCATATAGTTTCGCTCTTCTTCCTCGCCTCCTCTCTCTCCTGAAACCTTTTCTGCGACTCCTGCTGCTTCAACATCGCTTTAATCTGCCTCTGCCTCGCCCGCCTCCCTTTGCCCCGCTTGCTACCAGTAAGCTCGACAGGCTCCGTCATCTTTTTCTTCCGCTTGGTAGCCTCCTCTTGACGGAGCTTCTCTCGTTTTTTGTCGCGCTTCCGCAGAGATGTTAGGGAGGATTTGAGGAGCGTGCCGTATTGCGAGTAGAATTTTGGGAGTTCAGACGCGGTGACCTAGGCAGGGAGAGAAAAGGGAAGGAGAGAAAGAGAGTCTATTTCAGCACTAGAAATATATGGAGATCGTGAACGAGAGCCACCTTCGTCGAAAACCGAGTCGTCTTTCCATCGGTCACTCGGATGAGGCATTCGTACTCTCGTGTGTCGGCAGACGTATCGCCTTCCTCGTGCTTCATGGCTGAATCCTCGCCATCGTGTGTCACTGAATTCCAGAAAAAAGGACGGTCAGGTTCACTCGAACGGGGCTCGAAGAAAGCAGATCGCGCACATCGTTTATGGGTGAGCCATATCGACCCATGATCCTTCTTCGACTCGAACAGAGCCGTTAGTTGTTTCAAGAACTGAAAGATAAGACTTTGAGTACAGTTTCAAAGGTAATATGTAAAAGACGTACGGTATGATGGTCGACCAGCGTCATTTACAGATGCTGGTTTGAAGAGAAGGGCGACAAACGAGAAATACGTTATTTACGTAATAAATTGATGCCAAAAAATAGGGAGGAGCAGTACAGTGCGATTCAATTTTCACGAAAGTATAGATGTCTGATGATTTGTACATTCCTGTGCGATGTTGTCCCCTCAGTTTCTCATCACCGATGTCGCAGTTTTCCAAAATGAGTATAGATTTCTGATGTTACGATTAAACCGTTGGTGTAAGTGTATGCATTTGTAACTAAAAGATTGCGATAGTAGCGGAGAATGTAAAGAAAAGCGCGAAATTGACGAGGAAAATCGTGAAGAAAGAAGTTCGGGCTAACGGGGGTGTAATGCGGGCAAAGCCGACTCATGACCACGGATTAGCGGTGAAACCATCCATCGTCGTCTTCTTTCTCGGTGCACCAAGAGGAGGGATCAACCACTGTGGTGCACTACCTACTGTTACCGAAGACGTCACCGATCCATTGGCATCGCCAAACGAAAGCCCGGGTGTGGAAGCAAACTGGGATGTGGGTATTGAGGGAGGCATGACCATTGACGTTGCAGGGGTAGCAAATGGGTTGGGCATGGTCGGCAGAGAAGGTATGGATGGGAGTGTGTTGAAAGGTCGGGCAGTCGCGGGGGACTCTGTGGCAGGAGAGAGGCTCACATTCGAGGCATCCCAAGCTGGGAGGACGTCGTCAGGAAGAGCAGAGAATGAACTTGTGGTTGTCGTAGGTCGAGCTGCGTATCCGTCGTCAAAGGCACTCGGCCTGCCAAATGCAGAAGATGGGGAGGCGGAAGAGAAGTCGGAGGAGCGTCCAAATGCAGGCACTCCGTCCTCTCGAGGAGTGGAGCCAACGGTCTTGGGACCTCTCTCTTCCACAGAATACGACGGTGCGGTCACGAATCCATACTCCAGGTCCAAAGATGACGCTCGAGGATGCGAATTAGCTCCCTGAACCTGGGTTGGTGGTGTTGATTGAGACCTTGTGGAAGGTGGTGCAATCGGAGGCGGAGCAAGACGAGAAGGGGGTTTGGCTGTCGAAGGAGTGTCAGCGCCGTGTTCAACTTCATCGAGGACGTTCTTAATCGCTGCAAGATCGAATCCGGCGCGCAATGGGAGATGAGAAGTCGACGATGAAGGTGTCGAGGGTCGTGAAGGTGTGGGTGTATTCCTGCCAGAGCCTGGTAGCGACAGGGGTGTGACTTTCGGCGATGCATGAGCCGACCCGGTCGGTGTACCCAGGCGTGGTGGAAGGTCGTCGTCTGCGTCGTCTGCAGGTGCGGTGGCCGGAGGTCCCTTCAGAGGCGAGCCGTTGGCACCAGGCAGGTCACTCTTCTTGAAATTAGCGAAGGTTGATGTAGATGGTGGTCGAGAGACATGCTTCTGCGGTGTTGTGTTACTCTTCTTCCGCGAGAACCAGCCCGATTTCTTCTTCTCTTCCTCCTCGCGAACGACGATGCGATCTTCGGTAAAATCAGGTTCCTAGATGGAGAAGGTATGAATATATAGTATAAAATTGGCGTTGAAAGGAAACTTGCCACTGGCTCATCGAAGTAATCCGAGAACACAGGAAACCCAAGCTGATCCAAGATCAAGGGCATGAACGTCCGGTAGCTCATATGCCCAGCAATCTTGTCCGTTACATCTACGTTCTCCAACCCAGGCACACCTTCTACAGGTCGCAAACCAGCCACCGTACCAACACCTCCACTCGTTGCTCTGAACAGGTAATTCAGGACCCAGTCGTTTCTCGCGAAGGCGTTGACATATCGACCAGAGACAACCGAACGGCTGTCGCACCAGAGGCTCTGCGAGACGGTCAGAGTCGCGCCTAGCAGGAAGACGTCTTGTACGATTCCGAACTGCTTCTGCTTGGCGAGCTCGAGGAGAGCGTAGAATATGACCCGGGCTCCGAGCGAGAATCCAATGAGCGTGATGGGCCGAACACCAAGATGACGGTTGATGAGGACATCAGCGAGGACTTTGCCTGCACCCTTAGCGCGGTCGAGAGCGTTGCTCCACGGATTGTCGATGAGGTATCCAAGTTTGGTCAGGACTACGAACGGTCAGAGAAGCGACGAGTGAATGGGATGAAGCGACTCACTGATTGGCCATTGCAGAGCCGTCATCAAACCCGTCATCACAGTGGCCTGGAGCACCGTCATACCAATCTGCGACAATACCTCTCCCGTGAGGATCGATAGCGCCGTACCCGTCTCCCTTATCATCTCGGGTTCCCAGAGCACGCTGAACACATCTCCGACGATAGGATCCAGCACGCTGAACGGCAGCCGTACATCATCATTTATGCCATTCATGAACCTATGGTTGTTCCTTGTTGTTATTTCCACTGCTTGAAAGGCTAATATGACTGACGGACGCACCCAGGTACGGTCAGAATGCAGTTTACCCGTTTGTTGTTGTGAAGCGGCAGAATTTCAAATGTTCGAACCTGTTGCGTTCGCTTGACCATCCCACGTACGGCAATACTTGAACCAGTCAGCACACCGCCGGTCGTGATAACCGCTGCGCCAGTCGTTCCGCCCAGAAATGCTGCTGTTCCTGAAACTCCAACGGTTGTAAGGGCTCCGGCCAGACCAAGGCCGATAACAGGAGCCATTAGACCAGCCGACAGACCGATGACAAGACCACCACCTGGAAAAAGAAAGTGTTAGCAACGCGAAGGCGTAAAGTTATTGTTGACTCACCAATGGTAGCCAAACCAAGCATCATGTATCGTCTCTTCTTTCCAGCCTTACGTGCTCCTTCCACTAATTCTTGCTGTTCTAGGGTTTCTACGTCCTCCTGGATCTCCAGAGCCTCCGTCACTCGACTCTCAAATTTGACAACGTCCAGCCACCCAAGACCCATCTTAAACGCGACCTGCTCAAGCAACACTCGCGAGCGTGCATCATATACACTGTCTGCGATCAGGACGAGGAAGAGATCGCATAAAACGGTCCATCGTATATCCAAGGTAACATTTTCGTCGGTTGATGATAGTGATGTCGAAACTCCGGGAATGGCGGCAGTCTCTGAGTCCTTCAGCACTTTCGTTGTGGTCGGAACTTGCTTAACAGAGGAGGCGGATGCTGACGGAGACATAGCCGACGGATTGGGGTTCTCTGGGGCGTGGATAGTTTGGGTGTCGTCGTCGGAACCGTGGGCGGCTGCAGGGGGAGGGGTAGGGGTCGTACTTCGTTCCTCTTCTTGGTCTTTAGGTGAAGGTTCGCTGGCTTTAGGCAGAGGCTCGTCGACAAGCGTCTGATCTGAGATTGATTCATCATCCGACTCGTCATGGTGGAGCACGTCCTCAGCTTTTCTTCGCGCCTCCTCTGGATCGTATTCCGGATTGGCGACGGTATGAGTGGTCATCAGCGCCGGGACGAGATCGCTTGCGAGAACCCCGTGTTCTGCAAGACTCTCAATCATCTTCTGCTCTGTGGATGCTTCAGCAGCAAATTTTGAGGAGGCTGGATTGACACACCCTGAGTCTCGAGCTCCATGTGATAGTAAAGGCGACCCATGATCTTGAGAGCCCATAATTCCATGTTTGTGATCGAATGCTTCAGCTCCTTACGATGTACCGTCTTCAGACTTTGCACCATTTCTCTACTTGTCAAAGCGCACAGACCGACGTAAGCGATTCGCTGAGCCTCCGTTAGCAGATTCTTCGTCGCTTGCATCTGGCTGAGAGGAGTCATGGCCTTGTCTTCGTCGAAGAGATATCGCGTGCGCAGGTGGACCTCGTCAACGTCCGCCTCCTCGGTCCCTCGAAGACGGGTGTAATCGCTCTCGTTCTGCTCGATCTTAGAGCGCCATTCGTGGCCTTCATCATCGACATCTATGAGGTTGCCCGTCGCATTCGCCGCAGTCTTCCCTTTGGCTGATGGCTGGTAATGGTACCTCTTCTGGTCTTCCTCGTCCATGCCGCTGAGAGACGTGTCCTCTCGGATAATTGGCATATCCTGCCAGCCGTCGTCGTCATCGTCGTCGAAGATGTCTTTGGGAGGAGGAAAGGTTGTCACAGGCGGCATTGGGCAAGGATCTCGCAGCGGCAGAATTGGCTCTACAACTCATGCCGAGGTGCCGATTACTCAATTTCTTGCCACGGTCAGCTTCCTGAGATAGCCAGCCAATGCGCCTGCGGCCTTGGTTCGCACGACGCACACAATGACAGATCCCTTACAGCGGCCTTGCCTAAGGCGTCGTTGCCTCGTTACCTCTCGCTCTCATCTCTATGGACGATATCGATGAACCCTCGTCCATGGATGCAGCAAAGGAATCGGAAACGAAAGACAGAAGCAAACGAAAACGCGTTCAGGGTTGGTTCAAACGGCCCAAATCAGCCAGCCGACTTCGTTTTCTGTTTCTTCAGCGTCTGGCGCCCACGATCCTGGCGTTGGAACCAGCAGAGGGATTGTACAGCCGAGAGCATCAGGTGAGTGTGTGGGCGCCATCTTAGCGTTATCTACGACGACTCAATATCTCTCTAGGCAACAATGGTACCCCGCCTCATGGTATGCACTGTCGTGGAATCCTACCTCGTAGATCTGGCAGACGCAACCCACTTTCCAGAACATACCACCGCGTTGCGGTCATCAAGCGCTTCGGATCTGCTGGATTCCACCATAAGCCAAGGTGAGATTGCCATACGCAGTTTTTTTTTTTGTCTGAGAGATTGACCTCGGACGTGGCTCGAAGGGCACGGTGATGAAATCAGCCGTCCTTCTACCCCTCCTGTACAACCAACCTCGACGAATCCTCAAACGCAGATCTCGGATCGGAAGGCAACTGCAAAAGAGGGATTTGGAGTGGCATCGCGGTTCGCACAAACACTCCTCAAGAAGGTTCCGGCCTGTGTCGAGTCCAATCCAGTCAAGATGGCGTTCTCCATTGCAAATGTGATAATTGAGATAAAAGAGGTCCTGCGACGCGCGCGTCCGTCCAATCCGTCCCCTCCCAAACGCGTGGATGGTTGTCGTTGAGACGCTTTTAGAAGTTCATTGGCCTTTCTGGTGACTCTAATAAGCGGTTTCTTCCTCAGCGAGACCGGGATCTTGAGCGGGAGCGATGCCATGGAAATCTGCGTAGAAGCTCGAAATACGCAGTGGAGGTTGGGACCGTCAGATTCAGAGAGGGCGAGGAGCACAAGTTGAACGTTCTGAATATTGACGTCGTTTGGCAAGGGGCTCCTAACGGTTGTTTCAAATGTTTGTCATGGACGCTCAAACGCTCATGGACGAAAGAAAGAAATACCTCCTTCCCTCCCTCCACAATCTGTCCCCCTAAAGCCTCGAATCGTAGCCGGGACCTCATCGCATGTATCAGCATTTGTGAGGTCGTTGCTCCCTTTGGCCTCTTAAAAGGACTAGCCTACCGGAGCAATCGAACGCCACCTCCCAACGACGGCTAACTCGTGGAACGAATCCCTCTCCTATCTACGATGAACTACAGTGAAGACCTCCAACGTTTTCACGACCTCTACACGCACTTGTGAGGTCGAAACGTAATCGAAGATGTTCAGGAAGGTGGAAAGTATTCTACTATCGACCTCACACTCTTGGACCTCCCACATAACTCTTGTCTCAGCAACGTCGTCCTCGTCCGTAACGAGTATAAGCTTGCCTATGGTAGCATTCTTGCGGACACGCTTCAGAACACTGGACGTCTCAAATCTACCTTCCTAGTAACAGGTCAACCCGGAATCGGTACGTCCAGTTGACTACATACCCCCCTGAAGCATCAACTAATGTGACTCGACAGGAATATCATTGCTCTTGTTCTACATTTTGTCCCGTAGACTCGAAGAACGGCAGCCGGTCGCTTTCCAGATCGACGCTAGCATATTCGCCCTCTTTGACGAAGGCGGCGTATCGTTTCATCCAACATCCGCCTTGTTCACCTGCATTATTCCAAATGGCGCTTGGGCGCTCTCAGATGCGGTCCAAGGACAAACCGGGCCCTGCGCGGCCTTCGACTGTCAACGGGTGCACGTCGTATACACAAGCTCGCCAGCTTCTAGAAACTGGAAGGGGTGGGTGAAGCAGGCTTTCGTTGTGGAGTACGTCATGGACATATGGTCGCTGGAGGAGCTTCGAACATTGTTGTATGTGGCATTGTTTTGTCACACCGTTATTCCACTGACACGTTGGTACCAGGACTATCTCCAACCTCGATGTCCAGCGAGGTGAGGCCCTCTTTCGAAAATACGGACCGAGCCCCAGGATCATCGTCGCCATTCTCCTCAACCCGGAGATGGAGGCCGCATACCTTCGCGATATCCAAGCAGGGGCCGTCGAATTGGCAGTGAATTTCTCAACAGTTTTCTCGGACATACGAAAATTCCATTTTGATTCCCACCTTTCTTCGACAATATTTATTGTCCAGGTGGACATTTCAGGTTCGCGGCAGCATGTTCTGCGCATCCCAACACCATTTCTCGCCAGCACCATTGCCCTAGCTTTGTCACGTCAGACAGCTGCCCAACAAGCGAACTTCTTCACTACACTCACGCATCATCCGTCTCTTCGCAGTGCCGCGGCATGGATCTTTGAGAATTACGCTCACGTCTACTTCTCCGACCCAAATCGCAACCCCCTTCAAGCACGTCTCCTCAATGACTCAAACCCCTACTCCATACCTACCCCCGGTAGGATTATAGTAGGTTCGACAGCGCTGAAGGCTATTCAGCCGCCGTTCAATTTTTACTGGCGGCCCCTAGATCCCATCTTCAATGGTGTCAATGGCGTCGTTCGCGCTGGCAATAATGTTTGGGCTCTACAATTCACGACGAGTGATTCTCTTAGTTCCACCACAAATGGCCTGGATGCGGTTTTCGAGATCATGGATGACAATGCCGATGTTCGGTGGCACTTGGTTATCGTAGACCCAGATTTGAGCGAAGCCGAATTTGCTAGGGATCACCAAATGGTCCAAAACCTGACTGGGCGATGGGGGGGACGCCCGTTTACGCATGTGGACTGCCCCTCGGTGCGTTTACTGAAAAGGACCAGCGGCGGCTTCAAGATGTTTCGGACGAGGTGGGTACATATCCATTATCGTTATTCATAAACTTTGACACACGAATAGTTCAGCGAAACCTATCCCATGGATCAGAGAGCGGACTCGGGTGGCATTCTGTGAGCTGGTGAAAGAGAACTTAGAAACACAGCTCGGAAGTTGGGCGAGAAGGACGTTCACGTCGATGTTGTTGTTAAATCATGGTACATAGTTAACAAATGCGTTGCGTTGCTTGATGACACCATTCAGAACCCTCCACCCCCCTCTCCTGAGCCTGATACTTCTGCTCCGTCCCTCGGGGTCACGAGATGAATGCTAATTTCAGCTGGGGCGGGGATACGGGTGTTACTAACACCTCGGCGTAGGTATCGAGGCGTCGCGTCAGAACAGCATCGACGACGTTATGTCGGGTGGTTATCAAGAATCCCGTGCACTTCAAGTTTCTGCTCGCCGCGCACCGGCATCGCACACACGTTCGGCGCGACGATGACCGGCTTACGGTCGTACGCAAACGGCGAGTGTGTGGTGTTTATCTGCACCATCGCAGAAGTCACATGGAAGTCGGCGTACGGCGATTCGAGGGACGGGATGAGAACGGGAGAGGGCTGTTCCTCATAACTAGTGAAGGAGACGGAAGCGCCTTTAGGACGGGCCTGCGAGGCTGCGAGGCATCAAGTTCCGGAGTTGGGCGTCAGAGATTGCGTGTTGATAGTCTTGCATTGGACAGATTGCTGAGCGCTGAGCAATCGGGATTCGGCGTGCAGGACCTTGAGAGATCTGAGACTTGGCAAGGAGGCGTACAGACGAGTTGGATAACAGCTGGAGGGGTACTGAGGGTAGGGTATAGACTGAAATTATGGAGGGGATGGCCAACGACCGGGGGTTATATTCATTTTTTTTGAAGCACGGTGAAGGAAAGGACGAATAAAACGAGGCAGGAGTAATATATGTAGCGTGTGTCCTCGGGCGGCGGGTTTGACCATTCACGGCAAGATGGTTGCTAATCTAAGTCGCATCCAAGTCGCATCATGCTCGCTTGGCATCAGATCACTACGAGTCCAGCCTGAGTCTCCTAAATCCCGCAGCGTGCCACTCCGGGTCAGTCCTCGAGTCTTACTGGTCAGCCAGCCAGGCTGTATCTCACCAGCCAAGGTGGAAGGGAAATCGGAAGGTCAGCGTTTCCACACAATTTCTGCGACTCTCCTCGACAGCCACTCCGACGTTGATTTCAGCGAACCCTCTAGTCACCATATTCTATTGATGTTGACAGCTTGTACACGTCAATCGAGATGTTTGCGGTTCGTCGACTGGATGAAGGGTTAAATGACGTGTGTGCACCTACCCGAGGCCAATGAGCTAGTTGTCAGGCAAAGAAATCTTCGGCTGGTCAGAAACGAAGAGGAGCTCCTTTGTGGCAACATTGGGATAGTACATATTCCAAGGCTACACAGTTCGGCTGTCTTCAGGCTTCCCTTGTTCTGACGCTAATATCTGTGCCAAGGGGGGAAAGTGCATCTCACTCTGGCTTTCCGTAGTCTTGGTCACTGGACTCTTAGCGATCCAGTACAATCGTCTATACGGACCGGTAACATACCTGTACTCTAAGGCTATCAATGCTTTCCTGTCGAACGTCAAGATTCATTAAATTCATTGCTGATGTATGGACCCGACGCAGGTGTTGTCGGGCATTGAGCCTGCAACAATTGGAGACTTGGTCGATATTGAACGGCAGCTAACACTTACGTGGCCAGCAGGGAATTAGCGTATACTGAAGAAACATTTAAGCAAGCAGATTTTAGTGTAAATCGTAATGCTACTCACGTTTTCCGATAACGAAGTGCAGTCCGAGAAAAACGAGACTGTCGTCGAGCAGCACCCACTTCGAGTCCAGAATGAGGTTTGCCGAAAGGATACCACGGAAAAAATGAACCAACACATAATAGGGATGCCACAGTCGCAATACTATCAACGGGTCGTCGGTTGTGTTCAGCCTAAATAGCTCTAAGGTACAGGAAAGATGCCCACCTTGTCAAAGAACCGATCTCAAAAGTGTACAGTATAAGCGAATCTATGATACGATGAAGCCTGTTTCATGCCATCAGTCGAGAAGCTGGTGAATCTGGCATCGGAGACACACAATATACTCTGTTGGCGAGACCTCCTTAAGAGGAAGAACAGAGAGAGACTGACTAGAATATCCACGGCAGAAGATAGGCTCAGCCCAACGGAAAAAAGCCACTATAGAAAGACATTAGCCGCGTGCATTCGAGCGCAACAGGGATGTTGATCACCTGATAACGCCGTCTGAAAAGCCGATAGCTATGAAGGTGAATCCTATCGGCATCGTCAATGTAAACCGTAAAAAAAGGCGAATATCAAATACATTTCGCCCCCTGAAACTATGGGGAATGAATTCGAAAATCCTACAACGAGAGCTTGAACAAATTTGCTGACCAGACGCCGCGGCTGCTCCATGAGCATGTGAGATAAATCGCGTCCAAGGAACGTAGCTTACATACCAAGCCTCGCGAAGGCGAGAATAACCTTGATTTGCACCACCTTAGATAACCCATAAGGTAAGGAGAGGCGACGCACAACTAGTAACGTCAGATATAATTTTCTGCGGCTTACTGTCACCAGGTCATCACTGTCAACGACAATTAATTGCTAGGAAGATAGACGTACAGTGATAGATCCGATGAGCGAGTAAACTTGGTGTAACAGTCATAAAGTGGTCTTTGAAGACTTGATTGTTCATCATGGCCGTACCAGTGTGTTAGGAAGGTTAATCCCGCCTTTGAACCATCAGGAAGTGTTCGTTTTGAGTGTGACAATCATGCTCACAGTGAGAACGACGCTGAGCTTTAGAGGTGATTTGAACAGAATGACGAGCTGGAACGAGGCGCGACATACAGCTATACTCCTGAAGAGAGTGTGAGAGCTGTAACGTAGAAAATAGACAGCGGTACTTCAACTTACGGGGGAATGAAGTCTATATATCCCGGCTCTCCGAACTTCAGGACGAAATAATTCCACATTGCCATCCATATCAAAGCGGTATGAACGACTTCAAGGAACCTAGATGAGCGCAACCTGAGTTATTCGTTGAGGACTGGAGGGCAGTGCAGACCATACAAACGCAACCTGGCGAAATGAATGTTAGTAACTCAATCGGCGTTGGAAGAAAGAAAGCAGCACACCAAGACTTTCATGGCCGTTCTGTCATTGGGATATAGCTTGAAATATATCAGACATTGCACCGCGAAGACACCAGATAGTCTAGATGAGCGCATATTTAGACTCAGTCAGATGGCAGACGACAGATTTGAGCTAGAACTTACAGCGACGCGAAAAGTACCCCTAGTAGAACTGCGCCATGAGTCCCTGGATCGACCGACATGAAGTGGTTGTCTACGTGGATGCCTCTAGCATTCAGAGCGCAGCGAGTGGGGGGAGGTAGATCATAATCAGAAGAGACAACATTAGACCGATTGACCCCGCTTATATATACTGATGATGGAAGCGCACGACCGAGGATTTTGTGCGTAGGTTGACTTCGGCCATCACCCCATGGAAGAGTCTGTTTGTTAGACGCTAAATTCTCAATAAAGCATGTAATTATATGTGTTGATACATTCCTGTGATTGACATACCAGTCCAATAGAATGTTGGAGCGCTCCTCTTCATGTTTGTGACTGTTCGACTCCCAGACTTCCGGCTCGTCGCTCGTGTCCGTTGGGAAGTCGAGAGCCGAGCACACTTTCAACGTAGGGCCTGGATGTGTTGGGAATAAGAACGAACGGAGCCTTTTGCGAACAGAGTTTGAATTACCTCGACGTTTTGCCGCCCGATATCCCAAGTAGAGTATCACCGCCTAACTTGTGACTAGTTACTGCTCGGAAAACGGAAGTTTGGTTCCACCCGGGACGCTGCAGTAATAATACTCTGATGGATATCAAAAAGGGTCGATGGTTCGGATTGAACGCGGCTTCATTCGGGCAGAGAGAGAAAGCAGGCGCGGAGAGAAGCGGCAAGGAGCACCTATTTTTCGAGTTTCGGTCTCTGGTCTCGACTCTCTAAAGAAGATTGTAGATCATCCTCGTGGACTTGGCGCAGGGATGCCACATTTGTGTTATCTGAAAGCTTGAGTGTGGTGGTCGGAATCTTTGTCGAAGTAAGCCATCGTCGGGCCTCTCCCAAAAATATTGAACGGAACGCTGGACAACAAGACGGCTGCTGGCATACATCCACGGGATTCAGGAAATGGGACACTTCAGAGGGCCATAAAAATCTGGAGAGAGAAGAATCTAAACCTTGATAGTGGCCAACGGAGATAGATCATGGGTACTACTGAACATCAGCACCCTAGAAGCAACAGAAAATCAGTTCAAGGTTACGAAGGAGTAGAATAAAAACGAGAGCTTACACATAGAGCCATGGAGGGTCCTTGCTTATCCAAAGGGACAATCGAGCGCCGAAACACGCGAGCATCCGGAAACAACTCCAAAAGGGACACCACAACGGTAAACAGGCAACCGCCAACATGAAGAAGAAACCAATGAAAATTCTCCGTTAAAGGGCGCAGCTTGTGCGGTTCTGGAACTTGAAGAAAATGGCGTAGGACACGATGATGACGAAAATATTCTTGTTAGCCCTCTCATAATCGAGAGCTAACCTAGAACGATGGAGAATCACAGGTAACGAGCGCAATATTAATATTTTCAGGAGTCCCATGAAGATAAAGTGCCAAAATGAATGTATGCTGACGATAGATGAAGTCAGAAAAGGTTCTTTGCCAGCTGAAAATTCGACTCACAAAGTCACTGTGAATCCCCCAGCCCTGCCTGCTTACACCTCGCCGCTCCTGGGTCCTTCGCCAATTCCAAGACTCTCGACGTCCTTGAGCGGGCTTGCAAAGGTATTTCGGTCCCATCTCCCTATGTGACGATGAACTAATGTGCAGGCATGAACTGGGCATGACAAAAGGAAAGGATCAAACTTGCGATCGACATATCGTGTAACAAAGTTCCCACGGTTAGAGACTGTAACTTCATCTCCGCTTCCACTAAGTACTGGCCGTCGTCCTCATCATCTACCATGTCTTCCTCGGACCCATCATGCCATACCATCGTCTTTGAGAGCAGCGCAGAAGTGCCATCTCCCTCAGAGCTGCGGTCTGCCCTGGAAAAGGGCTCCGACGAGCTCAAAATTGACACGTTGCGGAAGATCATCGTGTCCACTATCAATGGCAATGCATTGGTGAGCATTTTGGAGCTCTTTTACTGGGATTTATAACTCAAGAACTGTATAGCCAACGTTAATGATGCCGATAATCCAATTCGTTATGCCTTCACGGAACAAGCAATTAAAGAAATTGCTGCACTTTTACTGGGAGGTGTGCCCCAAGTATGATGACAACGGGAAGCTGAAGCAGGAGATGATTCTCGTCGTGTACGTCTCTACATTTTCACTCTTTTACTTTTGGCTGAATCCAATTTGCGGGAAGAAACGCAATCCGGAATGACCTGGTAAGCAGTCACCTCATACGCGCCACGTTCATCTAAATCATGCCCTCTACAGCAACACCCCAACGAATATATCCGCGGTGCAAGCCTCCGTTTCCTCCAGAAGATCGCGAAGGATGCTGAACTCCTGGAACCCCTTATCCCTACCTGCCGCTCTTGTCTCGAGCACCGACACTCGTACGTTCGCAAAAACGCCGTCTTCGCCCTGTATTCCATCTACCGAGAGTTCGAAAACCTGATACCCGACGCGGCGGAGCTCATGTACACCTTCCTCATCGCGGAGAGCGACTCCTCCTGCAAACGCAATGCTTTCGTCTTCCTCGCGCATTGCGCCATGCCCAAAGCCGTTGAATACATCCTGAGCATATACGACACCATCGGCACACTAGATGAAGCCTTGCAAATGAGCATAATCGAGATTATCCGTCTGGATTGCAAGAATGACTCTGCCCATCGCGTACGCTCTGCTTGCCTGTTCTGAGATTATACGCTGACTTCTTGTTCCAAATATCTAGTCTCGGTACATCCGATGCATTTTCGAGCTCCTTAACGCGTCCTCACATGCCGTCAAGTACGAAGCTGCCACTACGCTCACGACCCTTACCCAAAACCCTGCTGCTGTTAAGGGTAATATGGCATTTCCATACCGTAAATCTTACACGTTCTGACGTGTCCTAGCTGCTGCGTCTTGCCTTATCAATCTCGTCATCAAGGAATCCGACAACAACGTGAAACTCATCGTCCTAGACCGACTGGAGAATCTGCGCGCCAAGCATGGTCATGTTCTCGACGGTCTCATCATGGATGTGCTACAGGTCTTGTCAAGGTATATGCTACGTGTTGTTCCTTGCCCTTCACATTCTGACATCTTCGTCATGAAGTGCCGATATGGAGGTTCGCAGGAAGGCGATTGGCATCGTTCTGAGTATGACTTCAAGCCGGAACGTCGAAGAGGTGGTGTTATTCCTGAAGAAGCAGCTGCAGAAAACACAAGAGGCCGACTTTGAGAAGGTGCTCATTTCTCTTTCGCTCTGCTGTGCTTCTGCTGTTCCTTGCTAACCTTCGACGGTTCCAGGCACCTGAATACCGACAACTGCTTATCCAGTCTATCCATGTCACCGCGATCAAGTTCTCTGAGGTTGCGGCCAGCGTCGTCCATGCCCTGATGGATTTCCTCGGAGATTCAAACAACCCTTCCGCGCTCGACGTCGTCGCATTCGTCAGGTAGGCCTCGCCTTATTTCATCTAGTCCACCGAAACACATTCTTACTTTCACCTTCTCGCGCATATAGGGAGGTCGTCGAGAAATTCCCCCATCTCCGCGCAGCCATCTGCGAGAAACTCATCTCAACTCTCTCCGACATCAAGTCCGGCAAAGTTTTCCGGGGCGTCCTCTGGATCCTTGGCGAATACGTCGAGTCTCTACCCGATATCCAGGTCGCGATGCGTGAAATTAGGAAGGTCCTCGGCGAGATCCCGATTCTGGCATCAGAGCAACGGCTGTTGGACGAGGCAGGTGGTGACGGA
Organism: Cyclocybe aegerita; assembly: GCA_902728275.1. Taxonomy (NCBI): domain Eukaryota; kingdom Fungi; phylum Basidiomycota; class Agaricomycetes; order Agaricales; family Hemipholiotaceae; genus Cyclocybe; species Cyclocybe aegerita. The sequence goes on along the minus strand of CACVBS010000046.1, from coordinate 1,236,395 downwards.
GAGGGCGAAGAAGAGAAGGAGAAGGAGAAGCCGAAGGAGCCCAGCAGTCGGCCGAAGGTCCTCGCGGATGGAACGTATGCGACGGAGACGGCATATACGAGCGCGAGTACGGCGAGGTTAGAGGCTGTTAAGGCTGCTGCGAAGCCGCCATTGAGGAGTATGTCACCTCCAAAACTTTCGTGACTGTATTACTGACGTTTTGTTTGTAGCACTGATCCTCGGCGGAGACTTCTTCACTGGTGCTGTTTTGGCTGCTGCCCTTACTAAGCTTGTCCTCCGATTCGGTGAGAAGACAACAGATAAAGTGGCTTCGAACTCTCTTCGTGCTGAGGTCCGTTAGGAACATCTTTCCTCCTTTCAACTCATTAACGTATCTGCTCGTAGTCGATGCTTATAATGGCCTCGATCATCCGCGTTGGTCAATCCAAATTTGTGAATGTTCAAATCGACGAAGATTCGAATGAACGCATCATGAACTGCATCCAAACTCTGAGCGAACTCAAGTCAGAGCCTGCAGTCCACGAAGTGTTCTTGCAAGACACAAAGACCGCGTTCTCGAAGATGCTTGGTGCACAGGAGGTTCGTTTCTTTATAACCATGCGCGTATGATAATTAATGCCGACTCTGGTTTGTAGAAACGGGCAGCGGAAAAGAAGGAAGCCGAGACCACGAAGGCTGTTGCCGTCCAAGTCGACGACCTCCTCTCGTTCAGACAGTTCTCAAAGAAGACGGCGGACGAAGCCATAGATGTACGTAGGGAGCCTCCTGGGTCTCATCACTGTTTAACATCTGTTTCTATAGTACGATGAGGACGTTGGTCGTGCTACCGGTGCAGGGGAGGTGCAGGAGGACTTCATGTCGAGCCTGAGCCGGATCTCACAGCTTACCGGTTTCTCAGACCCTATATATGCGGAGGCATACGTCAAGATGCATGGCTTCGACATTCTTCTGGGTTCGCGTTCCTTGAACGTTTCAAAGTCTAACTACTCAAACCTGGCTCTCAGACGTCCTACTAGTTAACCAAACGCCAAACACGATGCAAAACCTTTGCTTGGACTTCGCAACCCTTGGAGACCTCAAGATCGTCGAACGGCCAGCTGTCTACACCCTCGCTCCTCATGGGTTTCAGAGCATCAAGGCCACCATCAAGGTTTCATCGACGGAAACTGGTGTAATTTTTGGTAGCATCCTCTGGGAAGGACCCAACATGTCGGAGGCCTGCGTAATCTTGAACGATATCCATATCGATATTATGGACTACATCAAGCCCGCGTACTGTAATGAAGCTCAGGTCTGTCTGTCTTTTTCTTTTTATCGTGAGTATGAGGCGAATGTTATGGCCTTGTAGTTCCGAAGTATGTGGACCGAGTTTGAGTGGGAGAACCGCGTCAACGTCAACAACCCAATGTCGTAAGTTCCCCATTTTATCGGCCCTGTCTGCTGCTGCCGCAGGTTAGTAACTGCACCCTCAGCGATCCGCGCGAGTACCTCAAGCACGTCATGAAGGCCACCAACATGTCCTGCCTCACACCCGAAGGTGCCCTTTCGGGCGAATGCGACTTCCTTTCTGCGAACATGTATGCCCGAAGTCTGTTCGGTAAGTGTTGGCCCTGTCATCTCTGACGGAACAGTGGATTCACCCTGCTACCCTCTGCACAGGCGAGGACGCCCTGGCCAACCTCAGCGTCGAACGTACAGAAGCTGGCACCATCACTGGCCACGTGCGCATTCGCAGCAAAACGCAAGGCATTGCTCTCTCGTTGGGTGACAAGATTACAATGGGTGCGCGAATCGTCTTGTAATATTCTCATCGCCTGTACTGACTGGTCATCGGTTTTCAGCCCAAAAGGATAATAAACCTCTGACGGTGTAGAGATTAGAGTTATGATGCCTTCTGGATGGTTTACCTGCGCATGAATAGTGTAGTTTCATAAAAATTCGGAATTCCTCTGTTATTTATGGACACGATCGATAGCTCTGGGCCTGGGTGTTCAGAGTAAGCTGTGAGAGTGAATGAAGCTTTATTTAAATCCCTGAGGTGACACTGAAGCGAACGCTACACGAAACACACTGTGGCCGGTCAAATTAAACGCAAACACCACCACACCTAGATCTCGCTGACCTACATAAGTATCTATAAGTATCACAACCATGATCTTCCTTCAACTGCCACCATGCTGGGTAAGTTTAAATCCGAATCTTTCAATGCACCCATACTGATCGAATCCAGTCGTTGGACTGACAGGTGGCATTGCGACTGGCAAATCCACGGTCTCTGGGATTCTTAAGGCGTCCAAAATACCCGTAGTCGACGCGGATGTTATCGCGCGTCAGGTCGTCGAGCCTGGGACACCTACTCTCACAAAGATCGTGAAGACCTTTGGGAACGACGTTCTGTTGCAAGATGGCTCTCTAGACCGGAAGAAGCTTGGGAGCATCATCTTTGGCGACGAGGCGAAGAGGAAGCAGCTTAACCGGATCGTGCATCCTGCCGTCCGGAAGGCCATGTTCTGGCAAATGTTGGGTTATTGGATACGTGGCCACAAGTATTGCGTCATGGACGTGCCGCTACTGATCGAAGGTGGGCTCTGGCAGTGGGTTGGCGTCGTCGTCGTCGTATATTGGCACGTGTATTGGGCATGGTATCCCTGTCCTTCACTAACGTGTTCCCTGTAGTTCTGAAGAGTTGCAATTACAACGGCTCATGCAGCGCGATAGCTCGTCAAGAGAAGACGCCTCAGCACGCTTCAATTCACAGCTGCCTATATCTCAGAAGGTCGCATATGCAGATTTTGTCATCGACAATTCCGGTTCGAAGCAAGAGCTTACGGCCCATGTCGAGTCACTGATACGACGACTGGAAGCTCGCGCAGGCTGGACATGGCGGGTTAGCTGGCTCCTACCCCCCATAGGCATCATATCGGCGTGCCTAACGCTGCTATGGAGGAGGTTAGGATGGAAGCGCACGACGGAACGTCGTGGCTCGCGGTGATAAGACGTAGACATGTAATGTGAGTTACGTTTCTTTGCTTTCTATCTGCAGCCAAAGTATTCATCCACGGCCCAAGAATAGAGAAGGTCCGGAAGGCCTGTTTATTATATTATATACCTTGGACTCATCGATATACATCCTAACAGGCATGAGCACACAATTCACAATTTGAACGGAAAAATGCGAAGTACTGTGGTTACCACTCTATATCAAGTGTCCCATGCAACTATCCGGATGAAAGGGTTGATGAACTATGAACAGCAGCAATGCGTGCTTCTAGGTCCACATTGCACCGCGTCTAGAGATGAGTATGCGTCAGCAGGCGACTGATTCTTACCAAAAGAAAAACTTACCATAGCTTCAAGACCAATGAAGCCGACGAAAACATCGGCCCTTTGCTCGGGCGGCATGTTCAGAAAGTCTTCAAGAGACACTTGGCACAAGACTATAGATGCCGAAAAATGATTTAGCCCGTCGATTGTGGCAAGATTCGTCTCCTCATCCTGCACAAAGATTTTGCAGCCTCAGCCAGCGATATAACTTGAACTAGCTGAATCCACGAACCTCCAAATAGTCTTGCATCAACCACGTTCTCTGACCCCAGATTGCACCCTGCGTTTCGTCAGTCGCCTCCGCCGAATCACCATACCATCGCGTCAACAACGCAGCCTCATCTACTGTGTTGGCGAAGGCGTACTGAACAGCAGTCTCAGGCCGCTTCGTCCCACAAGCCTCAGCGATGCTGACGTCCCGCCTAAATTTCTTGATCGCCTTCAGGATCGGTGCGGTATATGCATTCAAGTCGGGTGTGCAGCCTAGTTTCAGGCCGGAGGCAGGGTCATCTGCAACTGTCTTCCTGCTATCTCGCGATCGCCTGGACCTCTGCTCTGGGTACGCCTCGAATATGACAAGCAATTTCCCAAATTTCCAGGACTGTTGGGCTACTTTCTCCACATAGGCTTCGCATCTCGCCGGAAGGGTAAACAGAGATAAGAAGAGGACGGCACAGTTCGGGTCCACGATGAGGTCAACCCCGCCTAGAGTTTCGCGCTCGACTACTTCGACGGCGCATATATTCGACTTGAGGGCGCGAACGACAGCTTGCTTTTGGATGAGCTCGAGAGACACCATGTAGAAATGGAGAGAATTTGGAACAGAAATCGTGTCAGGAAGACAGACAGTGTCAGCATCGAAAATCTCTGTTGGCGGGCGCACTGGTTGGTCAGAGGTTTCCAAAGGTTGACGATGAGGTGATGGTTCTGCGTTGATTGGTGCTTTGGATACAGAAACCTTGCGAGCACGTAGCTGGGCGAATGCTGCGATACCCAGTGAATGGGAGGTGATCTCGAGTTCAGGGAAGGCTGGAAGCAGAGAAAGAGGTTCCGGTGAGGAGATTCCTTGCTGTCTTGGGTCGGGCTGTGGTCTCGGCGACGGAGTAGGCGGTGAGACGTATTCAAGTTCTTCGTCGCATCGCAAGTCTTCCTCCCAAGGATCATATCGGCCAGGCAGGGAAGCCAGACTAGTTGAAGGGACAGGACGAGAGCCAAATGAAAGGGGCTCGAAGCTCTCATTTTGCGGACTTCGGTCATCGTCATAGCTGACGAGCTGGATGTCGAAACGGTGTCCGTTGTCTTGCACGTAGAAGTCCGAACTTTCGTCCATAGGTGCGGAAATCAATGACGATGAAAAAGGCGGCAAATTCTCTTTGTCATCCTCGTCATATTGTATCTCGAGGCCAGGCGACCCACTTCCGAAGAATATGCCCGAATCCTCTGCAAAGGCTCGGGCATACGAACCACGGGGTCGAGTTTCGTCTTCGTCTGGAACATCGAGTTTCAGGCGTTTGCGTTGTGGTCCGCCTTCCTCTAACATGTTCTCTTCATCTGCAGATCTTTCATGCCGCACCAAGTTGCGGTCAAGGTTGAGGCTCTTGCCACTGTCATGTCCTTGGTTTTCCAAACCAGCCTCGACATCGCCACCCTCTTCTTCATATTCATGAGCCCGTCCTTCCATTTGCGCAAGCCTACGCCTCTCTTGCCTATTCAAGAGAATCTTGAAATCATCATCGGATGTATACGGTGGCGGCGCAGTGTCCTGCTCATCTTTGAACTTGACGAACATGGGCACGGTGTCATCATTTGGTCGATCAACCAGATCCATGGACTGAAGGAGCTTCATTGCATAGGCGTAATCCGACTCCGGGCTGAGATTACCCTCTTCCAACTGCTGTGATTCTGGGAAAAGGTCCATGACATCAACGATCTCGAGCACAGTGGGAAGCTTCTTGTCGACCGTGAAAGCGCTGGAGAAGTAAAAGAAACAAGGGCGTTGAGAAGCGCATATGTTTGACTGTTTGCAACTCACACCCAAGACAGTGAAAGCCCAAGCGATTGGAGACCTTTCACTTTCTTCAGGAACTGATGAGGGGGTAAATCAACCTGTGGTTGGGCTTTCTTGTCCTTCTTGCAAACCGGGGGAATGAGGAAATCCGTGAATGCTCTTGGGACATGCATTGCATTCGGCGGATGGACGTTGGGAGGGGGTAAATCAGGGACTAGAAAGGATTGGCGAGCATTAGATTGGACCTCAGCGAAAGACACAGCAACGTTATTCACCTTCCATCAAAAGACTTTGCTTGTCATCTAGCGTTTCGTTGAGGATGAAGTTATCGAGAGTGCGGCCTTCATAAAGTTTCATAAGGTCGGATTCAAGGTCGTCGTTGTCGTCGGATTTTTTGGGCCGAGGATCGTCCATGTCGTTGTCGAGCATTGTAGAGGGCGGTTGGCCTAGCATGGACGAAGGTACCGGAGAAGAATGCCGCTCTGCATCCTCCTTCGTCTCTTCCTTCGAGGTCAATGGAGGTAGGAAGGGTTTGAGGAAGGAACCCAGACTAGATTGAACATTTAGCATGATACGCTAACATGACAGAGATGGCTACGCACGTTTGGCCATGGAGAATATGCGGCGCCACTCCGTCCTTACCTCCAATTTTTGATGATCGAGGAATGAGGATTTCGTCTATGCCAGATATTATTAGCACTCGCAAAATAGCAAAACCAGCGCAAGCATACCCATTTTTGCTTTTTCCATCTCTTCAGCAAGAGTAGGCTCGGTCTGAGGAGTTGAAGGCAGGCACAATTGATCAACCTGATCTTCGTCACTATTTGTAGACGACGGCGTCGAAGGAGGCGAAGACTTGATGGTTTCTACAAGTGCACTTATATCAAGGAAAACATGCAAAGAAAAAAGAGAAAAACGTACCCCATCCATCAACAGTGACCATTAAATTTTGCAACGAAATGTCGCCATCAGGATCTTCTACGGCTGTCTTCTTCAGCGCAATAGAAGGCTTGTCGATTAGGTCCTTAAAACATGAAGGTGCGAATGCCGGTTTCTCGCAAGCCTTGCCCGTCTTGACTGGCACTCTTGGAAAGATAGGCATAAAGAACTCCTCTTCTGGAAACGGGATAGGATCGGAGAGGAAATCGTTCCTGAGAAAGGTAGGGTCTAGGTACTTGTTTTTGCACGACTTCTGAAGGCGCAACGCATCCGTTGTGGCTTGAAGAAGAGCTTTGACAGTAGGCAACTCTTGCGGGTCTATTTGGTGTTTCAACTGCCTGGTGATTATTCAGAACAACGCATATATGTATCAAAGGCTTGGAAATACTGACAAAACGTCTTCAACTGCCACCACCGGCTCCTGCACCGGCTCCACTTCGACCGTACTGATCTTTTGCACTTCCAAAATGTCCTTCAAAGTACGAGGCCCGCCATTTTTCTTCTGGCCGAGTTTAGGTGTTTGTCGACGCGATTTTCGCGTCAAAGCAGGAAAAAGGGGCTCTTCCGGGATATCGTGACCATCTTGAGAAAGATAAAAATCAGCATCCACGTCCTGAGGCGAATCCGAGTCCGAAGTCACAGTTGTCATCGAAGACAATTCTCTCGGTCTTCGGTCGACCTCTCTTCGTGTTCATGATGCGTTTGAGATACGCGACAGCGTCTGCACTTGTCTGAGGATTTTCATCATATGGAGGCAGCGAATGGATTGAATTCTTCTGAGCGAAGGTGTCAAATGGATCGACGGCAAGTGTGAGCGAGTAACGGTCGGTCAGTGGGACTGGTCTTAGGTTCTCGATGAACTAGGTGATAAGAGAGTGCAGTGAGGCTTGGAGCGACCACGAGAAGATAGGCTGTACGTACCTCAGCGACCAGATCTTCAGTAAAAGATATGTAGTCAGTCGTGTAATGAGCCTTGGAATAATCACGAAGTAAAGTGTGGATGTGCTGCCGGAATTCTGCAGAGTCTTCGATGTTAGTAGTCATAGTTATCGCTCACGTATCGTTCAAAAGCTTTAATTTTGTGAGTTCGTGAAGAGATAAATGGAGCACTGATATTATGTAGAGGAAGAAAACGAAGGTGACTCTGAGATCAGTTTTACAACTCCGCCATGAAGCTTAATTTTACCGAGGCAGGTTCCAAAAATAATCCCGCCCTTGTTTGTTCATCGCAAACTCTCCCCACTAGTGTTGCCGGGAGCTGAGGTTGAGTCAACTCGAGGTGGAAATATTTCGAACTCAGACGAACTCGAGCTGATGGGAGCTCCAACTCAGCTCGAGTCACCTCGTAATCAGTAATCAAATTATTTCTCGATTGGGCACCCGCCTCTCCTCAGTAAAAAGGACGAACGACGATGGCATATTGCGGCCTTGTAGTGATTAGAAACGTATAGAAAAAGGTGTATACAATGTAGCGTTGAATAGAAGTATATTAGACTCCTTAAAGTAGATTAATTATTGCCCTCGTCGTCGTCATAGTCAAATTCCTCCATTCCCCAACCCTCCCAAGACACGTCAATGTATTCCTTCAGTTCGTCAATCTTTCCGGCCGCCATGAGCTCGTCAATGACATTAGGATCCATGTCAATGACCGACAACTCGCGTTCGCTGCAAACCAACCCCTCCGTGAAATTGATACGGTCATTTCGGTAACGGTGTTTCAGAATCTGAAGCTCTTCCATTGTGAACTCTTCAAGATTGGAACGTCGCATGGTGTCAGTCTCCTTGCTCGACGAGAAGACCCTCTCGCATGGAACAGCCGAAGCTTGGGCAGGTAAGACATCGCATGCGACCCTCCAAAAGAGTGCATGATTACCCTGCTCAGCCTAAAAACGGATGTCAGAAGCCAATGGCATTTTGAAAACTTGACAACGTACCTGCCAGAAGCGAAGTAGATCGAAATCCTTCATCTTTGGGTGGCCTTTGCTAATAACGCCCTCCTGTTCATAGGCTCGAATCGCCGCCTCAACGATCCTTCGATCTTCAAGGTCTTCATGCTGCCAAATGGTTGCCTCGTCTTCGTTGGCAGCACTTGAGGACCCATTCGTGCCAGAAGTGCTCGCTGCAGGGATGGATGAAGCTGATAGTGTGCGTGCAAGCTCATCGAGACGTTCGAAACCGCTCGCTTGGGCACGGGCAGCGTCCGAGGCCATGGAGAGGCTCACGAGCCGTCGTGAAATGGGCGGCGGGGATTGCGAGTCAGTCGATGGTGATGGTGGTGTATCTGATTCTGTCCTCCGACTGTTCTTGGTCTGCTTGCGGATATCTTGCTGATACTCAAGAAGCTTAAATCAAGATGTCAACCTTTTAACATCGGAAAGTAAGAAAGTAATTTACGTACAACATTGAACACAGTCACTCTTGCATTTGAATAAGCATCGGCATCCCAATTCTCTTCGAGCCACTTGAATTTGATAGTCGGGTTGATCACTATTCAAAGATGACGACTTCAGTCAACTTTTCACAAGGGAACTGAACAGGAAATACCCATGGCAAGAACATATATCCTCGTCCGACGAGATAGGTTCAAATATTCCTCGAGCTTTGTGCTAGACACACTAATGGCATGCGAGAGTTCCGGAATTTGCAAACGGAGGTCCTTGAGCATCACAAGAAGCTTCTCGTACATGGGAAGCACAAGTGACAGGGTAGGTGTCTTCTCTCTGGAAACAAGCTCCTGGACCACATGAAAAACATAAAGAAAGTACCGTATGTCTGCAAGAACAGAGATCTCCATCTCAGTAAACTCGTATTGGGAGAGATCAGGGTTGTTCTTAATCATCTCTTTGGAAACCTAACAGAAACACAGTTAGCTCGAGACTAAAGAGGCACAAGATAAGCCGTACCGGGTGCGTCTCAAGAAAGCGGTCAATCATGCGAAAGGTGGACGACCAACGTATATCCATATCCTTTAATAAGCCAAGCGGCCGCAATTTCTTCATTGTCGCATCAATGGTCTTTAACTTACGAAGTGTCTCTTCGAATTCCTCTCGACGCTGCCCAGAGGATCGGCAAGCAGTGACCCATTTGCGGACAGAGGCTACAACATCGCTCTCGAGAGCGTCTCGGTATTCGGGGTTGTTCTGAAGTGGATCCGAGCTGAAGGAGGGGGTTGATTGGGCACTTGCCTCGAGGTCAAGAATATCTTGATCAAATAGTGGAAGTTCTGTAAGTTCCTTGAGGCCAGCTTTGACTGCGAGGTTGATAACATGTGGGAAGCATCTATAGAATACGGTTTGAGTACGAGTGCAACTACATATCATGACAACTCACCGAATCCGATTCCCGTCCTTGTCAAATGGGATACCCAACAATTCCAGCTCATCCGACAGCTGCTCCATCATTGTATTGTTGTTGCCAGCATTGTCGAGTGTGATGGCAGAGATCTATGCAAATATTCATGAGGCTAATCAAGAAATTTCAGCCACAGAAAGCTTACCTTCTCGACACAATGAATTTCCTTCAAGACTTGCATAAAAACATGGCCAATGTTGACGCCCGTGTGACTGCCTCGAATGCGACGGAAGGCTACAAGGTGGCAGCGAAGGACAAGGCGGCCAGTCGCAGGGCATCGTGCGAGATAATGCACTGTGACTCCCATATAACCTTCCTGATTCTGGCGAGACCAGATGTCACTGGTAAATGAAACACGTCCCAATGAGTTCTGTAACCTACATGAGCATCTGTTTTCATTCGATTGACAGGCAACGTACCTCGATATCCAACAGCATAGCCATATATTCCTGCTTGAAGTTCGTTGTGATTATTTCTGACAGCTTTGTGCGATGCGGGATGTCATCATCGCTGAGCTCTACCCCAATATAAAGAAGGAGATCACGGAGCTCGGGGCAATCAACAACATCGAGCGACTAGATGGAGTTGATTAGGATGGCCCAAGTGAACGAAATGCAATTGATCACATACCTGATCGTCGACTACTACCCATTTAGCCAATCGGTCCAAGAAGCCCTCGAGGGTGAATGGCTCTCGCTCGCGATTTCGTTTCAGCCCCATCATGCTCTCCTCACCGAGGCTTTCCCAACCCTTTAACTTCTTCGCAACAACAACGTCACGCCAATGTCTCCAGTGCTTTAGTTTGAAATGATTTCGTATAGCCTTTGTCTGACCGTCAATGTTCTTCCAGGTCGTCCAGTCATTGCCACTGTGTAGACCTCTCACGTCAACAGAAACCTTTAGGAGGAAGAAAGGGGGACGACGTACGTGCAAAGGCGGCATCCTAGAAAGTCAAATTTCTTTCGATCTGGCCGTTTCTCCAAAATTTCCTCCCGTTCCGGCACTGCCGCAGGACGAATATCAGTTGTCAGTCCACGCGTGAAGTACCACACATCCGATGCGGCAGCTCAATCTTCCCTTGATTCCGAAACAAGCAAAGACCCCTCGATGGCAATTGTTGGACCAGCCCGCCGCAGGAGAGATGGATGGGCAGCAACACGAGACTCGGGAGGTTGTGACGATGGGTGTTGAGGGCCGACTCCAGGCACAGAGGGAGCAGGCGCAGAGGGAGCAGCCTGAGGCTGGAGGGTGGTGGCTGAAACGGGTGGAGTTGCACCCGATGTATTGACGTTTGTGTTTTGCTTCTTCCGTCGGCCGCTGCTGCCTTCACGGCCTGACTTGCGCTTCTTGGATGCCGAACTTGTCGAGGTAGCTGCAGCAGGTGGGCTTGAGTTGACGAAGGTTGGGGTATGGTCCGATAGCGCTACTCGGAACGCGGGTGGCTCATTGGGATATGGCGGAGCAGGTGTCGATCCATACGTGGCTTGAAATGTGTTCTGGAAACCATATGCTGAGGTTGCTGCCTGCCCATTATTGCTAAAACTGATAGGGAGCTGAGCCGGAAGTACTGGAGCACTAGGGAAGGTACGAGGCCATTGGTAGATTGGAGGATACGAGTGGGTAAAAGCAGGATGATATGATTGTTGTGAGTGGGAATGAGTAGAACAGATACATCCATGTGGGCCTTTACAGACACCACAGATGGTTGACATACTGGTATGATCTACGTGCCATTTTTTCCGCCCACCTTTTATACCCGTTCCTCCCTGCCCCCTCGCCTTTATACCTCCTCCCGACCCAAGAATTTTCAACAAGCCCGACGCGTCAATGACACCAAACTGACGCGTCTAAGCGTCGCCAAACGGGGACTCCGTAGCTTGAGGCGCGAGGATTTGAATGAGGTGGGGTGATGGCAATATCGTGTAACCACGAGAGCGGATGGCAGCCTGCAGGGTCCTGGGCTTGGAAGCAGTCCATGGCAGGGTTGCTGATGCGCGGGGCGGCACTTGGAAGGCGGGAAACAGATGGAAACCAGAGAGAATGGCGCAGACGGGGTGTGCAAGGTGGTGGAAGGAGGAAGAAGAGCTGTGGGAAAAGCAGCGTCAATGTTCGAAGCTTTGAGACGTGCCATCAATGTCAGCTCGGAGTCAGCTCGAGCTGAGCTGCACCTCTGTTGCCTCGAGGTGCCCGATTTAGAAGGCACTCCGAGCCAAGTTCAACTCGACTCAGAGTTCACCTCAGCTCCCGGCAACACTACTCCCCGCCCACCTCAGCGCGGTGCCATTGCCAGAATGGGAGATGCGAGATGCAAGTCACGATCGGCTCCTGGCTTGCCCCCGCCAATACCCGTCATTCAGCTTCAGCTCATCGTCCTGTTCATATTGTCCTCCCCCGCCTTTGCCTGCCCTTGCCGTCGTCTCGCCGTCTTCCTGTGTCACCCTCGTCGTCCCCTTTCGTCCCGCTCTGGCCACTGTGGTCGTCGCATTGTCGTAGCCATCACCTTGCCATGGCCGCTGGTGTTCATGCATATTTTTGCTTTCGGGCATGTTGTTAAATAGATGAGGGGGTGTACGAGCTGAGTGAGGGTCTTGGCGGGATGTTGGCTCGGGCGGGCTTCGGAGGGTGGTGTGGCGGCGTGGGGAATGGGAAAAGTGGGTCTCTTTACGTGCCCCGCATTGGTTTTTGCTTGTTTCTACACTGTCCTCACCCTACAGCCCTGCTGACCCTGCTCCGCTCGCTGTTGTGGTCCTTCCGCCTATCTCTCCCTTGGCGTCGTTGCGGTCTCGGTCTCGGTCTCGGTCTCGCGCTGTCACCCTCATCGCTGTGGCTTCATCCTCATACGGCTGTATCACTCTCACCTCGCCAATGTTCGCCCCCTCACTGTGGGCAGCCGAAGCTCCAAAAAAACCCGCGTCGGAATAGCACTGATATCTACGGTATCTTGTATGCACCGTAAACTACTGCCTGTTGTAGCCTTATTTTAACCTGCAATACAACCGGAGTATTAGGGGTTTCAGGCACCGAAAAAAAGTGGAAACACGTGGCAAAAACCCCAAATTTCGGCACCTATTGCAGATTTTTTCGTGGTGGTCGGGCAGGCATTTTTGGCGCCTACACCCTGCTGCTATTTTCATCGGTCTCATAGGTGGTCATAGTCCTGGAGCTCAAAGCAGTTGTATTTATAGTTAAATATTACATCTGTACATAGTATCTGAGGCTCCCCACCCAACTGCTGAGTTCTGTCGCACCCGTGTCGAGCTCGCGGCAAACCACTCTATTCATCAAAGGCCTGGGGAGAGCTGGGCACATAATGAGTGATTTTGAACGGGACAACGATTAATTCATACCTAGCAGCTGTGGATGGCGTAACTGGCATTTCTGAGCTTGAGAAAGGTCTGGACAACGTCGGGTCAGCGTTTATGTACAGCGAGAAGCAGCAGACTGAAACATACTCTTGCTACGGATTCCACATTTGCCACAACTATGGTTGATAAGGAATCAGTGCGGCGAGAGTCAATTGAAGGGATAGATGTACCGGACAAGCCAGTACGTAGGCCGTCGTGATCTTCTGCTCACAGTTGCTCTATGGAGCACTGGCGGTCCCTATAGAGCTCTTGATAACCGGGGGTCCTGCAATCTTCCAATGCAAACGAGACTGAAACCTGGTGCCCCTCACCGAGTGTAATGGGAGCGTGAGCCCGCACTAGATGTTGGTACAACTTACTGATCGAATCAGTACCAACATGAGGGGATGATGGAGGGCGCGTACCTTGACACCTCCTTCGTCAACACCGTAGATGCCAAGTTTCGGGTGTGGTGCGGAGTTAGCAATATTTGCGATGTCAAACCAAGCACACGAACAGATTTTGAATCTTGTAGACACGTCAACAAAATGGACTCTCAAAAGTCGATGAGCTCGGGAACAACGTACCTGCCACACAAGAGCCGCCCACAGTATCATTTGCTCCTTCTCGCAACTGGTCTTTGCAACAATGACACTGTGAGTGAGCACATAACAGCAAAACCAAATGTGAACTTACCTTTGCCTGATGCTGTTTATAATCACCTTTGCTTTCGGTGTGGTTCCTATACCACGTATATGCCCTATGGCTTCAGGAGCTATCCTGCCAGTTGTGCATATGCCGATGATGCCGTGCTGAAAGTTAGAGAGGGCTGGTACTCAAGAGTTGCTTCAACTTGCCAGAGATGGGGCCACAGTGGACGAATCATGGATGAGTTGACTCCAGGTCATAAAAATCCAAAAGATGAGCATAAATGAACGCATACATTGAATAAGAGGCCATACCTACAGCACCAGTGTCACTTCTAGACACGCTCAGGCTCCAGCAGCGATCCGATTTGTGATCGGCCAGATCGGAGAGCGGAATTTGTTCGTGCAGGTGTTCCATCTAGTTTTGAGGTAGTTATATGGCCATCTGTGCTGACAGATAGAAGATCAGGCGTGGGGAGGGGGTGAGACAAGGCAGTTGGGGTACAAGCTGCGGAAGACACATTGTGGCTCAGAACGGGATGCGTACTGTCATGTGCTCAAAGTTGTTTGGCATCAGCTTGTTTGGACACCTAGTGGAACAAACAAGCCAATGCCAAACATTGGTCAACCTGACGCCCAAGTCCGCTGTCCCTTGTCAGCATGCCAAGCTCTCCAGGTTTGCGCTACCACCACTGATGCTGCCCATTCGCTGGTGAGTACTCTTCTCCTCTCTGTGTATCTACAAGTAGCTAATCAAAGTGTCATGATTCCAGAGCCATATTCGGTGCCTGGACTCATACCCCAATGAGCTGTTCAACCAGGCACTGCTCGACGGCGACCAACAGACTGTACCACGAAGGCTCGTGGTGCGTATCTTCCCACTGTGCCATCTGTGGACTGACCACTCTAGATCTGGAGCTTCAGACACTCCAAATCCCCTCTATAATGATTTGCGACACCATGGTTGGTCCTCTTCCAGCACCATGAAATACACGCCGTCGGTGCGCATCTTGTAAAGACAGAGCACCGTCTTTGAAAAGCCTGCATATGTTGCAGATTGCTGTCTGGACCTTGTCAATGGGCAAAATCAGGGTGTCAGCTTGGTCCATGGTGTTAATGTGTATCTAGGCATATTTTCGGTGTATTGTTGAGCTATGTTTTCGATCCTCAACATGAGGATGCGGACAGATGGAGGGAATAACTCTGGAAGGCAAGATGGTGTCACAGCAGCAATAAGTCCCATTACTGTAGCTGAATTGTAACTACCTCATAGGGCATAGGCAGGCGGTTCATCAAAAGAAGCCATAACCTGGAATTTTACATGCCCTTGGTAGCAGGAAAATAGGTGGGTGTACTCATACCTGCTTCCAAGAGCAAGGCATTTAGGTATTTTTAGATACGGTTTAATCTCTGGTGACCGGAAAGTGCCGCAATGGCCCGCCTTTAGAGGCAGGACTACCGAAAGCAGGGAATTTCACCTATTTTTAGATATGACTTATTTACCGGCTACTGAAAAGCCCCGGAATTCCTTGCCTTTTGGGGGCAGGATTCCCCGAAGCAGGTATTTCCCCAGCTCCAGCTTCCCACAGTGCCCTCGTGCTTCTCAACGACTCGTGATGTCCAGTGGTAGACGGGAGACGGAGATGGTGGAGGAGGAGGGCATCGATTTGGAGGCAGAATTGGTGCATGAAGAGGATTCGAGCGGTGAGCCTGAGGTTCGCTCATTGCTCGCGCTGCAGAGCACCTGCAGGTTGTTTTGTAGTCCCTCATTTTGTGTCAACATTGTATCATTTGTTACTGCTCAATAATGTAATCCCTAGTTCATCATGGCATCAGTGTGCACTTGAACTGGCACGAAATGTTTGTTTGGCGACGCCTGGATTCTGAGAGATTGTGCGGCGACTAACTTGGCGGCTATGTCCCGCCTAGGTGGCCAAATAACAAACAAAGGCAGGGCGGGCTGACAAACGATTCCAGAATTCCGACTTCCTAATCGAAATTAGGCTCCCTGGCAGAGATCGACGTAAATGTGGGTTCCAAGGGAAAGGAGCAATTTCGGAGGCCTCTGGCCTCTCGGATCTATATCCTCTCTTACCTCTCTCTCCTTCCCTGGTCCATTTGCGTGTCGTTGCAGCTTGGTGCCATTGTTTTGGCGGATGCTAGACTTGTGATGGTATGGCACGTGAGTGTGACCACGGTTGACACCTGCACTGCGCCCCCTCTCTTTCTTTCTTATCAACCACCATCTCTGCAGTGCAGGTAAGCCCTCCTCTCTCTCGCTCTTACGGGCATCCTAAGCTCACAATCTGGATAGTGAATCCCTCCTGTCATCTTGTTTATCTTATTCTCAGCTATTCACTATCCTATTGTGAGTTTCCACTCTCTCCTCTCTTGTCTTGAGCCTTACTGTCCCTCAGCTCGCTCGTGGCTCTGCCATCTGGGCTCCTATCTATTTCACAGTAAGGCTCTGCACCCTTCCTGGCTCCGCCATCCCTCGCTCATCATCTGACAACATCCATTGATTAGATTTTGATCTAATCCATACCCTCGTTACCCTCTTTTTTCATCATTATCGCAACTCGAATTTCATCCGCGTCCATCTACATCTCATCTGATGACGGAACATGGGACCACCGAACCTCAATCTCATGATCGTGAGCAAGCTATCAAGGACATGCGAGCTTGCATCGAGCGCCTCGAAAAAGTCGTCGAGGATGCCGTCGAGGCGAAGAGCACCGTCACTGATGTTCTCGAGCGCCTTAAGGGTGCTGGAGCAACACATAAGGAGGCTGAGGATTTCGGGAAACAGTTCATTCAGCTGTTCAAAGCCCGACATGGTAGCGTCGAAGGTCCGGGATCTCAACAGATTGAGGGGGAACGTGAGGGTACCCCTGAGGGTCTCAATGAGGACGAAGCTGCTGAGTTCCGACGGAAGCGTGATTCCCTCCTCGGAGAGCAGCCCCAGGGCAATGAAGAGGAAGCTGCCCGACGCCGCCGCGCTGTCGACGCTGCTGAGTGGCAGCTTGTTTTGGTGAAACTTGCTACCGTGGCGGCGAGGCCCGATTCTTCAGCTGGGAAAGGATCCTTCTCGGAGCTCCTCAAAATCTTTGACAGATCCAGTGCATCTACATCTCGGTCAATCCCCTCGACGGTTTTGGATGGTGCTCCGCACCTACGGAACCTATCATCCAACGCTATCAAGGACCCTCACCTGGACGAAACATGGAGACTCCGACTCCTTTTTGCTGGAAAAGAGACCATTGACAGCATCGTCGACCATCTTCAAGCCCAGCCTGTTGATCAACCACTCCCTCGCTCCATCTGGAGATTGCTTGTACAGGACCAATATGTTGATTTCGAGAAGTTGTTCGCCTCGATGGATCCAAACTACAATCACAATGATGATCCGAAGGATTTTGGGGGTGGTTTTGCTCTTGTCAAGAAGGAGCTCGCAACCGCTAAAAAGACCCTTTGGACTGAAGCCGATTGGATTCGAGTTTTCGCTGCCTGGCGCGAAGGAACCATCCTCCTCTATCCTCATCGACTGGAAGAGCTCCAAGCCTATTCCCGCCTGGTCTCTGATGTTTTTCGCGCCTGCCCGAATGATCCTTCAAATGGCATATGCTTCGACCTCGAAAGCCATCAACGTTATGCGAAGAGTCCTTATCGGCTGGATGACAAGGCCCAATCATTTGTGTCGATCCTGGGTCAGGTTTTCCATGGGACGAAGAGGCAGTCTGATTCGTCTCTGGATGGCCGGCTTCCACCAAAACATCCAACAGTTCCTTGCTATAATTGTAACTTGGGTATCTGCAGTGAACCGTGCAAGAACAGTCGGAGGCATGGTCTCTGTAGTGAGTGTGGTGGTCAGCACTGAGCAAGAGACGTCGCGGCGTGCTATGCTGCTTTCCAAACTCGCAGAGGAAAAGGAGCTCGCTCTGGCAGCGCAGAGGGTGGCGGACCTAGCAGCAGTGGGGCCTAAGCAGTTCGTCAAGACAGATGCGAATCTCAAGCGTCCGGCAGCAGCGCCCCTGGATGTACCACCTCGCTATCGCCGCGGATTTGTCTGGTCCAACTCTGCTTCTCTCTGTGAATCTCCGGCCACTCTTTTAACCTTATCTGCTCCTCCTTTGCCATCTCCACCTTCTCATCTCATTGATGACCCTGCACTCATCTCTTCTCTTTCTGCAATGCAAGGCTTTGTCAAGGTTGACACCCCATTCAACGTTGATCGCCTTGAATCTCTTCTATCCGATCACCCCAATCGTCCTTTTGTCGACTCAGTTATCCGTGGCCTTCGTGAAGGTTTCTGGCCATTTGAGGATGGGGACTGGGATAAGGATGCTACCGAACCCTTGTCCAACTTTGCATCTGAGGTTGAAGACCTTGATGCCATTCGAGCCTTTCGCGACAAAGAACTCGCTGCGGAGAGGTGGTCAGACCCACTACCAATCACAGATCTTCTTCCGGGGATGATGTCGTCGCCCATGTTTGTGGCATGGCAGAAGGAAAAACCCCGTGTCATCACTGACCATTCAGCTTCAGGTCTGAACGACGGTATCCCAAGAACCGAAGCAAAAGTGCACTATGATGACATGCGCACCTTTGGACAGATCTTGTTTAATGCTCGACGTCAGCATCGTGGGCAAAGACTTGTCGTGTGGAAGTCTGATATCGCCTCAGCTTTCTTGAACCTCCCTGCCCATCCTTTATGGCAACTCCGACAAATAGTTGTGGTTGACGGAAAGTTTTACGTTGTTCGGTGACTCGTTTTCGGAAACCGAGCCTCTCTGTGCATTTTTTGCTCATTGTCAGGGTTACTCTGCTGGATTGCAGTTAAGAAGCTTGGCATTGAAGGACTTCTCGTCTACATGGACGACTTTTACGGTTGGGATTTCGCCGACAACCTCATCAAATTTCGTGGTCGTCGCCGCCCCCGTCGGCAGGTTCTATTGCTCACATTCTGGGAAGCTATCGGATGCCCGTATGAGGACAGGAAGCAAGAGGATGGTGATTGTCTAAAAATCATTGGTTTCTGGGTTGATCCCAATCGTGGTAGCATCTCACTTCCCCCCGATTCCGTTGACACCATTGTGACACACATTACCTCCTTCCTCGCTCATCCCAAATGTTCGCCTATTCTCCATGATTGGCAGCGGCTTGGTGGGCACCTGAATTGGCTCTTTAATGTGCTTCCATGTGGGCGGCCTGCACTTTCAGGGTTATTCCGAAAGATACGAGGAAAGACTCACAGCTCAAGCCCGGTTTTCCTGAACCGAACAGTTTGCAAAGAGCTGACATGGTTGGCAGGTGTCATTCGCCATGCTATTGGTGTTCACTTCGTGGATAGTCTCAACTGGACGGACGACAAGGCTGACATTGTTCTCTGGATGGATGCAAGTCTCCGTCTTGCCTTGAGCTTTTACTATAGTGGTAATGGGTTTGTGTACCAACTCCAGCCACCTCCTCCTGGTACTGCCATTGACATCTTCTTCCTCGAGCTGATCGCCATTATGTCAGCCATCTTCCACGTTGCGTCTTTTAAATCTCCACCACGTCGCATTCTTCTGTTTACCGACAGTTTGGATGCGGTTGGACTGCTCAACTTGCTTGCGGCATCTGAAGATCAGCACAATGCACCCCTCTTAGGTATCGCAGAGGTTATTCTGACCTCAGGTGTTGACCTTCGTGTCCGTCATATTCCTGGAAAGGATAACATTCGCGCTGATATGCTTTCACGTCTCCTCCTTGAGGACTTTCATCGGCGTTTCCCTGCAGACCGTGTCCAGCTCTTTGACCCTCCAAGGGTCCTCCTGCCAGCGTGTTGGAGGGAGTGCTTTTAGCTGCACTCGGCGGGGGCGAGTTGCGTTCACGTTCATCTCGCCCCCGTCGCCGGGTGATGGACTTGGCTCACCTTGACCACAGGACCCTTTGGTTGCAAGCGTCCACAATTGAGAAGTCCACATCCCAAGGTTATGCGACTGGCGCGCGCGACTACCTTCGGTTTTGTATAACACATTCTCTTCCAATTAAGCCAACACCTCAGACACTTTCCCACTACATTGCCTACACCTCTCAATTCATCGCCTCTGGCCCAAAATACCTGTCCGGAGCTCACCATTTCCTCGCTGATTTCTATCCGGAGTTTGATAGCAGTCGTTCTCACCCAATTGTGCAGGCAACAATCCGTGGCTTGATGAAGACCCGAGCCGATCCTATCCGCCGCAAACTCCCATTACGGCTTGAACATCTTTCAGCCTTTCTCAAGATAGCAAGAGACTCTAAGTCATATGACAATCTACTCTTCATCACCATTCTTTCTTGCTGCTTTTATGCTTGTCATCGAAGCAGCGAACTCGTTCAGAAGAATGACTCACGTGTCACGACCCGTCCCCGGCTCCCGGCACAATTATCTGGCTCCCGAGGCTGTATCCAGCTTCCGAGGCTTGTGGTAATGAGCTGTGCTCTTCCGGGATGCTTCCGAGACATCTGGGAATGAGCCGTGCGCTTCCGAGACACTTCCGAGGCGAGCCATGTTTCCGGCTCACTCCATTGTGTCTCCCAGCCATTGTCCCATTGTCCTTCATTGTTCTCCTTGTCCCGGCTAAGTTATCTATTACATAATCATGGTCCATTATCCTACATAGCATAAATACCCATGTACAGTAGTAGATTCCTCAGTTGGAATATCGAACTCGACATACCCCCTTTGCTCTAGTTCACTGCCGGAATCCGGCTCCTCCCTGTTCATCCAAAATCGGGGACACCCAGACGTTGCGTGGTGGCGCAGCTGCCCCTTCCGTCCAGCTGAAGCCAAGTCCCCACCCCATCCAGCACGGTCGTTACAGTATATTCCGACTACCAACCGCGTTAACATCAAACCGAGTCCAGCCGGATTGATTTCCGGCACCCATCCGGTCCGATTCACTTCGGATGCAACCCCAGTCCCGCCTGGATTGATTTCCAGCACCACAGCAAGTCTCCGGCTACGCTGTTGTATCAACCTTGACAACCCCTCTGCTCTATTGTTCATCCTCTGTCTCCTGGGCCTTGGCCAGGATGACTTCTTCTTGTCTCTCCTCTGTCAAGACCAAGGCAGTTCCTGTAAATTGGGGACAACCAGATGATGTGTAGGGGCACAGCACAAGAGCATGCTGAGGCCAAGTCCCCCCCTCTGTTCAGGTCATTACATCACGTCTCTTTGATTTGCGTAAGATAATTCGTCGCTCCTCCCTCATCTTTGTCGATGGCTGTGCACAATATTGATTGCCTTATCATAAGGCGGATCGTTTCTACTGTGGATCAGACATCCTGCATAGCTCGCAAGATGTGGCGGATCCGGTCTCCCTCCTCAAGGAATACGTCATCCTCCGCGACAGCATTCATGGGACCAATGTTGCGCTTTTCTTGAAGGAAGACGGAAGCCATCCTACACGCTCTTGGTTTGATGCAAAGTTTTTTGCTGTTCTTGATCGAACCTTTGGTGGTCACTCACCTCGAGCAGGGGGAGCAACCTTCTATGCTTCTCTTGGAGTGTCTGAGGATGTCATCCAAGCGATTGGACGCTGGTCATCAGCAGCCTGGAAAATTTATGTGTGCGAAAACCCAACTATTCGGGCAGAACTTCAACTCGCAGCGCTGCGCCTTCGACACCTCTATTCTCCTCACCCCTTGTGACCTCGCTCTCATCTTTCTACACCTCCTCCATCCCCCACACACAACATCTCTACACCCTTAGCCCTCTCGCTCTGTCACCAATGCAAGCTGGAGGCACATGGTCGTGTGCCTCCGTTTATGGCTAATACCCATCTGATCAGTCAGCAGAGGTTGAACAACTCTCTGAGATCGACTACTTAGCTGAACAAGACATCAGATCTTCAGACCCAGCTCGGCCGACGCCGACTGCCGATGCCTGTGACCAACTCAACTTTGCTTACTACTCGCTCCCACCAAAAGTGATTTCGCTTATGTAATGATCACGGTCACATTAGTTTAGGCTCGGTTGCAAGTTGGTTATTTTTTGTACCCTACACTCCCATCGGGACAACGCGCATGCCACCTCCCAAAACATCACGGCGCGAGATTGACGATGCCACCAGAAACCGTATCGTCGGCTATGCCCTGGCGACAGGAAATGCGGCAGCAGCGGGCCGGAATGAAAACGTCAATAAACGCACTGCTCAACTCATATACAACCGCTACTTACAAACTGGGAACACCTCCGATGAGCCTCGTTCTGGTCGTCCTGCAAAGCTCAATGAGTACGATAAACGACAGATGATACGAGAGGCGTGCAAGCATCGGCGAACCCTGTTAACCCAGATCACGAATCGACTTGCTACCGAAGTGTCGGTTTTGACTGTTCGACGTGCTCTCGCAGCAGCAGGCTACCGCCGGAGGGTAGCCCGCAAAGTCCCCTACCTATCACCTTCTCAAAAACACCAATGGCTCATTTGGGCGCGCATTCATCAGCCTTTCTGCCCATCAGATTGGAGATGCACCATGTTCACGGACGAGTGCTATGTCTACCTTGGTGACAATTGTGGCCGGATTATGTTACAAGGCGACCGGACAAGGAATTACTGGAGGAATGCTTAGCACCAACCTTCAAGCAGTCAACAGTGCGTGTTATGGTATGGGGCTGCATCATGGAGGACAGGAAGGGACCATTGGTTGTGCTTGATTATCCGGGAGGCAAGGGAGGAGGGATGAACTCCACATGGTACCATGAACAAGTTCTTGACCCCATTCTCCTGCCTTTCTATCATCTAATGAACCAAGAGAGAGGTGTGGTTATGTTTCAGCAGGATGGTGCTCCATGCCACCGCAGCAAAGTGACGAAGAAGTGGGTCTATGAGCATAACATTCCATTGTTCCCCCACCCAACCTCCTCACCTGACCTGAATCCCATTGAGCCGGTATGGCATGTACTCAAGACTATACTCCGACAACTTCCACACCCACCAAGCACCGTCGATGCCCTGCACGCTGCTGTTCTCCGTGCGTGGGACGAGATTCCAATAGAGACTATTAATAGACACATTGGGAACATGGGCCGTCGTGTGGAGGCTGTTTTGGCCGCGAGAGGGGGCCATACTCAATTCTAATTTTTTATATAGACACATACACTCTCTACCTACCTCCTCTCTATACTTTTGTCACCATTAATATGTTACATGCAACGCAGTGGTGAATGCGTTCTTACAGTCTGTTCATTGTCACATGAGAATTTTCCGTGACCGAAGTCACTTTTGGTGGGAGCGAGTACTTAGTCTGTCGGCTCCGCCTGACAAATCCATTGACCACGAAACTCGGGCGGCAATCGTTAATTGCACCCAGAAGCTGGAACTTGGATGTAATGCTGGCCAATCGCATTATGGACAGTTCTTGCAAGCAGAATCGAAGTTCTTGAAACATGTTGTCCCCGTTTGATGAGCCGAGGGTTGGGACTCAACTTGGGAGACCTCAGAAGCGTATGAAAGACTCAAATTTTATTGCTTCAACCTGTTCTGATTGTTGATCTTTCAGTCTGTATTCGAAATCAAACCTCTCCAGATTCGTTGACAATGAAGCACAAGGAATCGCAAACGCGAGAAACTTGACAATGAGCGCGACGCGCCTGCACTGACATCACGTGAGCGTTCCGTGAGAATTTTTCTTGAGCAGCCTCAGGCGCAAATTTCTCTTCCATCGCCAACCACCATCCATATATCCCTCTGCACAATCTCATCCGTTTCTCACTGCCTCAAAATGCACGAGAAAAATTGAAAGTCATAAATAAGCCTGCAGCGTCTACCGCCTCCGATCGCGGAATTCGAGCCACCCATGGACATAGTCAAGGCCCCAGTTTCCTCTCGTAGGACATCACACGCTTGGGGCCTGTTACGTTCGTGGAATATCGACGAGCTTGACCATCTGTGCTGCTTGATCCCGTCTTGGGGTTGGGTGGGCCTACACGGATTCGGGTTCGCAAGTCTTAGCAAGAGTTGGGTGTTGTCGGATTCCCTCGCGATGCCCGTAGTTTTGGGACATACATTTCGTTCGGATGCATACAGCTATTTTTGCGACTTTATCCTTTCCTCTAGAAGCGTACTTACGTCGACGTATCTCAAGGACGATCGAATACAAATTCCTGACGAACTGTTTCCGTGCTGAGCTTATTTCCAACCAATTGGAACCCTGTCTTCCCACCATCGCACGAATCATAGCCACTCGTTTATGTGGTAGAGGGGCGCTTGCATTGGCAAAGAGATACCAGCAGCTTCTCAAGTTGCATGCCGACACGCCTCAAAGAACCTCTCGACAGGATTGCCCAGGACCTTCTCGTGCTACCACATGCGTCACTATAGGATGATCGCACGACTCTCCTCAACCATCGACTCACTCACCAGCGTCAACCGTATGGCTGCCTTCTGCCCTTGCACCTCGCCACCGGCTGTAGCTCGCGCCGTCCTCCGTCGTCAGCCCGTCGTCCCATCGGCGACCGCAACCGGACACCCACATGGCCGGGTAACGAGTGAGGCCCGTGTATCCGGCGCATCCAGCACGACGGAGAACACAGAGAAGGCGTCTGCCCATCTGAATGTGCGTTCCTCAATATTCGCTGTGATCGTCGGGTTGGATGGCAGCCAGGACGACTTGCTCGCGATGCGGAAGCTCGCTGCTCAGCACGTGCGACGTTGGCGAGCTCGACCTGAGCTTGAGGCGAGGTGGTTCGGGCTGGTGCGGAGGATGGTTCTGGGTGATGGTCGTCGGACTGGGAAGAGGGGGTTGTAGGGGCTGCTTCTTTCATGGACCCGAAATGAGGGCCTTCTCTCCCCTGATTTTCCAAAGTTAGTCTTCTTGAATTCTCTGATGACGGGCTCTCTTACAAGACTTGTTTCAGATAATGAACCAAGATTCTACACTTCTCGCAGCTTCAGACGTGGCACACACCTCTTGACAGGGGAGCTCCTACCCTCCAAGGCGGCATAAACTAGCGTGATCTTCGCGTCGAACTGTGGCGCAAGAGACTCGACATCTTCGGTCCTGTCTCTAGGACGGCCCCCAATTATGTTGGCGTCGTACTTCAGGACGAAATGCTTTAACGAAGGCAACCACTTCGGATTGTTCGCATGCGCAACCCACTCGTCTAGGTCCTCTGACATGGCTCTCGACATCGTGCAATGGAATTCCAGCCTCTCCAGAGAGCGAGGAAGGTACCTTGCAAGACCCAAATCAGAATCCTCTTGTGCGAGCGCAATGCACAAGTCTTTCAGTACATGGCACCTCCTCAGCTTCATCTGCAAATTTCGCGGCGTGAAGTCATACTGGAGATCACACCCATTCGTGCTCTGCAAATGCAAGACCTCCAATCGAGCAAGAAGCCCAGGGATCTCCTTCATTGCGAACAAGAACATATCAATCGCGTTGTTCTCCTCCATCTTCAGTCTCTTCAGGTTCGGAAACCCACCCGAGCTCGTCCAGTGGATCGCATGCGAGTAGGTCAAGTCGATGCTCTCGACCTGCCCCGCGATCACGGCTGGCCACTCCGAAAACGAGCACACGCCGCCCATCCTGAGACTGCGCAGAGCCGTCCATGGATTCTTGAACTTGTCCAGCGGGCTGAGATCGATTGACTCGTCGACGTTCGCCTGGACTTCTAGGTGTGTGGGCGACAGCCCATCAACGGCGGGCCACTGCGCATCCCGGGGCGCACTGAAGCACAAAGTGTCGATGCGCTCCGATGGGCTCTTCATCATGTCTTCTTGGGTTACATGCCGGAGATGGGAGGTGGCAGTGGCTTGATCCTCGTCGGACACATATCCCTGGAGATCGAGCTTGAGGATGTGGGTGCCGCTTGTGGGGAAAGGGTCGAAGGGGTCGAAAGGGCCTGTGGTTTCTTCTATAGTTGGCGGGCTTGTCGCGGTGACGGTCGTGGTTATGAGCGTCCGCACAGGACTCGAGTCGGTTGCATTGGAGGACGAGGAGGGCATAGTCTGAAACACGGATGGCTGTGGCAGAGTCCAGTGGCACGTCGCTCGTCTCTTCTCTTCCCTGTCAAACGATTACTCACGATAGACCAGACGCTTCTCTTCCACCTTCTTTCGGGGATCGTACCGGCGAGACAGGAGTTAAAAAGTTCAAGTTCACGTACAACCCCAGCCTCACTCGCCTCTCGTTATAATCGATCTTCGGGATCACATCACGGATATATCATACATCCATGATCCATCCATCGCATCGCTCGAACGAAAATCCTGTGTAAGTACTGCACAAATTCAAATAATTCTCGTCTGACAGGCCTCTGGCATTCACCGCCTCGTGAAGATCCTTGATGGGAGCCTCTGTTCGATGTTTGAACAATGATCACTACTCCCAACAGGAGTGTATCGTGCATCATATGCATATGTAGGCACCCAAGCACACCTTCCTCGATCTCTCGTGCGCGTGAACCCCTCGAATCCAACTCTCGAGTTCATCGTTCTGTTCAACGAGCGCCAACAACAATCTCAACCTCCTATCTCCAAAATATATTATTCAATCGAACAAACCCGGCAGAAGAAAGTGCACAGCTCTCCCCTCGCCGTTCCTAGATGGCTGATCACCGGCACCCTCAGTGAGCGCTGGACCCTTCAACCCCGCTTCTTCCTGATCCAGAAAGACGCACGGCCGCGGCGTCTTTAGAGGTAAGAGCGTCACGCCTAAATCACGCACGCACTGCAGTGCACTGGCGAACCCCGAACCGAACCGGCTTCAGTGCTGAAACGCTTACCGCTCTGACTGGTGAGCCTCATACTTGTGCTCGTCCTTGTTCTCCTCCGCTCTCCTCGCTGCGCTCTGTGTTTTATTCTATTCCTGCTTCCACGATTCTGGCTGAATAATCCTGATTCCTAGGTGCTGATACGACCTTCTTCGGGCTCTGCTGGTTCGCACTTGACCATCCTCGGCTTCGGACCTCGTACTCATTCTTCTGTTCTTGTTTCTTTTACCAACTCTGTGGGTGACTCAGGTATGGCCGTCGGGCATGATGATTATGATCGCCCATTGCTCCAAATCCATCTAGAAAATCGCCGACAATAATCGTCAACCGCGTGTTTCTGCTGGAATTAACACTCCCTGGTCATCCATTGGCTCGTCTCCATTGTTCTGTATGCCTTTTGGGCGGTATTCTTGGGCGTCGGACGCGTCTTGCACCGGCCCTCTTATTGTTGTCCGTGGGCGCTCGCATTGCGATTAGACGATTAGGCGAGACGAGCGCTCGAGCGTGCATGCAACGCGAACACCAACCTCGGAACCTTGGAGGAGGATAATCCCATATACACTCTGCTGGGCTGCGAAGAAAAAATGGACTAGCCGTCTATGTAGCGCTCAACGCTCGATCATGCCTTCCAGGCGCTCGCGCCCGCGGTCAACACAAGACGACATCGCTTGCTGTTGGCATTGGCGTCGGTGTGGGTCCTCGGACCTCATCTTTCTGTCTTTCTGTTCGTCCACCTTTCCTGTTTTCCAGAACCCTCTCGTGTGCAGGTGTCGCCAACGCGTACACGTCCACGACATCAGGAAGTTCCTCGGCGCTCGCCGCGGTTCCCAGCTCAACTTCTCGCCGACCCTCTCAGAGCCTTGTTCTTGGTCTTTGCCTTTTGTTCTTCGTTCGAACTTCTACCAGGGTTACGACGAGGACAATAGAGAGAAGGACGGACCGGGGAAGTATGGCGTAAATAACGACATGCTGGTATTAATAGTGATTTACACCAGACCAAGGAAAGCTAGCGCGATGGGGGCTCAGAGCAATGGAAGCTTATTCAAGCTCAAGCTCAAGTCGACTCGAAGGTATGCAGGTGATGAATCGGTGATGGCGGTGATCAACAGGATGGACGATAACGAGATGAACGATAACGCGATGTTAACGTTGGATAAGACGAAAAGACGAACAGGGCGAACAACGACGAGATGAATGCGACGAACAGAAGTAATCGAAGGAACGAGCGAACAGCATCAAGAAGCGTGGGGATGCACTGACATACTTTTATCATGTTCTCCCGTTGTAGGTACTATTAATACGTCGAGGTCGAGAGGCTGTGGCCTCTCGTCAACCTAACCAACCCGTTGAAATCGAACTCTACTCTATTCGCCAATGTTGCCTGCAAAACCGGGGGGCTCGGAGAAGTTGTCCTAAGTGCGAACGCCAAGTACCAAGGTGGATAGTACCCCACAACGTGTTGATACTGAAATCGATATCAAAGCCACAAAACCTATCTCTATCTCTATCTCTATTATCATAGAGTTATTGAAGCTTGTCGTCTGGGCGGTTGTATGGAACTAGAACTGTGTTCGACTCATCAAGGTCGACCATTTGGCAGGATCAATATCAATACGTACTACTGACACCTCCCTATGATATGGATATGATATGGGAGTTGAGATTGGGGATATCGATTGAACGCACCTGACTATGTAATTATAATTTAGCAGCATTTCAGTAAAACGCGCAATGAACGCCCAACGCGAAACCCCTACCCACGTGCCGTCCAATCCCATCCCATCCTCTCTCGTCCTCTCACTCAGGCTTCAGCGACGCACAGCAAACTAACGCACCACCTCCAACCTTTTATTTATCACTTCAAGGTCAAACGCATCCTATTGGCTCGTTGCTCGTTCGCCCAATGGCTGGTTGGTTGGACATGATGAGTTGGACGCTCTGCGCTCCCGCGGGTCACAACCGTCCTGCCCGATGCCGGATGTCGAGATGCGCACCTTGATGTATCGATGAACGATCACCAAGTTCCAATAGGTGCCCAAGGCCCGAGCTCGAGGATAAGGTCGTTGAACGTTGACGAGTCGTGCAGAGTCATGATGTGTCCAATGCTTAGGTACGTAAAGTATGTAGTGTCGAGAAGTGTTGAGAAGTAGACTTTTGGATGTGCGGTCGATATAAGTGCATATAAGTATAGGGATGGGACGCTTAGAACCGGATACACGGAGATGGGAAAGTCAAGTGAAGGCGAAAGGGCTTCAAGGCGATAACGAGTGATACTTATACCTTGTGCCTTCATTAAGTAAAATGTAACAAGAAACCCAAGGACGCACTCGGCTGGTGTTCGCAGGCCCGGGGGACGTGTCCTCGTGGTAATCATGATCATGATCATGAAGGCGGGCCTGTGGTGAACTGCGATCGCAGACAGTCTTGACTCTTGACGGTGTCACTCTTCGAGAATCGAGAATCGAGCTTGAACGCCTGACGCTTAGCACGGAGCCGGGGCCGCATCAGTTGACCTGCAGACTGCAGCGTGTTTTCCACGACGAGAGGCGAACGGCGAGCCCATCTCCAGGATATGATCATACAGAACGATGTTGGCGAATTCATGCTACTTAGCGCTTCCACGCCGGACCAGAACAAAAATCAGGATTATCTTCATCGTCGTCGCTTCTCATCATCGAGTACCCTGTTCGAATTCGATGGCGCCGGCGGCACAGCAAGGATGGAAGGAACGGGCAAGTTCGCAGTCGTCGTGGTCGTCGTCGTGGTCGGTCCCTCGCATACATTACATCTTGCTACATACAATCGCGTCGCGTCGTCGGGAACGCAAAACGTGTCTCTCTGCTCGGTTGGCTGAGTGCGCTCGCTCGCTCGGAGAGAACGTGGGAGGAGGAGGACGCGTAGAACATGAATAATGAAAGCGAAAGGGCTTCAAGGTGATGATATGGTACTTACTCTATAAAGCGATACATATATCTATATCCCGTGCCTTCATTTTCAAGAAACCCAAGGATGCACTCGGCTGCCAGTGAGAGGCGAAGGGCCTCGAAGGGCGGGCCCATCTCTAGAACATGCATGACAGCGAACGAACGATGTTGGCGACGACTCGGAGTTGGGTTCATGCTTCCACCGCGGCGTACGAAGACTCGGATATATTAGCAGGGAAAATCAGAGAGTGCCAGTGCATGAGTATCTTCCGGGTGCGCACCCAGTCGTCTATCGGCGTACGGTTATGTTCATGACGACTTCGCCGTCGTCGTCGTCGTCGATCCCTCGCATACGCATACGCATCTCGGTCTTGCAACAAGCGCGTCGCGTCGTCGTCGTCGGGAACGCCAAACGTGTTTCTCTGAAATCTCCGAGCGAGCGCATTATGATTCTGTCAACCGAACAGAGATGATGATGGGAGGACTCAGGACGCGTACGGTTTCAACGGCTCGTCTCGTCGGTGATAAATTACTTGGAGAGAAAATATATCAGCTATATGCGAATTGCGATGCCGCATCAGTGCGGGGGCATCATGCATGACGATCAGACGCGTAAGGCAGTTGCCACAACTTGCCCGTAGACGAGGGGGGAAATGTGAGGGAGGCGCACACGACCATGGTATGTGCCATATGTTCGGGGACGGCAGGAGCGAGCTTCCGGCAGAGAAAAGTGGGTGTCGGGCAGGGAGGCCAGGAAAAATATATTGAAAAATCGGAAATAGGGCGATCGTCGAGAGGCTGCGAAACTGCTGTTTCGGTCCAAGAACATTGCGTGCAGGGTTCAAGGGTAGACGAGAACAAGTGACAAGTGGCTGGCGATCGAGCGCCGGGCTGGGCTAGCTGAGTTTCAGGATGTGGGCGAGGACAAGGAAGAGAAGGAAAAGAAAGAAAAGAAAGAAAAGAAAGAAAGAACAAAGGCAAGAACTTCTCGCTCAGAATATCTAATTGTGTGTCCCCATCCTTCTTCTTGTTCATCCACGAACGTACGTACACGCCACACAAAGTTAGCTTAGGGTGATTCTGATCTGACTCTGGGTGAGGCTGTATCGCCCCGCCGTCCGGAGGTGGGCGTTGAAGGGAGTTTGTTGACCGACCTTCTGGTCTAATGCGACTGACAGATCGGTGCGGTGACGGGGTGTAGGAATGATGATGTCCTTGGCCCCAATTTATGCGAAACGCACCGGTTCAGCCTCAAACATGTGGTGCAAAGGGAAAAAGAAAATGATGCGCCTGCAGCAGGCCGTTTGGCATCGTTTTTGAGCTGAATTCAGTCGGTCAAGCGTGGCGCTGGGCGTTTCTGGAGTGGTCTTGCCTGTATGAGTGTCGTGCGAGCTGGGTGGATCCGTTGAGAGAGGGTTGGACATGAGCTGAGAAGGAATTGCCTCGTGGGGAGGCGGTCCTGCAGCTGTCGTCATCAGAGCGGAGGCTGTACCTGCCTAGCACCGGAAATAGAAACCGAACCGGCTTGGTTGTAGCAGCGCTGCGTTGAGTGGGAACCGGTTGATGAGGGTATATAAGGACCATCTCTCGCTTCCATCGTTCCCCACCACTTGTAGTGTGTCACTAACGAATTTACGAGTTTACGATGTTCGTGCTCCTGCCTTTTCGTGTCCTTTGGTTTGCTGACTGACCTTTCTTCAGTGTATCGACGTTGCCTTGCTGGTCAAGACACTGCTCGTTCCAACAACATCCAACCGCTAACAAAACAACAACAACTCCCGCCTTTCTATCTGAAAAAAACCGCACTGTGCAATAATGGCCTCGACAACCCAGTCCATTCTTCGCCAGGGTCTCACCTCCCCCGCCCGCGCGTTCATCCAGAAGCCACAGACGACGCGCTCGATCCTCAAGCGCCCGACTGCCCTGCCCTTGTCGCCCAGCGGCGCCTCTGCGGCCTTCTCCGTCCTCCTCTCCCCCACCGGCGGCCTCAAGTCGCCCCACGTCCACTTCCCACCCTCCCCCTCCAAGCTCGCGGCCACCTTCGTCACCCACTCCCCGGGATCCTACGACCGCGCCCCCATCGCAGTCTCGCCGAACCCGCTCGCGCTGCCCTCATGGGGCGACCGCATCTACTCTCCCTCCATCGAGGGCTTCCGCCTCTCCGCGCCCCCGCGGCCCTTCCGCTCCCTCTCCTTCGCGTACCAGGCGTCCCCGGTCATCACGGACTTTGAGGACCCGCGATCGCCGAAAGCACAGCCCGCCGCGGACGTCACGCACGACCGCGTCGCCAACGCCGTCCGCTTCGAGCAGCTCACCGAGCTCACGGGCCCCGCGAGGCCGAGCCGCGACCTCCGCGACTCGCTCGCGTCGTACCCCCGCTCGCCGTACCCGTCCGCGCCCATCGAGTATACCGAGCAGGATGTTAGTGTAACAGTACCGGAACCAGCGGTGGTGGAGACGCGGGGAAGGCAGCTGCATCGCAACGACGTGCTGCCGTCCCCCTCGGCCCGTGTCCGCGCGCGCGCCCAGTCGATGGAGGTGCGCAACAAGAAGGGCCTGAGCCTCAGCGGCCCTACGAACCACGCGTCGCTCAACTTCAAGCCTATGCCCTCGCCCCTCGCCCAATTCACCACCTCGTCCACCACCCCGGCGCCCCTGCACACCTCCTCGCTCAACCGCGCACACAAGCCCGCCCCGCTCGCGCTCAACGCGTCGCCCAGCTCCTCCGACGGGGGCCTCGCACAGGCCTTCTGGCAGAGCGTCTCCCTCGACGCCTCGACCTCCGGCTCTGCCTCTCTGTCCGCCGCCGACGAGCCGATGGTGACGGCCCTCGAGTACCCCGAGTCCGCGACGGACTACGACGAGATGCTCGACCTCGAGCTGCGGAGCGCCGCCCAGCCGCCACTCATGTTCGCAGGCGCGGACGGCGTCGTCGGTGCTGTTTCCTCTCCCGCTGTCTTCTCCCCTGCTCCGTTCTCTCCGAGCGTAGTGTTCTCCCCCGGCCTGCCCAAACCCCGCGCAGCGCTCGACCGTTTACACCAGTCCCTCTCCTCCCTTTCCGCCCTCGCCTCGCCAAGCGTGAAACGCACCTCGTTCGCCCCCCTGGTCAGGAGGGAGATCACCGCGCCCTCGCCCAACGACCCCTTCGCGGCGTTCCCCTCGTTCGGCGCTGCCATCGAGATGGGCGTCGCGGAGGGTAGGATCCAGTACCCGCCGCGTGTGGTGCTTGAGCGTGCGTGAACGGTGAGCTCGTATGGGGGTTGGGGTTAGGTGGTGAGGTTGGTTGGTTACGCAGACAACGGACGGACGGATGTTGATTGGTTGGTTTGCTGGTTGGATTGATTCGATGGAGGTTGGTTGATTCGATGGATCGTTGGACAGACGTGGTTGGACAACGGACAACGGACAGCAGGACCGAGGTACGACATGGATTTTGATCGATAGATGTCCACACCCCTCCCTACCCACGCGCCCGAATTGTTGCTTTTGCTTTGTTAGTTGGTCGTTTCGTTGTTGGATATCCGTTGGATTTAAACGCTTGCGGTGTCTTTCCATTTTCCCTATTTCTTTTCTCGCTCGCTCGCGCCTCAAGCTATAGCTATAGCTATTTCTCACACACGTTCGAATTCTCACCGCACAACCAGCTCGAAAATCCGACATGCATGATACTGCTGATATTGTATGTAATGACCATTTTAATCTCACTATTTTTCCTTCTTTTTCCCCTTTTTCTTTTGTGTTTCTTCTGCGTTTCTTTCCTGCCCAGTGCTCTGCATCTGCTTTCTTTGCATTTGACAATCATTTCTGTAACATCACCAATGTCAATTCCATTTTTCAATTTTGCAGTTTTATTTGCGCGTCGATTGGATTGCACTTGTTTCTTCACCTTCACCGACCGTGCGGCGTTTGTTCTAACTGCTCGTTCTTGTTCTCCTGCGCCGTTTGGCGTTCAATTTCTCTTTGTTTCCCCCCCCCTTTCTCTTGAGCCTTTTCCCTTTCCCTTGCCTCGTCTTTTTCTCTTGAGTTGCCCGAGGGCCGAAAGTCATCTAAGATCAAACATCAACTCTGCGGCCCAAGGCCTCTCGGAGCTGCAAGATGCGCGCGATACATATTATCAATTGCGAGATCTTCGCCGTCGCGGGCGTTCATTTCTCTTGTTTTCTGCCGAGCCTTTGGCCTTGACTTCCTTTTTTCGCGCATCGTCTCTTGAGACGCCCAAGAGCCGAAAATTGCATAAGAGCATGTGCAGCACGCACGGCATAAGCTGCTGCATATGTAACTGTTATCCTGGGTCCTTCAACACGTCGACCTCCTTGTTCCATTTCTATTGTTGGGCGTTTTTCCGCACCACGAACGGAATAGTGAACACGAGGATACCACCTGTCCTGTGGCTCTGCTCTTGCTCCTTACATGCTCACAAGTTGCTCCTTCCATACTCCTTGCACGACTTGATAACAAGCTCCTCGCTTCTTCGAATTCGCTCACACTGACACTCCACACCGGCGACCTGGGAACGACGTCCCATGTCCACGGCGAATTCTGAATCGTGAAAATTCTGCGAAACCGAATCCTGCCTGATCCGAGTGTCAGGCCGTGATCATGAAAATGAGGACGGAGGAGTCGGGAGTCGGGACGACAAGGATCCAGCGCCGTTGGAGTGGGTGAATTGGTTGTTATCGTTGATGGTGACGTTGAATCCCGCGAGCACGGACTGCCATCGAGGTGCAGTGACGACACTGGACGATGATCTCTGTAACAGATAAACAGACGTTTTAACCGACTCCACGGTGCTATTTTGTGGTTGAAGGCCTCTCTGCTCGTGTCGTCATCGCTAGCCGACAATAGTCCCGGAACCTGCGGGAAGAACGCCCTCCCACCCCACCGTCAATCAACAAATGACTTCAGGATTTCGGCGCCACAGACCACAGCCCAATCACAGCCTTGCCAGAGCCGTTGTTGTTCCGGCAAAGTGGGATCACGGAAGTCCCGGAGGTTGGGCAAACACCGGACAGGCAGGGCACGCGCCGTTGCTGCCTCGTTTTGTTCGTCCCCTCCATCATATCGTGCCTCCAACAAAAACGTTCGCCCAAAACACAGGCTCCTCTGGCTGGCTGGAGATATGATAGATGATATGATTCGTCACCGGACAGTGGACATATGGTATAAATCTGATTCTAGACCAGCCAGCCAGCCAGCCAGCCAGCCAACGGACGAGTTCAGAATGAATCGGATGAGCAAAGAGGCGAGCTCGGAGGGGGCTTGGGCTGCCTGAGAATTGGAACAACAACCGCCCGCGACCGGTGCCAGCAGCTTAGAGGAGGGAACGTGTCACCAAGCCCACATTCCCCAGCTAACCCCATTTTTACCGTTGGCTTCCGAGTTCCTTGTGAAAGGTCGGTTACATACAAGCCCCTTGTCTCGGTAAGTATATAAAGCCCCCCTCGTTGATTACCGCTCGCTGATTCTCCCTTCATACTTGCTCTTAGTCTACACCCTATACCGTGTTTGCAGGCCCTTGCGGCACAGCTCTGTCGGTTCTCTTAAGGACCGGACTACGCAAGGCCTGTCGCCTATTGGTGGGCTTGCGGGTCAAGTTTCGCCACTGTCTGCTCATCTCCCGAGATATCAACCAACCCTGTTCCTCTGCTACGATACCTCATACCCCGTGCAGCTGCTATTTTCAACGCCACCGTCAAGTCTCACGTCTAACTTCCACCACCCGTCCAATCCCAACGCACGATGCCCAACCCCGGAATGCCTCCCAGACCCATCCTAAAGGCCCTCCCGTCGCCTTCGCTAACAGGCAACAGCCCTCTCCCATTCGCATCCTCACGCATCCCATCCCTCGACTCGCCGCACGTCCACTTCCCGCCGACACCTTCGATGGCGCAGATGGAGATCACGCACTCGCCGTTCGCGTACGACCGCAAGCCGATCGTCGTCGCGCCGAACGTGTGTGCAATGCCGGCGCGCGGCGAGCGGAAAGTGCAGGGTTTCCTCGAGGGGTACTCGAGTAGTAGTAGTGGGGGCTACTTCCAACCTCGTGCCTCGGAATGTGTGGAATATGCCGCGGCCTACGACCCCCCGCCAGAGCTTTATCAGTCTCCCGAGCCGGCGTCGTCGATGCTGTTCCGGCATGATACCTCGATACCTACGTCGGCGTCACAGCCATACCCGTATCCGTACCCCACCTGTCAAATCCGCCCTAGTACTGCCCACAACATCAACCAACGCGATCGGCACCCAAAGCAGCGCAGCCAACCAGGACACGTCCCGCCGCCGCTCGTCTTCGACTCCGCGTCCAGCGACTCCTCCGACTCGAGTGACCTCGGCTCGCCGCCCGATCCTAGTAATCATGGGAGCGTCTATCCCCCGACTCCGATGAAGCAGAAGTACCATACTCAGCACACTTTGAGCGGCTGCGGGCCAATGTCGATGGACCTCTCGCTGTCTTTCATCACGCAGACGAACGGAGAGACTGAGAGGTACAACGGGAGGTCGGCGAAGCGGAGGAGTATAGACGAGTCGTCGCATTCGAGCAAACGGACTAGTAGTACGAGTCGGACCAGGCAGGTCGTGTCTGCGGGGTGTACGAGCGGGTTTAGCACGCTCGTTCCTGGGTTGGACGGCTGCCTGGGTGGGTTTTGATACTTAGGGGTAGTGTTTAATGCTTTCGCCCACAAGCGGTGCGTTGTATTTCTTAGCTATGTACCATGACTTGATGACCATAATATGATATCTATACGAAATTACGAATGAACAGTAACTTTGACATCCACCTGATAGTACGGAAGCTTGGTTTGCAATGGCAGATCTTATTTCCAGAAAATGATATACATATTTACCACGCGTCGAATTGTTGTCCCTCCCCGTGAGTACTACTAGTGAGTACTACTAGTAGGCGGCTCACTTATATGCGATTCAGACGCCCCATTTAGAAATCCCTTGAACGCGTGCGGCGCAGTCGCGCAAGGATCGGAGTTTGAATTGATCCATCACTCTCAACCACCATGGCGCAACTCATCCGCTCAGCGAAGTCTGGCAACGATTGGACCGACAACGAGCTTTTTGCCTTCAACATCTCTATCCAAGATGTCGACATTGCAACGTTCTTTGGCGTGCCCCAGCTGCCTCCAACCACGGTTTCTCCAGTCATTCTCAACAACGTCCACAGGTCCCCTCCTCCCGCCGTTATCAGCAAAGAGGAGTCGAGGACCGCCTCTTCTTCCAGTATCTAGAGCGCGCAAATATTTACGAGGAAGCCGCCGTGGATGATTTTGCAGGCCACATTCTCAGAATGCTCGACTTCGATGACAATGACAGGTCAATCGTCACGAAGAGGGAGCTGTCCTTCACAATGTGTGGTAGCCGTGTGTGGACAAAGGCCGATATCGCCGTTTTGGATGACGCGGAGTACCCGCTCATGGTTCGGGAAGATAAGGTGAGTGCTGTTGGATCTTCCTAGGGCCTGTCCATGACCAATCTCTAGCGTACCACAGTGACTGATGAACCGAAAGCACAGTTAATTGCTTCAGCAATTGCTGCGTTCGTGGAAAACAATCAGCTTCGTGTGCCTCCTCTGGCCCAGCGAACACTCCCTGCCATGACCATGGTTGGCTCATGTCCAGCCTTCTACAAGATACCGGTCACTCAATCCTTGGTTGACGCCCTGGTTACTGCCCAGTATCCAGCAGAGTCGACTGTCGTACAAAGGCTCGTCCCTCTGGTTCCAAACTTGAACCAATATCGTAGGCACGGTATGAATCCGCTGGGAAACAGCCGCATCGTCTTTCAGTGTTTGGAGGCTTTGTTCGGATTGTTGGTGGGTTGATTACTCTGTCACTTATGACCAATGTCTGACATTATGGTTTTAGTAACGATCTGAACCACGGGCCCAGTGAGAAGTGAATCTGACGAGGGCGGAAGCCTGATATCCCACATCCTTGAACGTAAACTCAAGCGCCTCCTACGTGCTGGCGGTTCTTTGGGCTTCGCAGTGAATATCGTCAAAGAAAAGTAGGAATCGAAATGGAAGCTTTACATGTCCCCAGTCTACGCCCCCGGCGTTGCAGCGGCTCAGGCCGCCTCATGGGTCAAACTTCAATTCCAACTACCTCCAGACAACCAAGTGGACACTGAATGTCGCGAAGAGGAGCATGCGTGCAATGGGAAATGCGACAAGATGGAGGCGAGGGCGAGGAAGGACGAGGGACTCAAGATGGACGAATCGACTCTTTCTGGTTGAAGGGACAGCCCCGAGGTCTAGTACGTATCTTCTCATTTTGCCCTTCTAATAAGCCTTTTTCCTATCATTTCCGCCTCCTTCCCCGACCCTTTCTCTCCAAGACTATGGACGATGTGGATGTATGCTAATGTCAAATCTTCGTTCCAGAATTGCACGGTGCGACGTGGCGAGCAGAAGATTGAAGAGCGGCAGATTGCCATGTATGAGAAGGTGACGGCGTTCTTGCAGAGGGAGGGAAAGATATTTCTCGACTACTGTTTATGTCAACTTTCGCCAATCTCAAGAAGATTTGCCTGCCTCGTGCCGGTCGCCCACCTCCAGCACCTGCACATGACCCAAACGGCGACCCTTTAGCACGACTGGGCACACCGACGTACGCCATTACCTCACGATCATCGACACTATCCAACGATCCTCCGCCCTCCTCTTCCTATCCAACCCTCTGCGCCAGGTCCGATCTTGCTGCAATAAAAAGCATTCTCAACGAAGTTGCAAATTTCGACGGCCAAGCCTTCTTCTCGTCTACCCACTACAAGGTCTTAAACAACGCCATGAGCCAAGTTTCAAGAGAACAACAGACGTCCTCGATCATCATCTGTAGAGTTCGCGCTTGAATTCGCCACCACAGCGTCGCACTCCGTGAAAGAGAGGTCAAAAGATGACGTATCGGATCTCGACAGGACGGCGTGCCCTGGGCCTCGCTCGGACGCTCCTCTTCCCTCTCTTCGGCCTCCTCATATTCTCTGTCACGTTCCGTGAATGGGTTAGAGGGCAGAGTAGATTCAACGATGTGTCTTCAGCTCGGCCTACGACCTCCATCTCCACATTTTTCGACAATGCCTTCCTGTGGCGCTGCAGCTGTCAACCGCTCTCCCACCGTCAACTCGCCTCCGACTTTTGTCCCAGCACATCGTCCGCATATCCAAACGCTTCTGCGCAATATATCGATGCTCGCCATCGCTCAAATTCGCCATCTACCCTGCAAGAGGCTACCTATTCAGACAATAATGGAAGCCAGACGCTCTCGGTTGGTGGTATACGCCAAAACACAAGTGCAAGAATAGACCCACATGACCGACACTATTGAACGAATTTTCATCCCGGCCTTTTTGTCAACCTCTCCACGCCGGGTTTGGTCTTACTGCGATCAAGAATGCCCTCAGCGAACTTGTGGGCAGCTCTGATAGGGCGAGTACACCTTCAACAGCCAGGCCTCCACCTCCTCTTGGCAGATGGGCTGACATCCTGCTCGGAAAGCGGATCGGGCAGGAAAGGGCTTAAGGTACAAAGGAATCGGGTTTTGTGATTTTGGCAGGGCAGTCTTTTTAAACACGTTGCCGACGATGACGGGCTGAAGAATCCGAACTTTGAATACTCGATGAAGAACGGGACAAGAATTCACTTTCCCAATTCAACGTTGCTCAACCGGTGCACAGCAACCGCAAAAGATAAAGAAGAGCATCGAGAAAAAATATACGTTCAATTAACCCAACCTCTCTTACACACATAGCTTATACCCATCTTCGTCCGCTTTCCCAATACCCCGTAGATCCACATCCTCAGATGGAGCACCGCCGAACTCGGTCCGCGCTCACTTCTACCCCCATTCCAACTCCCACATCCCTCCAAGCGTCCTACCGCCGACGC
This sequence comes from Cyclocybe aegerita, assembly GCA_902728275.1. Taxonomy (NCBI): domain Eukaryota; kingdom Fungi; phylum Basidiomycota; class Agaricomycetes; order Agaricales; family Hemipholiotaceae; genus Cyclocybe; species Cyclocybe aegerita. The sequence continues at coordinate 1,197,224 of CACVBS010000046.1, read as the reverse complement.
GCCAAGAAACAGTGCATCGACTGTCCTGGTCAGACCCTCATGCCGACCAGTCGTCTGAACGGGTATTATCAACGAGAACACCCTGCCTTCATCATTCCTCTCATCCGCATCCTGAATTCTATACTTTTGCGAAGATTCCTTCGCCCTCAGGCGTCGAAGGAGTCTCTCGGTACGTGGCACGAGTGGCAGATCACGTCCGCAGTGAGGATGACTCGTCGAAAGGTCGACGACTTCAACGGCGGTGTAATTGTTGGCGTAGATGATGGGGAGTTAGTGGTGATGTTTTCGACAGGGTTGGCGAGGACGTGGGGGTGGTAGTCAGTCGCGAGGATCTCAAGAGGCATGTGCGTGCTATCCTCGAAGACACAGTCAACCTGCTCTCTGCTTTCACAAGAAGCGAGGAACAGGAAGACGTAACCCCACGAGAACTTCCACATCCCCCTGGACATCGGGAGACGTCCATGGCATTCAGGTCGAGCTCAACGGCGCGCCACTATCCAAGGCCCCGACCACACCTGTCCGGATTACAGCTTGGGCAGTGCTATCCTCTTCGCAGCCCAGATGCATTTCCCCTGCCTCCGTCCTACCAAACACCCAGCATACCAATTACGAATCCTGAAGCTTAGGGCTGGGACGGGCATCCCTTGCATCGTCGCCGCGAAGATTCTCCACCAGCCCACCACCACCGTTTCCTCCTAGCTCTTCGGATTCGGCGTCGCAGGTAACTCGAATGTCGGACCGCGCGACATAATGGCCACCCGCGAATGCGTGTTCCAGAGGGGCTGCCCTAAGCACCTCCGTGTCGGAATGGGTCGCGAAGTCGCCGTTTTTGTCTTCCTTCACGGAGGCATAGCCGGAATTTGGGACAGAGGTATCGTGGATGAGGTGCTGGTTCGTTTGGGCAACAGTAGAAGGGTCAGTGACGGAGTGGTGGAAAGATTGCGCAGATTGTGCATAGTCGGCATAATTTGCATGACTAGATGGCGGAGAGGGGTCAGTGTCGATGCTGTTGGATGGCACATGGCCAGCCGTGAAAGTTGGTTCTGTCGCTGTATTCAGCCATTGTCTTGAGCTTGCGGCAGACTGACTTGCAGGTAGTGTAGTCCCAAATCTACCGAACGAATAGAAACTCCGGGGTACTCCTATGGCTAGATATCCGAGTCCTCTCATTTCTTGGTTTTTCTATATCCTCTAGAGTCTATGAGGGTTCGCAGCAAGAAAGTGAGAGAGGGCATGGTGAAAGCGGCAGGTGGAAAGAGAAAGCTAGAATTGACGGTGGGGTGTCAACACAGAGCGAGATAGATGAGAAAGACAGAGAGGAGTGCATACCAGCGAACTTGGGGCGTGAAGGGGGAGTGAGAGTGGGCGAACACGGTTCAAGTTCATGCAGAGAAGGAGCGCCCAGGCATCGTCAAACACACCACAGCACACTTTTGCCGAATGACGTCAACGTTCGAACGTTGAGCGTTGCAACCACCTGACAGTCCTGCGTGTTTCGAGTTCTTACACAGATTTCCATGGTGTCGCTCCCGCTCAAGATCCCTGCCCCGGCCAAAGAACTGCCCCGAGGCACCATGAACTTTATATAAAACCCGTTTCAACCATCATGCATCAGCAAGGATTGGACGGGCATGCCGCAGCGGGCGTACAAGCTCTCTCCCGAGCACTTTGAAGGTGTGTCGTCCTTGTTTTTCTCTCCTTTCGTTTTATCCTCACGGTTTCAATAGGCCTGAACGGGCCTCCGGGCCTCCGGGCTGTCTCTCCCTCCCTCTCCCTCTTCCCTCTTCCCTCTCTCCCTCTCCCCGCCCTCTACCTTCCCTGTTCCCGTTCTCAAGGATATCCCGTGCGAGCTGCACACTGGATGCAGCTTTTCGTTGTCAAGACCAGCCCCGTCTCCTACGCTCGCGAAGAGAACATAATCATCTAGTCGGATTACCCCCAGAAGAGCCATAAATACAGGCGGTTGAAGGAGAAACACAAGGTGACTATTATTCTGAAAGCGGACGAAGTTTGACTTGAACAAATACCTTCTCGCAGGACTTCGATGATCTCTGGTGACAATCCAGAAGCTGCAGGCCCGCTCTTCAAAAAGAAAAATAATCAGGGAGCGATTTCCGCAAGTTCATGAAGGCGTGTCGAGGCATGGAACTACGCGAGACTACGCGGCTCTAGGATGAGCTCAATTCTTATTGGCGTGTAACCCGAGTAGGTCTATTCCATCGCTTGTGACCGCCGGGGCCCGTCGACGTCGATTGGTCGTGACTTGGATCGTCGAGAGCAAGATCGCGCCCAAAAGGGGCAGG